>WIQG01000172.1:0-340955 GCA_014925785.1 Mycena galopus ATCC 62051
AACTCTGGATGCGAATTGGCGCAGGCAGAGTTCTCGTCGTAGAAAGCATCCCTGAAACGAAGCAATTGGTGGTTGCACTTAGTGAGCTGTCTGATCTGAAAAGGTGGTTTGGGGTCTGTTTCCTGAGCAGCCATCGTGGACCCTGGTGCAGTTCAAAAGAAAGCGAATTACGTAAGCTTTCGGTCCTAAACACAAGCATACATAGTAATTTAATGTGAATTAGAATTTCCCTGGCACATCCTCCCAGTTCCATGCTTCCAATGGAATCGCGTTGGTATGAAACGAAACCTCGTTTTGTGTGGTATTAATTATTTGTGTGAGCAAAGCATGAGTATCGTAGAATCCGCGTATCCCAATCCATCCCTCCACAATCTAAACATCTATTCCCGCTTACTCAGGGCCTGCAACTGCACAAACTCATAATAGTCTCCCTTCCTCAATAACAGTTGATCGTGGATGCCAGATTCTGATACCTTTCCTTCCTTGATGAAGTAGCTGTTCACACGTCTTGTCAGCGAGGTGTGCATGGCCGGGAAGGAATAAACTCACATTCGGTCTGCGTTCTGGATGGTACTCAACCGATGCGCAATAGCGATCGTCGTCCGTCCCTTGGAAGCCTGGTCAAGCGCCGCCTGCACCACTTTCTCCGAGTTGGAGTCCAGTGCCGAAGTCGCCTCGTCCAACAGCAGAACCTTGGGATTGCGTAACAGGGCACGCGCAATGGCAATACGTTCTACAAGGAAACATCAGCATTTGCCAGGGTACAAGATGCAAGAGCCTACGTTTCTGTCCTCCAGAAGCTGCGAGCCTTTACCACCAACCTCGGTATCGAAACCACTACGGGCGAGCTAATGAGGACATGTACAAAAGGAGGCAAGGGATAAACATACTCTGGTAACGACTGAACGAATTCAAGGATGTTGGCGTCGCGACAGGCCTGCTCAATCTCTTCCTGCGTCACTTCCTCGACGGGCTTGATGGCGCCGAGCAGAATGTTAAACCGAACAGTACCCGCATACAGCGTCGGCTCTTGCGAGACCAATGCCATCTGCTTGCGGTACTCTTGGATGTTCAGGTCCGTGATCAGTTCGCCGTCCAGCTGAGTTGAAAAAGATTTTAGTCCGTCTTCGCGAGGGGTAAATAAAACGAATGAACGCACGTAAATTTCGCCCGCCAACGGGTCATAGAAACGCTCAATCAACTGGATGCTGAGGGATGGTAAGTTTCTTGCGAGTAGACAAAATTAACATAGCAGCACTTACACGGTACTCTTGCCGGATCCACTAGCTCCAACGAGCGCAATATAGGTGCCGGGCTCAACTTGGATGTCCAGGCCGCGGAGGACCCGAACGCCAGGACGAGTGGGATACCGGAAGTGGATGCCCTCCATGCGAATATGGCCCTTGGTCGCTGCACTGTCAATTTTCTTGCCAGCTGGCGATTCCGCATCGATCTCAGGAACCGAGTCCAGCAGTCTGAGGATATCCGTGGCGGCTCCCTTGGCGGACGACATGTCCGGCACAAACGAGAAGACGTTCCCGGCCTGGATCGCAGAGAAGGTGGAGCACTAGAGAACCATCCATCAGTATTGAGGAGGAAGGTTGAAGAAAGCGCGCACCATAAGACCGACGAAGAACTGGAAGGTGGAAGCCTCGCGCTTTGATACAAGGTTGGCGCCGAACCAGAAAATGAGCGCAATGACGAAAAAGATCATACTCTGGGACAGGGCGTAGATGCCGTTACTCCAGAGGGCGGTGCGGTTCGACCGGCGGAGAGGCTCCTCCAAACTCTTGCCGTACAGGTCGCAGCAGTCATCCTCGCGCGTCAGCGAAGCGACGGTGCGGATGGCAGCGGCGGCTTCGCAGGCGAGCTGGGCAGATGCCTCGTGAGCGGCTTTGTTCCTCTGGTCCTTGAGAACGACGACACGGAGTCGGATGTAGCCGGCAGACACAAGGAAAGGAGTGCAACCTAACCAGCATGAATAATGGATTCAAAAAAAAATCCAGTAACGCACCAAGTCCAACGAGACCAATCTTCCACACGATGCTCAATCCGATGACAGCGCCCGCAACCAGGGTGGACAGAGCCTGCACGATGGCACCGAGAGTGACACCTGCTAAACCGTTGACCTTCTGCGGGTTGTCGCTGAGCGCCGACGTCAACGCTCCGGCGCTGTTTTCATCCTTGTCAAAGAACTCGACTGAATGTTTAAAAATATTTGTTAGGACAGTCATAAGCGAGATGGAAGGCAGAACGCACTATCTTGGCGGAGGATCGCCCGGAAGCTGAGAGATCGCAGTTTCTTAGTCAACCTCGCCGCAGATGATGCGAAGAGGTAATTCTGGAACCCGATACAGAATGTGGAGAGGATAGCGATGATGAAGAAGTAAAGCGCGCTGCGGTCACCCGCCACCCGGCGGGCGTGGCCCGTCTCCGAGAAACCAACGATGCCCTTGGCTACAGGCAGAAAGAAGTAAGAAAACCGTGACCAACAAGGAGGACACTGCTCTCTTACCGTAAACGATCCCAAAAGCAGGGAATACACCTCCGGTCCCAATGGCAGCAATAGAACCAATCAAGTAATTCCTCAAGCTTTCCCTGGATTGCAGGCTCCCGATGCGCTTGAAGAGGTACGGGATGCTGTATTCGGACTCGTGATCCGTCGTATGTTCCAGCTGGCGTTTCGCCATGAGCTCGCTCGCAAGCGACTGCGTGTTTGTGTCTTTACGGATAAGCCCCAAAGGTATCTCCTTCTTCATCTCCATCTCCTCTGCCTCCTTGGTGGTATCCTCCGATTCAGCATCGGTACGCTGCTGGCTCTCGCGCAGTTTCTGCGCCGCAACGAGGCGCGCGTACGCGCCGTTCTCGTTGTCGAGGAGCTGGTTGTGCGTGCCGTGCTCAATGACGAGGCCGTCGCCCATGACGAAGATCTGGTCAGCGTCCTTGATCGTGGACAGTCTGTGCGCGATGGTGATAGTGGTGCGACCGGCAGAGGCTTTGTCCAGAGCGTCTTGAACGACTCCTTCAGATTGCGTGTCGAGTGCACTAGTGGCTTCGTCGAGGAGAAGTATGCGAGGATCAGAGACAATTGCGCGGGCGATTGCAACTCGTTCTGTTAACGAAACGGATGGTTAGATATAAATCACGAACGCAAAAAGACTGCGCTGACGCTTCTGGCCACCAGACAGGAGGAATCCGCGCTCGCCGACCATCTAAAGCCAAGTCAGAAACGCATTTGAGACGATCGTTGGTCGATACGCACGGTATCATACCCGTTCGGGAGATTCGAGACGAACCCGTCCGCATTAGCCTTAATACACGCTTCCTTGATGAGCGCAAACTTCTCCTCCTCCGGCGCGTGCTCCCATTTGGTGCCAATCAGCCCATGTGCGACATTGCCCTTGATAGTGGTGGCAAAGAGCGTCGGCTCCTGGCTCACCAAGCCGATCTGCGTCCGTAGCCACTTGAGGTTCAGGTCCTTGACGTTCACGCCATCCAGAGTAACCACTCCGCCGGTTGGGTCGTAGAACCGTTCCACCAACGCGACAATGGTCGACTTGCCGGAACCTGAGGCCCCGACGAGCGCGGCGGTCTTGCCCGCGGGGAACTTGAGGCTGAGGCCCTTGACAACCTGGACGGTGGGACGCGAAGGGTAGCTGAAGGTGATGTTCTCAAGCGTGATATCGCCAGAGACTTGGTCAGGTTTGAGCCCTGAATCGTCGGAGGAGTCGATCGCAGGGACGCGGTCGATGGTCTCGTACAGCTTGGCGGCGGCGCCGCGGCCGTGGTTAATGGCTATTGATGCACTTGAGCGTGGGGTCGCTTTATTCTCACGCGGGTCTCACCTTGCATCTCAGGTGCCAGCATGGCCAAACTGAATGAACCAATCAAGATGGCCATGAAAACATTGATCACCACACCAGCAGTGGCATGATTTTCGCCAATGAGCGTGGTGCCGAATGAAAAGGCTCCGTGGATGTTAGAAAGGCGACTAGGATGAAGTGAACTCGATACTCACCTAGCGCATAGGAGTTGTAGATAATGAAGAAGAACACAGACAACCCTGCGCCATGCCAGACAGCAGACTTGAGATCTGCCGTTTCCGAATGGATGATATGCGCGTCATATAGGTTTGCCAGAATGTTCTGGGTGCCAAAAGCTTGAGCTGTGCGGACGGTCGAAATAACCTCTTCAGCCAAACTTCCGCTTTCCGCTACATGCTTGAGAGAAAGTCTACAAAGATAGTAGGAAACACGTCATTGCAGGAGATAGCGTCACTTACTGCATGTAGCGTGAGATGGCCTTGTTCATTATAGCTCCGGTCATTGCTATGCACGGCAGGATCGTGGACATGGCCAACGCGAGTCTCCATGATTGGACATAAGCAACGATGAAACCGGTCACGAAGGCGGAGAGGAAGTTCACGACCAAGGCCACTTTCTCGGAAATACCTTGCTGGACCAAGTCTGGAGTGGACCGTTAATGAGTCGGACAGTCGGGTAAATTGGGAACGCACGAGTGTCGGTTTGAATTCGCGTGGCAACCTCACCGGCTCCAACTTTATCGAAGAATGCAATATCCTGGCGGAGGACAGCCTGGGGGATGACGCTCAGTAACATAATACAAAGATCGAGTAGACTATACCTTGAGATAACGTTCCCGGATGCGTTTGGCGTTTACTTCCGCAGTCCATACAAACACAAACCTGGCAGCAGTAAAAGTTAATTTTGGAGAAACTCCACAGCACTAAGATGCCATACATATACGTGTATGTGCAGACGAACATGCCACATCCTGATTGGGATGAGAATAACACGAAGCATTATGGGTTTCAAACGTACCAATTATTACCAGATACGTAGCGAGCTTGCTAGCTTGGTGACGGAAGTCTGCTGCAGCAGCGGGTAGACCTGCTTCGGCCTGAGCAACTGTCGAGGGAACCCCAGACCCAAGATCTGCGATAAGTGCCTGGAAATTAACGAACTGGTTGACGAGTTTGCCGAAGAGAATCGTCATGAGTGGCTGGAAAACAAACAAGAGTTCAGCCTTTAACTCAAGTTTGATTGTGTCCTGACCTGGGCAGCGCCAGCGGCGGCGGCAGCGACCAAACCGATAGCATCGATGGTCAACTCGAATTTTGTCGAGAACCTGAATAGTTGCAGAAACGATATGGGAGGGGTTTGCGGTTGGGCTGGCTGCTCGACTTGTGTGGTCTCCGAGTCGGAATCGCTCTCAACCTTTGCCTTTGGTTTGCGGGAGAAGAATCCGCGTTTCTCCACGACGGCGGGGGCCTTTTCGTCGACAGAGTCGGTTGCGGACATAGTTGGGGTCGGCAGCAAACAGCAGACTCACGCTGTTTGTTAAATCTACTCCTAGGGCCGAGTATGTCAAACATAACAGTCAGCATTGTGCCAATTCCGCTCATCGGCCCGCGGGTATGCGCAAGCTGATCCTGAGAGAATATTTTGATAGCGCAATCTACCGCAGGCTGAGAGAACGCTGGTAGATGTTGCGCGTCGCAGATGCCGGCTCCGCCTCAAACCTCAGCAAGCGCTGCGTCAGCCTAGCCCAAAATCAATACATCGTTTTTTTTTTGGATTCAGGACAGACAGATCACTCCAAAGGGGTTATCTCGCATGGGCCGCCGTAAACGTCCCCGGCATCAGCTTCAAAGTCGCCGTGTTGAATGTTCTCATCGCCGATCGGGGTTTTTTCATTGTAGAATCCTGTGCCTTTCAGAGAGTGGAGCAAGAGGATATTTTAATTATGCTGATTATGGTGATGTCCCATAACAAACCAAAACAACCGATACGGTCCCATTTTGGGTATTTGTTCATATCCACGGCGAGAGATCGAGATGACGTTTGGATGATGTGGAATGCATTCAGAAAATATTCACCGCAAGTAGGGCCCATTTCTGAGAATTGTAAGGAAACTCCGTACTTGAAGGACCGACCTTTTGCCGGCAATATCTTGGAATAATATTGACCGTCAGACCCAGACATTAGTATATGACTCGGATTGACTCGATTATGATGTCGGACCGGCAGCAGAGTCAAGTGGACTTATTTAGAAGTACCGAACTTCAACAAGGATCATCTTGGGAACACGTTTGGACCATGTAGTGTATAAAATATCACTATCGCGATCACTATCAATCTCACTTAATGTGACTCACGACATGAGCCACGGACTAGTATAAAGACCCAGATTTGTAGCTTTTGCCTCCCATTAATTTCTAGCAGGGCTGGAGTCAACGTACGCTCACCCTGTGAGACAATACTCCGCCCACTCTCACCCAGCCAGCGAGTGGAATGTCGCGCGACGCGCTTTTTGCTCTCTCTTTCCACTTCCAAAATAATAAAAATATAACGGTGTTCCTATGTATATGTGGTGTACTAATGGTAGGACAGATAGAGAGATCCGCAGTGAAAGCAAGTGTGTAAAGCGACAGTTAGAGGTTATAGAGGTTAGGGTACTAGTCTACAGGGCAGAGAGAGTAATATGACAGGTATTAAAAGGAATGTGGGTGTTTGTACGGATGGGAACCTGTATGTATGAGATAGATAGATAGGTGGGATGCGAGTGAGTGAAGCAGGGCGACGGCGTCGATTAGGACACCCAGATTGAGATATTAAAAAGAGTGTGGTGTATCGCACAGATGCTATGTGAGAGACGGACAGATGGAGAGACGAGGTGGGGCGGTATTAGGATTATACGTGTATTATCAAACGGAGCCAACGGCAATGCCGGCACCGTTGTAAGAGAATCCTGCGTCGAATAATTAATTCCAAAGAGGCAGGCCGCACAACGCCAAGGCACGCACCAGAGAACTGAGCCTGGACAGTCTGCGACAAATTCGAGTTCTCCACAACACTATCGATGGGCGGTTCCACGGTGAACACCGTATCAAAGTTGGACACGTCTACGGGGCTCGTAACGTTCGGCTTGAACGGGGGCTGTATTTTCTTCTGCAACAGCTTCTTGAAGTCCATGTTCGCAAAGAACGGGTGCTTCTTGATCTCGGACGCCCCGTTCATCCCCAAACGCCGAGTGGGGTCGCGCTCGAGCAGCGCCGTCAGAATGCTACGCGCGTCATGGCCGATCTCGTCCCCGAAGACCAGAGGGTCGTTCAGGATCTTTTCGTACATCCTGTCGGTGACCTCTATTCCACAGAAAGAAAATGAGTACACGTAGGGATGGAAGTAACAACAACTGACCGTCGTAGAACGGCGGTAGACCAGCGAGCATCTCGAAGAGCAGCACTCCCAGCGTCCACCAGTCAATGGTCTTGTCTGACCACACAAAAGATCAGTAGGTGGCTCAATAGGAAACATGAAGGACGAGACGCACTGTACCCGTGTCCATTTAGAATCTCCGGCGCGAGATACTCAGGCGTCCCGCAAAACGTGTTCGTCTTGTCGTCTGCCTTCATGTTGAGCTTGCACAGCCCGAAGTCGCATAGCGCAATGTGCCCAGTGAAGTCGAGCAGGATGTTCTCAGGCTTGAGGTCGCGGTAGACGACGTCGAGCTCGTGCAGATGCTCGAGTGCAAGGAGGAGCTCCGCGCTATAAAACCTGCCAAGCAATCGTGTAAATCGGTGGGGACTTGCACGCGGGTATCATTGACATACCGCGCACGCTCCTCATTGAACCGTTGCTCGCGCTGCAAGTGATGGAACAGCTCTCCTCCGTTGACAAAGCTGCCAACAAATGAAAACAATAGTTAGCGCCTTCGTAAATTCGAGGGCATACTATACGCACGCAAGAACGAGGTACAGTTTCTGCTCCGACTGGAAGCTGAATTTGAGCGGGACGATGAAGGGGCAGTCGACCTGTGCCAGGACCAGTCTCTCCGCGAGAGTGTGCGTGATCTCATTCCGATTCACTTTCATAAACCATCGGAAACCGAAATGCTTTAAAATTGGTGAAGCGTACCGATGTGCATCTTGCGGATGGTCTTCAGCGCGTAGATACGCGACGTATCACGCTTGCGCACTTGCATGACCTGCGCTGGTGTTAAAAACACTGTATAAATGAGCAAATACCGGAATCCCACCTTGCCAAAGCTCCCCTTCCCAATGACGGTTATCAACTCAAAGTCATCTATGGTCAACGATTGGTAGGGCGTGGGTTGGTAATGCACGCCGAGCTGAATCTTCCCCGCGCCGCCGACAAGGTCGTACCACTGATCCTGAGTGCCACCATCGTCAAAGTTAGGGACGAACTGCCGCAAAAGGTAAGTCTCGGCCAGTGTGGGACAGACACGTATAATGCATGAACCTTAATGCCCCCCAGGAAAATGTCATTCCCGAGGTCATCGGCGCCGTCCCCGCTACGCTTCGGCTCATCGGCGCGGAGATAGCATTGCATCGAAATCTCAGAGTTTCGCGACACATCACTGGGAAATGTACAAGTTGATCAGCAAATCAATGCAAAAGGCGATGAGGACGGACAAGTGGGCCTGATACATGAAGATGGGCTTGTCAAGCTCGCCCCCCAGCGGTGTAATGAGGACCTGGTTGACTTCATATTCCATAACGAGGTATGGTAGCCACCAGCATTGAGCTCTTTGGATGGAATCTCTGCAGCAAAAATGAGTATGAAGATATATGTGCGAAGGGGCATCTAGGACCTAGAGCCGTGCGTCTTGGTGGCAAGCCGCTGCTGGGTGACGCTCGAAGGCGAGACGGACGAGGCGACCTTTGCCTGCTGGGAATTAAGGGCAGCCTGGACAGCTGGGGGACGACCGTGTCCGGCGGAACGGCAAGGCCCTCTGCCCATAGGACACGGACAGCTGGGGGAAACAATATTAAAAGGCGGAATGGTCGAGTAGAAAGATGGTTACCAAGCAGTCCCGACCGCGGTCTATTATCTGGGGTGGGAGTGGTAGAACGAGGTGTAACCACGTCCTCGGCCCGCAGATTCTCAGCGCGCAGATTCACGACGGAGTTTTTCTTGCTCCTGCCTAATTTCCAAGACATGCGGGGCAAAGCAGGCAATTGTCAGCGTTTTTCTGAGCAACCCGTCAGCGCGCGACAGGACAGGCTGATTGTGGCTCACAAATAGTTAAAGCAAGGATTGTCTCGCGGTAGACCAGTGCCAGTGAAGACCTGCTTCCAGTTGGCTGTACGAAGTCGCAGTAATCCTGGAAGGTCGTACGAAACAGAAGAGAGAGCGTCCTAGAGTGCTTACGTTACCGATCACTTTCCGTCGCCTAATTATGGTCTCCATCCCACTGATTGCTGCCGCTTTTCTAGTCTGGACTTGAAGGACGCAACGAAAACCCCACAAATGACTGGCACCACGGAATCAAATCATTGACATTATTATGAAACAAACACATGAAAAAATAATAACAAAAGGGTATAGGCATGCTTTGAGACGACAAGACGGTGCAGGGAGATGGGGACGTAAACAATATGTCCGTTCAAAGACCCGCGCGTCGAACATAGTCAACCACCATCCATCCATCCCCATGGGCGAAGTGTGCAGGGTAGTCGCGAAGAGGGAAAGTGGCGACATTACGTAGCAGAAGAACCGTCGTCGTTCGCTGGATTCTAAACCGTCCACAAAATCAACCGCTGCCTGCACCATCTTCGTTGGGGATTGCCGATGTCGAAGAAGAAAACCCACCGTGTAGGTCGAAAAATTAAAGGAACGGCAAAGAGCAAAAGTGAGGATATATTGGAGGTGCCGGGGCAGCATAGAAGCGGCGGAGATCGGCCATCGAACTGTCTATACAACTTGTAACTTACACGCAATTAACCGACAAGCGAAACTGGCGAGGCAGAGAAAAGGACTCTTTGCAAGTCGAAAAAGAACCGAGGCTGCGGCGAAGGGAGAAAGCGGGGAGATATCAGATGCAGGGGCGACGTTGGAATCGGCGGGAGGGCAAGAGGCTTGATGCCGTCGTCTGTATACAACCCCGTAAGCGCCGCCGTCTGCCGAGCAAAACTGTGCCATGGTGATGGAGGTATCCACCGTCGGCGGCCGATCCTGGTCCTGAGTTAGGCTCGTTTCAGCCTCTCTTTGTACTCAAATTCTGAGTTACGAGCACCCGCCATCGGAATCCGCCCCAGTATGCGCAGATGAAAGTCGACATTATTCAATATTTCTCAAGGCGTTGGAGTCCTGTTTAGCCGCGCAAGCGGCCGGGAAAAGAGGTCGCCAGGCCATGTGAGGTCTATGTCTCCCCTTGAGTTGAGTTGAGGCAGCACTTCTTGACCGCTGACTAGTCCTTGCGAGCAGCGTCACCGTAATTTGTCTACACGCGGATGAAAGCCGACCGACTGAGGCAACAGAATTTCGTAACATGTTCTGTGAGCAACAACAAAAAAGTGCCTTGGGGAGAAGCTCACCTGTATGACACAAACCGATGACCAAAATTTGATACGGTCCCCGCCGTTCGCCCGTCCCGAAGAATCCCGCCCAAGGCAATCGAGAATATTTAAGTGAATCGTACTTACTACCTTTAGCACATCTTGAACCCTCAACTCCTCTCACAAACAAACCCCATGGGAAAAACCGCACTTGTTCTCCTCGACCTGCAAGTCGGGATCCTCGCGATGGGCGGCCTCGAGCCCGCCAAAGTCAGCGCATACCTTGCCCGTGCAGCGGCTGCGGCGCGCGCCGCACGCGCAGCGCAACATCCCGTCATCTATGTGACGGTCCACTTCCGGCCAGGACACCCCGAGATATCGCCCAACAACGCGAACTTCGCGCGGGCCAAGGGCGCAGGCGGGTTTGTCACGGGCGACGCGTCGGTCGCAGTTCACCCCGACGTGGCGCCCCAGGAAGGCGATATCTCAGTTGCGAAGCGGCGCGTGTCGGCATTTGGGGGCAGCGATTTCGACGTAGTGTTAAGGGGGCTTGGGGTGGATACACTGGTGTTGGGGGGCCTATCTACGAGTGGGGCGGTATTGTCGACGTTGCGTCAAGCGGCAGATTTGGACTTCAAGTTGACGGTGCTGGAGGATCTTTGTATGGATACCGACGAAGAGGTGCACAGGCTGCTTGTTCAGAAGGTCTTCACGCGCCAGGCCACAGTCATTTCGTCGGAGCAGTGGATCAAGGACGTGTCCAAGTAGAATCACAAAGACGATAGTCAAGTGTTCAGGCTGTATAGGGATCCCAAGAAGAATTTTTGTGGAACAAGAAATGACAAATGTTTGGTTGATTCCCCTTTCGGGCTGTTTGTTATACATCCTAATTTGGATTGCCTTTCCACACAAAAGCCACAGCTACATTCAAGGTCCAGAATTAAAGAAAGCACAAGAGTTCTGAACTTTCTACAGATTCAAACTGGCGCGGTCATGTTTAGATTAATTATATTTTAGTATTTCAAGCGAATGAATGTCGATCAGCTAGTCCTGAAAAATAAACCCCATTGACGGTGCACGGCGTAATTTTTCCGCCGCCTTGCAAGCCGCGTTGAGCTCAGGCCCAAGGAGCTTAAGAATGCTTGACCAAGAGCATTGTTGAGTTGTGAAGTATAGGTGGATATAATGGACAGTGGTGTCGGTGTCGGCGGTCCTGGACCGGGGCCCCTTAGAGATTGGGCTGCGTGCGGGGCATGTCGGACGAGGGCGCTCGGACTAATGTCGCACTTCCCAGCATAAGAGTACGCCGTGACGCTGGGGAGCCAGTCAATACGATGAACGCTAGACGTGCTGGAGGGTATTGTTGAACATTAATGTACGAATTGACCCCAGGCGCACAGAGGCTGTACGCAAAGTCTACGCCGACGACCATGAGATCTTGCACACCCCCAAAATTTCAATTTGGTCTACAGATAATGCAACGCAATCCACTGACATGAGATCAACATCGCCATTGGCAAGCTGGCCAGGCTGGTTGGTGTAAATAAACCTTATGCGAGTAGTTCAGATCGGCAGATACAAATTTAATGTCTTACTCTTGAGTATCGGTGTGATTCAATGTACTTACGTGAAAAAGTCTGAAGGCGCGTGGCCGTGAGTCCTGTGCTCATATGTGGTCAATTGAGGAAGAACCAATTTATCACCGAAAACAACGCCAATATCCTCGGCTCTTGACGCTCAAGTTTGAAAACAACAACCCAGATGTCGGATACACTCACAGCGGAAGCCTTTAATCCCAGCGCACTTTGATACGAAATATTCGCTTGTTCGCATTTAATACCAGCTGTACTGGCTCCAGTATTCTGCGGCCCATGGTCTGTGGCAATTATCAGTCTCGCGGCAAGGAGCGCCAGCGGATTGGGTGAGGGTGGAGTCGATGGCTTCACGCTGAATAAAATTGTTCTGTCAGCGTGTTCAACTGAAGCCAGAGTCATAGAGAGCAACCAAATAGAGAAAGCGTAAGACACAGCGTGGCCAGTCGAGACTCTGACTGTTTGAGATGAATTGGAGAGGTTGAATCAGTGGCAGTATGATTGCTTGTCGAATTCTCCCACGGTTGAAATGACATCAACTTTTGAATTTGGACCTCAGACTGGCTATCTACGTTAAGAATAAGAAGGCATAAAGTGAGAACTGAACGGCTTGAATTATAACTAGGAGTCTGTCGCCAAGTTTTCTATCAGCTGTCTTGCACCATCGTTGCGCGGGGTGATGGGGCATTTGGATGGCTATGCAGGGGTGTCAATCTCAATATTGTTCTGGTCTAATAGCAACATTTACCTGATTAATGCGTCTGTGAATAAAACTTCAATTTCAATCTCTTTCCCAGTTTCATCTTTGGCTTTGGCAATGTTGAAGAGGGATAAAATAGAAACAATGGTTATCCAAACTGTCGCATCGGCGGCGTGACGACTTATGCACGTTCTTCGACCGAATCTGTGGCATTGATCAAAGAGATGTGGGATTTACGCCGGAGAGCAGGAACAAACCCAAAACCCAGAATGTGGTCGTTGGCATTGAGCTGGCCGTCCGGGTTCGAAAATCTTTCAGGGTTAAACTTTTCAGGATGTGGTCCATAAATGGACTCGTCGTGCACCATGGCCCTACGGGAATTGAGGCCTCTTTGATCAAAATGAGCCAGTCACTCTCACCAGATTTTGGGAAAGAACATCGTGCCTGGGAGAACATTCACATATTGAAAGTAACGGAAGAATCACGAACCTTTAGGAATAAAATATCCTTCGTAGATGTCGTCTTCACTTGTCGCATGTGGAACGGCAAGAGGATTAATCGGTTTCCAGCGAAAGACTTCTCTAACCAATGCTTCGCAATAAACCAACGAGCTCCTGTGTTAAACCCAGGTAGACCACCGACGCCCACAACGGTGTCGATTCCATTTTGGGCCTTTCGTAGGACTTCCGGATGTAATGCCATCGCTATAATAAAAATAACTATCGTTGCGGTTGTCTAAAAGATCATTCAGTCGTACATCTTAATATTTAGTAGGTGAACATACGGTGTCTGCACCGCCTGCCATGTGCTCACATGGTCAGCATTCAGGCACTAGCAGCATCATAAATCGAGCAAGGATGTACCTGCATATGCTACCGCAGTGACGTCCTTGATCATTTCCTCTCGCTCTTTGGAACCACCTTACGTATCATTGTTCTCAAGGAGTTCATGCAGAACAGAGGATTTGGCAACCCCATCTCGCTGGAACGAGAGTCAGGGTGCATTCCAACCAAACCCGGGATTGCACACCATATTTTGTCTAACGAAGTCGAACGGGGCATTTTTCATCTCGTCAATCAATTCGGAAGTATCTCAAATGCAGATTAGACGTGGGCGTACCGAACGCGTTGGAACATACCTCGAGCAAATTGATGAAATCCACATCCTGGGAACCAGGAAGGGAAGTGGCGAAGGAATGGGAAAGTGTTCACGGCATATCTGCCCGGAAGCACGCTCTCGGCAAGTCTTCTAACTCCTTCTTCAGCCAGGTAAACGAATCGATCGTTCTCGGGTTTGATGTCGTAGCCGTAGACTGTCGCCATTGTAATTGCGGCGGTCAATCTACTCGAATATGTTGACATCGAATCATCCAGAAACAAGAGAGAATATTCTAATTACGTTCTAGCGTGAGCGACGAAGTCCCCAGGAGTGGCAAGCAGGCCATGTAACAGGTCCTGAGTTTTTCTCAACTGAACGGGGCGATGCGCGGGTATGGCATCTTTGCGAAAGTGTTGATGAAACAATCTCTTGTGCTGTAATGGCTCAATCGACAAGAGCAAATCAGAGTTACGAATCTATCTGTCGCCATCTCTCTGCATGTGGCATAGTAAAATCCCCTTTTGATGGCCCGAAATTTAGGGGTTTGCGGCGTGCAGGCGCCTGTCGTTATCAACTTTGGTACTCGACGCAGAAGGTGCTTTCCAAACGAAACCTTGAATCAGATTTCCCACGGTTGCGAAGTTGTAGCCTTCATGGTTAAGGATTCGTTTGTTTGAAGGAGTGAAATTTCTTCACCTCGTCCTGTTCGTTCGGATTAATTATATATTAGTGCGCGTAATGAACGACGCTAATCGTCACCGCCCTTTCCTCCATCTGCCTCAAACTTTGTATATCGACGGCGCACACTTCAAACTTTGCATAGCGGAACGCTACCGGCCTTGTTGCATGCCAAGTTGAACTTCGAGGCCTGGGTAGCATAATGGTGAGTCGATTCCAGGCTCAAGAAACTTAAGAAGACCTCACCGAGAGCGTCGTCGAGTTAAAATACAAGTGCATAGTTTGCACAGTAGCAACGGGATCTGCGGTCGGGGGCCCGCCGGAGAATTCGCTACAAACAGAGCCGATTATGTCTATGATTCCGCGACGCATAAATTTCGCGACTTACGGATCGCCATTGCTCCAGACATTGAGGCAGATTTGAGAAGCCGTGGTGGGCACATTTTTCTCGATTACGGTTGTGGACTGATTCCAATAGTGAGTCGGCGGGAAGGAAAGAGAAGCTCAAGATTGGCTCACCGAGACACTTGCGCCACTGTCACTGGTCCCGGAATATGAGTATGTGGTTGCGCCAGGGAGCCAGTCAATGCGATGAATGCCGGCGCCGAGTTTTCTGCATCATCAGGGCGTTGGATTATGGAAATATCTAGCGCTCAACGAATTCAACGTACGAGAAATCGGCTCCGGCAACCGCGACATCCTTGACCCGAAGTTCAACGAGTCGCTCTAGAGATCGGTCTACGTTTTCCACTGACCTTGGATACCTCGGGATTGTCGTCACCATTAGCAAGCTGTCCAGGCTGGTTGGTGTAGTGGACTTCCTGCTTGAAGTTTTTGTCCCCAGACAAGAATTCAATATCTTGTTCCTGAGTGTCGCTGAAGTACGTGAAAAAGCCTGGAGGTCCGCGTTCGTCAGCTTATCGCCTGTTGGAGAAGAAATTTCTGACCAAAAACAACCCCTGGAACGGTGGGGACTTGACCCTGCATTCTGAACGAGCCGTACAAAATGTCGGATCTCTGAAGGATTCCTTTGAGTAACGATTCAGAGGTGCGCGAAATGCCAAACTTGAGTGTCCAATTCCCCACTGTAGACGCTTCCAGAGTTGTTATACTGATATCTTTAAATCACCACAGCCCAACGGTGGTTGAATAATACACTCACTGCGCTGGCTCTTATGCCCAAGGCACCTTGATAATCAAACACATTCTCCACAATATACTGGATATCCGCCGTGCTGGTTCCAGTATCCTGCCGT
Organism: Mycena galopus ATCC 62051; assembly: GCA_014925785.1. NCBI lineage: Eukaryota > Fungi > Basidiomycota > Agaricomycetes > Agaricales > Mycenaceae > Mycena > Mycena galopus. Next base: position 15,646 of record WIQG01000172.1, read on the forward strand.
TCATAGTCTGCGGCGACCATCCAGTCTTTGTTAACAACGGCGAGAGCGCCGGCGGGTTGGGTGAAGTCCGACACAATGGATTCACGCTAAAATTTCGTTCAGCGTAATTTCCCCTGGCAGCAAACTCGCATACCCAAACATTGTCGTTGGAATCCTGGTAACCGCAAGCGCAGTTCTGAGCCACGACCTGGGTGGTGGACACGGCCAAAAAAACGAGAGCGCCGAGAAGAGTGAAGGAAGTCATGAATGGAATAGAAAGTGAATGCTGCTCAATAAAGATGGTCGAGCCTTATATAGCCGCCCATTAGAATGATGTACACTCTCACGTTATACTGTACTGCCGTCCCACTCTTCCGCGCAGTCCATTCTACCGTTGCATATGAATAATCAGATGGACTATCCTCGACGATCTCACACTGACTTTCCCCTTTTGCTTCCATTCCAGTCCGATACTCCCAACATTGTCCCTGTCCTCTAAACCGAATTTTCCGGCAGGAAAAAGTGGCGCGTGCAGGGGACAATCCAGAGGAGCGAAAATTGTGTGCCCCAAATGGTATGCATTCTTAATTATGTCTGCGAACGCGAAGCGCCAAGAGCTCGCCAAATGTTTTTCCTCTGCCTCAACGACGGGTTTTCATGGTTACGCGCAAGCGAGCGGTTCAGAGAACGGGAAATAAGTCTTTTTGTGGACATCGGTAACCAGATCCACGCGGAAGAGGTCGTAAACTGTAAGTACCAAGTATGTTGAACCAGCCAGAACCAGCCAGAACCCGCTTGAACTGTTGTTGACCTAGCCAATCTTGATGGCTACAAATGGAAGTCGGAAAGGAGGATCGGAGTCAGCGGCAGTGAAGTGGCAGTGTGATCGGACTTGCTGTTTGCAAATTCGAGTCAGTCTCAGTCAGCTCTCTCTTCGTCTTCACTTTCGAGCTCTAGCGCTGCCAGTGGAAGCCGCTCATGGCTACCACATCGTTTACCATCTACTCGCATTATGACCCCGCTCAGCGCGAACAGCTAGAACGCGAAACAGGTCAACGTCCGCCAAAAGAACTGGAAATCGATCCCGCCGAGGCCTGGGAGGTTGAAGCTCAAATCGCTTTCCCCAGACGACAATTACCTCCTCCTCGATTTGTCCCTGCAGGAGATTTCGCAGTCTCACCACCGAAACCCAGATTACGTCCAGCCCCAGCTTCAGATGTCGCGGTATGGTACAGATCTTTGACAGAAACTGCTCCAATTTCCGCACCTTCTGTATCTGCATCTGCACCCGCGCCTCCTCCTCCGCCAATTCCCCGTCTTTCCGAGAGAAGGAGCAAAAATAATTGGTTTATCATGAACGCTATCACGGCCCAATCCGAGCCTGCCCCACCCGTTGGTGTGCCGTCGACTCTCGCCGATATTCTTGCACGAGAACCGCCTCCTCTTCCCCACGAAGTAAAATATAAGCCTCCGGTGTTTTTGGCTCTAGGACCGGCAAACAAAGGTTTTACGATGCTCCAAAATAGCGGCTGGAGCGAGGGCGAGCCTCTTGGGCCTGATTTCGCTCGTAGGCCGTCGGCGCGCGACATCGCATCACAGGATATGATTGCGACACTCAGTGGGAATCCGATGGAAACAATGGTCAAAGTGGAGGCTCTAGATGGGCCGACTGGGAACAGGAAAGGCACTGTTGTCCCAACAGAAATTATAGATCTGACTATGTCAGATTCCGAGTCGGAAGAATCTGGTGTCGACGAGCAGAATATCGATAATGCGTCGATCGGCGGGCATGCGGGACCTTCGCGCAAGGCACTCATCACCCCCATATCCACCGTTCTCAAGTCGGATCGCCTCGGGATCGGTCTTAAAGCCAAGACGATCGGACCGTACAAGGCATCTCAGAAACGCATAACTCACAACGCCGCTGCGATGGCGGCGCATGTGAAAGCAGCGGAGGCTCTGAGGAAACAGAAGAAGTTAACGGGGCGCGGACATCGCGGTTTCGCGCGGCAAAGAAAGATTGAGGAGGCCAATCGGAGAAATCTGCTGGCGTACATGAACACATAGAATCGCGCGAATGAACCTAGAAGCTTGAGACACGAGGTACGCGCAATCCATATTCCATTTTACAAATACATCCGCTTATCAGTATAAAATTTATGCAAAAATAAGAAAAGCTGGGCGAGGGCCAATTATGGCATGGGCTCGCCCCAAACGCCCTTTGCGCGTTCGCATTTGACGGACGCGACGTGCATTCGCAGCCATTGCACCATCTCCTTGCTGATCTGGCTGCATCGCGTCACATCGATCGCGCGGAGACGAAGTGGGCCTAGATATACCGGAGGGTGCAGGTTTCGGGCAGGAGGGTGGGATCGCGACCGTGCATGTGCGGCGGCCGCCGTGGATGCCGAGGTAATTGTGAGTTGAGAAGACCGGAACTGCTGTGCGCCGCCTTGGAAGTGGGGGTACGCATACGAGTGGGCAGGCAATCTTGACTCAACGAACGTGCGCAGCGAGTCCCAGTCGAACGATGTGCAACCGTCGAGGGTGAGAGACTCGAGTTTGGGGCAGGCCCAGGGCTGCGATCCAGACAGGCCCTGCAGTGCTGGTTAGCTAGTTGTAATGTAGAGAGAAAACTGGGTGCGTACTCGAAGCAGCCCAGACGAAGCATCTTCGCAGTCCACCAATTCCAACGTGACCAGAGACGAAAGCCGGCGCAGGAGATTCACGACCTTCAGTTCATTGAATACCGAGCTCTCTATACGCAGACGTCGCAGGGGAAGTCGGGTGAGTGCTTGAGTGTACAGCAGGTGTAAGACGGGCGTGACGTTTTCGAGATAGCACAATTCCAAGATTTCCAGATTCGGGAATGTGAACTGGGCCATTAGTTGCTGTGTCAGGTCGATTCCAGCGTAATAGAACGACGCCTTTTTGAGCTGAGGAAGATGGACGACCTTCGTCAGCTGTGGAAAGTCGAAGCTCTGCGAGTCAGAGAAACACGGAGGGCAGTCGATGTCTGGAAAGTTGCGCAAAGCTAGCTCTTCCAACTGGGGGCATTCACGCAGGATTCCTGGTGAAGGTGGGGCATTGAACGACCGCAACTGGGATAAAATGAGAAATCGAACCGAGAAGGGTGCTGGTAGATGGAGCGTAGGCGTTGAAATAACCGCACAAGTTCAAAACGCGAAGTCGGGAGACGAGTCGCAGGTCCCACCCGAAATTGAAGGACGTAAATGAGCACGACCGCAATCGAGGCGTGCGGCCATTGAACAACGGTAGAGGCGCGAGGGAGTAACTGTCGTCCTGCATCGCATGGTATATGCGGATCGACAATACTTCAAGGAGGGGGGCGTCCTCTTGGCAGCGTAATAATACTGCGTGGGCTTGCGGTCGGTTAGGAACGCTAAGGCGAAACGCCTTGATGCGCCACAGCGCAGGACGAAAGAGATCCATCGCGTGAACGACCTGCTCCGTCACACCAGAGGTGTATTCCGTCCGTGCTCCGAAATTGATTGAAATATCCAGAGGACAGGATTTCGAGCGACCGAGTTTACGGCGGGCCTTCTCGAGTGAGTGGTGCGGGCTAACCATAATCTTAGCCCACAGCAACGGCGTCGCAAGCGCTACTTCTAGCCAGTATCGACTGGACAAGACGTAAGAATGATTTGTTCGGCGAAATGATTATAGGGTTCTTACCAGACCAGCATTATGCTTCCAATGTTAATGCTCCCGGTCTCGAAATTATCTTCTTCGGTGTCGCCCAGAATCCCGGTGATAAATATCGAGGACAAGAGTTCGCTCGGAAGCCGCAGGACAGGCGACTGAAGCCGAACGGCTCGCTCCAAGCGCGACTCGAGATCCCGCCGTTGGGTCATCAAGGACGCCATTTTGGAATCCAGTGAATGTATTGCCTCTCGCAGACGCGGTATGAGCAAATTTCCCGGGGGCGCGCGCGGCCGGTAGGACTCGTCTGCTGCGGGCGGCGGAGAGGCAATAGAAACCAGCTGAGGGTAGCCCCGGCCCGGCGGACCTCTGTGAGGTGGGCAATTGGCGCCGGGAGTAGCGCGCAGAGGGTAAGTGGACATTCGGATGACGTCCGAATCGATCCTCAGCTGGCTAAATAACGGCGCACCCGCTGGGTCGATATGGGGTTAACGAGCTCGCAAACAGCCTCGAGGTGGCTGTTGGATGCATTTCATTTTGAATCGATTGTCCCGGAGATAATTGGGGGCGTACCTTGCTGGAGAAAGGCTCGGAGTTGCGGAAGGTCTATAAAGGATCTCGGGATCAAGGTCCGCTACGCGTGCAGAGCTGCAAGGCCATGTCCCCTTTACAAACGGCAGCATCGTGGGATGAGTTGTGCACGAGGGTTGCAACGAGGCGCGCAAAGACAAGAGAGTCCCTTACGTGACGATTACCTCAGCCAGCGGGCCAACTCCCCGGGTCAACCCATCGGGATATGCGCCAGCTTCGATTTCGACTCTAATTTCATACAATGCACTAATTAGGTAGGTATATTCCGGCCTACTCCGGCGGGGCCCCGGCATCTTGGCGGGCCACGTATAGCGAACGATAGTAGAAAAACTGGAATAACACCTGTTTGGGGCAACATCTCAGTGGGATTTTAATCCCACAACAGAGTGCGACTCACAGTTAGGTCCATGAATACAGTCAAGGCACTCCCTGCCAGTGTCAGCTTGTAGGATTATATAGCGGTTTAACTAGAGGTGCTCACCAGCTAGCCAACTTGCGTTCACGAGCAGATACGCACTGTCGGTGCTTTTGGCAATGATGGATGATGAATAGGTGAGATTCCCCATGATGGCGAAAAAGAACAGTGCTGGGGTACGTTAATGGCGGCCTCCATGTGGGAACAACTACTGGCCGCGCACCTGGTGACAGTCCCTCGCAGTGCGTTTCAAAGTTTTTCACTAGGATAAGATTTAGTGCCACAGGGTAACTTTCATGTCATGCCCGCACTCACTGATCTGCGGTATTCTCGAGCCCAACTTGTTTAGGGGATAAGTGGACCCGCGAAACCCGTAAAGAAAGACATACGTAAAGGACGGCGCTGGTCCAGCCGAGAATTTGAACTGTCCATTGCACGGCTGCACTAGGTGGCTTGGAAGGTTCTTCTGTCTTCTCTGTGTTGCGGCTTATCCACCATGCCAAGACACCAGTGGCAAATACGAATATAAGGGCTGCTGTATACCGAAGAACCAAGGCCGCTGGCGAAAGTATTTTTGGTGAGTTTCCGCTATTATTCACAGGCAATAGAGGAGTCTCTTCTTCAGGGCCACGACGGGCTCGTTTCCAGCGGTAGTAGTAGATTTGGATCAACAAGGTGATGTCACAGAGCGAGTACTGACGATCATTTAGACATTATTTGAGAACTCTGTGATTTACTCACATAAACCGCAATGATAATAACTGTCGGCAATAGGTGCGCAAGCGCGGCGCCAAACTAAATAACAAGACTGTCATTTCGGCTTTTCTTCGTGGCAGGTAAAAATAATCTAAGCCAAAGCCAGGGAAAAAGCCAGACTTGACTTGAAAAGGAAAACGAGAGAAAAGGGATTTAAACTAGGTCTTCCAAGCCCAGCGAAGGAATTCATGCGGAAATTGTACGGACCAAATTGCAGAGGTCTCCGAGAAGCCTATTGCCATTTAAATGAAGACCGGGCAAGAATGGCTGGGCCTACCATACAACGACGAATATAACGCTCAAACCCTCCCCAGATTGAAGAGCTAGGCAAGATCTAAGCAAGAACAACTTGGACCAGGAGTTTTGTTGCGTACAGTAATTTTCGTATATCTGCGGGGAATAGACGATAATCCTGGCAGCCAACATGAATCCCGACGCCGACGGAGGGCCTTGATCTCACGTACCTGTAATGAAGCGAGCTGGTATCAACGGGCATCTCCTGCGACGAAAACTCACCAGCACGCAATTGAAACCCATCCGAGCTAGTTTGGGCCAGATGAATGGCATGAATAAGACAATCAATAAAACATGCCATGCTGCTGAGGTCTGCATTTTCCGCGAATATCATCGTGAGCTACAGGCAAGCTCCGAAAGAAGACGCGTGCGTGACGGTCACAAAGGTAACGCGCGTGAAGCCGCGTGACCGATCATATTTTGTGCCGGATTGTCTGCGCGTCGACCAGGACGTTCTTGGATTCGTCAGTCTCGTTAATCTCGCTAACCGGACCCTCTCCCTTACATTGGACACAGCCGTTCTCAAACACGGATACAAACGATTTGTTTCGCCAAAATGGACCAGGAATCTATGCGTAAGCTGGCAAACCACTCCGAAATGCTGGTCGAGGAGCCCCCGGCCCTGGCAAGGGCTTCTTCACCGGTGCGGGCGCTCTCGTTGCCTTGGTTGCCGGCGGTGTTGCTCTGAACTCGAGCTTGTTCAACGGTATGCGTTCGGTCGATATGAAGAGCCTTTTTAATGGTAGATATATGACACAGTGGATGGTGGGCACCGTGCCATTAAATATACTCGGTTCGTTCATGCGTTTTCTTGTGCAGCCATCGCAAACGGCATTTCAGGATACACGGCGTGAAGAACGACATCTATAACGAGGGAACCCATATCAATGTGAGTTTCCTCTTGGCTTTCGTCTTTCCAAAACATAATGCGTTCTGGTAGATTCCCTGGTTTGAAACACCCATAATCTTCGATATTCGGGCGAAGCCACGAAACATCGCAAGTTTAACGGGTACAAAAGGTGTGGACTGGCCCTTTCGCCTGCGCGCGCTCAATAATTGTTGCAGACTTGCAAATGGTCAACATCACCTGTCGTGTGCTGTCCCGACCGTCAATACAGGCGCTACCCGTAATCTATCGTGAGCTCGGGATGGACTACGACGAGAGAGTACTGCCATCCATTGTCAACGAGGTCCTGAAAAGCGTAGTTGCGCAATTTAATGCCAGCCAACTCATTACGCAGCGTGAGATGGTACGTACACGCGTTGTGGTTCGGTTTACTGTTCCAATTTTGGTTTAGGTCTCCCGGTTGGTCAGGGAGCATCTCACTCTTCGCGCTTTGCGCTTCAATCTCGTGCTTGACGATGTCTCGATTACCCACGTCGCCTTTTCTCCTGAATTCACGCACGCGGTAGAAGCAAACAAGTAAGTCGTCGAACCTCGTTTGGCCAGCATCATTCTAACGGCCTCTCTAGGTCGCCCAACAAACCGCACTCCGTGCAGCTTTCTTGGTGGATCAAGCCGTTCAAGAAAAACTGGTACCCATCTATTTCCTGTGTCTATTTACTCCCTCAAATTGTGTCCGGACAGTCTATTATTGTGCGGGCCCAGGGTGAGGCTCAGAGTGCAGAGCTCATCGGAGACGCCATGCGCAAAAACAAGGGTTTCCTCGAGTTGCGTCGCTTAGAGGCTGCACGAGAAATTGCCACCCTTCTTTCAACATCCGGGAACAAGGTCATGTTGGACTCCGCCAGTCTCCTGCTAAACGGTACGTGAAACCACACACTGTGTGGCATTTTAATTAATAATGGATGTACAGTTGCTGGGGAGGACGCGAAGGAGCTTCTCAAGGTCGGGAAATAGCCGAGGATTGTATTACTTACTACGATATTATTTTCCGCGCCGCCGGCTGACTGGAATGTGTCTCAGTTCGAGACGGATGAAGAGAGTGCCAACAAAAAAATCAGTCACGTCACGCACGTGAGATGTGACTTTTGGCGCGACTGTGACGCGCGACTCTTTCATCCACTCACGCGATGGCAGCGCCTAAGAAAGTGCCAGCCTCTCGCAAGCACAAACGCAGTCCGTCGAGGGGATCCGAGAGTCAGTCGGAACCCGAATCATCTCCCGAAAAGAAAAGAGTTCGATGGGAAGGTAAACCTGGCGGCTCAACGACTGAAGGCGCAGAGAGTGATTCAGAGGACCCTGTTGACGACAAAGTGCGTCGATACGAACTCCTTCTGCTTTCGCTCACGATAAGCAGGTATGTTTAGCGGCATATTGCCAACAGTAAGGACCACATCTCCTCTGCAGCAGCTTCACCGTTTTCGCTAGCGGTCGGGTTGGCGCTGCATATTACGATCCCATTAAATGCACGGTATTTGTGCTTGAAGATACTCAAGAAACAAAGCATTACGAACTCACAACCATGCGTATATATGGGTTTCTTCTGCTTTGTCTCCGCTGACCGCATCTCAGTGTTAGAGCAAGCCAGTCCTGACGTTCTACTTACCAGTTCACGATCGGAAGACGAGTTTATGGATGTTGCTCGTGTACATAGTACGTCTCTTTCCACTTCTTGCGCATATATTTACACTTCTCGCGCAGTGGACGCTTCTGGAGGCGTGTTCCAAATCAGGGGACATAAAGAATTCGTGGCCTCCAAAGGCCGCGAACGGCTACTCTCGCTGAGACTTTTGTCAGAACTTCCGCAGGACGATAGCGACTCCCTGCATCTTCCGAGATCGGTTCCACGTCTTCAAACTCAGACGGCATGGCAACAATGCGCACGGCTTTATGAGACGAAGGCATGCCGCAACAGGCGGTGACCCCACCATGAAACGATGGAATGCGTCTATCCGATTGTCTAACTTTGCGTCCGTCGAGACGTCTCCGCTTTGTGTAAGGCCCGTTTCCCCAGATAGATCTCCGTCTTCATTATGGGCAGGTGGCCTCTATCGGCGCGTTGTTGGATCACCTTGTTCGAGAGCGGGCCGTGAACGACTTGGAAGACGAGGGCATTGCTGGGCTGGAAATTCGTAGTGTTGAACACTCTCATTGTCGTGTTTTCTTCTTTGGTTTTTGTTTGAATTGACGTGGTTTGAAACAGAGACCAGGTCATGCAAATAAACGCCGACGCGTTATTGTAAGAACATCTTCAGCGATAATCGACATGTTCTTACTCTGAATAGCTCGCTCCAAGTTTTTGAAGACGAGAGTCACGCCTCAGTTCATTCCGACAAAACCAAGGAGGGGTTATCTTTGTTTGGTAAGTAATATCGTTCTGCGATCCTTTGTTTCGTACTAATATCCAACCAGGGACTCTGAACACTACGAAGACCACTCTAGGACGTGCTCTCCTACGCACCTGGCTTCTCAGACCGTCACTATCCCTCTCTGTTATCAAGGAACGCCATGACGCTATTGCATGCTTTATTGCTCCGGAGAACTTGGTTCCTGCCTACGCCATGCAGGGGCATCTCAAGGGCATAAAAAACGTGCCTCGTATCCTCGAAATTATGCGGTCAGGCAAAGCCAAGATGTCGGACTGGCAAGGTCTCGTCAAGTTTACCTTTCATTCCGCCATGCTTCGAGATAACCTCTCGGAATTACACCAAGCGGGCATGTTGAAACAGTCAAAAAGGTGAGCTTGGGTACCTGGATGACTCACTACTGACTACGAACATCTCAAGCTCATTGCGGCTCTGGATATTGCGAGTTTTCGAGACGTTGGGAACAGAATTAATGAAATCGTAAGGTCGATCGTGTTTCGAGGCTTTTTTTTACGCAACGAATCTAGATTGACTGGGAGGAATCCGCTAATGCTGGAAGGATCTGTGTTCGGCCGGGTGTCGACGAGGAATTGGACAATCGTAAGCATGTATACCATGGTATCGACGCTGTGCTCGTGAGTTCCTCCTATAGCTTGGGCTCAGGGACTGAATGCTTTCCTCCTCAGTCTAAGGTAGCAGAGCAGATCTGCCAGACAGTACCTCCCGATTATGCATCATCCTTGAATGTAGTTTACTTTCCTCAACTTGGTGCGCACCCCAAAGGAGTGAAAAACTAATGCTGACGACTCTCAGGCTTCCTCATATGCGTTCCAATGCTGGAGGAATGGCAAGGCCCGGAAGGAATCAAGTAATCGACGGTTGGAGCTTCCAAGTAAGTCCACTTTTTTGGAATTCCTTTTTAGCCACTCACTTTTCGTAGTTCTCATCCGAGTGCGTTCTTACTCGCGCTCCCCACGATTCCGTTAACATCTCACAGATCCCATGTGTATTTCAAGTCTCAGGAAATGACTGGTGCGCTATAAGCTACGCAGCATTCTTTGGCTTCTTAGAGAATTCAGATATGGACATCCACATCGGCGATCTCCACCCTCGATCGTCGACCGAGAAATCGAGATCGTGCAGGAGCTGCTAGAAGAAATAGTGGTCCACTTCGCGGCCATGGCAGCTGCGTGTGACTGCTCGGCGGAGCTGGACGTTCTTCTCTCCTTTGCGGACGCCACGCGAGCCTTCGAGTACCGGCGGCCCGAGATGGTCGACGATAATATCATCGACATTAAGCAGGGGAGGTGCGTTCCAAAGCGCTCGTCCATAACATGAGCCTAATCCTTCGCGCCAGGCACCCGTTGCAAGAACAAGTTGTTGACACATTCGTTCCTAACGATGCGCATCTTGCGGGGGGTTCTGGAAATCGCTCGGTGTTGGTGGGCGACGAGGCGACCAACGAGGTGGAAGAATGGAACAGTATAGTGCTCTGCACAGGCGCTAACGCGTGCGGGAAGGTAATAATAGCCTTGCTAGTCTCCCCGTGTTTTCATGCTAAAAGAAACTTCTGAAGAGCGTGTACCTCAAGCAGGTTTGTGGAGCTTTAGGTCTGCGAACGACAGGACCAGTCGTGGCTCATATCCCTCATTAGGTTGCTCTGATACAGTATATGGCGCAGGTATGAGCCTCGTTTTCTGGGTTCTCTCCCTTCTTTATATATCCTCTTTCCTAGATCGGATGGTAACTTCTAGCGCACGGGTTTATTTCCTTTTTTTAACTCAATATTCTAGCTTCTGCCGGCAGAGTCTGCAACGCTCGGAATCGTAGATAAGAGTGCCCTTTTTGCTGAGGCTATTGGCTTTTCTTGCTATTAACGACTTTGCTCCAGTTTTCACACGCATATCAACAAGAGAATCTGTGTCCAAAGTCCAGTCTGCGTTTATGATCGACTTGAACCAAGTGTCCCTGGCTCTTCGCAATTCGACCGCACGCTCTCTAATCCTTCTGGACGAATTCGGCAAGGGTACTCTCTCCACAGGCTCGTATCCTTTCTCCTGGGCCCTGTTCCGTTTCCAAATTGCTCTCTTCTAACTGCGACATGCTCTCCCTCCGTGTGCCTTTCTTTCTCCTTCTTGGCTATTCTTAGACGGAGCTGGTTTATTCTGCGGCGTCCTCAAGCACCTCCTCAACCGCGGCCCAGACTGCCCGAAGGTTCTCGCCGCAACGCACTTCCACGACGTCTTCAGAGAAGACCTGCTTGACCCCGACGCGGTGGCTATCACGTTCCTCCACATGCAAGTCATGTTCACCTCGTCCAGCGGACACATAATCGACGGCGCCTCCCCGCACTACCTTGTCAAGCCCAGCCTCGGCAGCGCCAACGCGGATTCCGCGCACGCCCACGACACCAAGAAGGGCGAGAAGATCACGTATCTCTACCGGCAAGCAGAACCGTTCGCTCAGTGTAGCACGCGCTGTGGCGCTGATTTGGTGTGATTTCATTTTTCTTGGAATAGAGTCGCAGAAGGGCTGTCGCTGGATTCGCACGCTGCTAAATGTGCCGAGATTTTCGGAGTACCGTCGCGCATCGTGCAGCGCGCGCAGCATGTTAGGTGCGTAAAGCCGACTGATTTACGACACGGACAAGAATTGACGGGGAGATAGCCATCTGATTTCCACGCACGAACTCGGCAAATTATTAGACGAGGTAATGAGTGATAAGGAGCGAGAGGATCTGGGAGATGCCGAAGCGGTATGCCGTCGTTTTTTGCAATGGAATTTGGGGGATGGTGGAGGCAACGTCAAGGGCCGCCTAGCTGAGGTGCTGGGGCGGAAGGATGATGATGAAGAATAAATAATTCTACGGCGGTGTTGGTAATACATTGTAGACGATTAATCCTCCTTGTGTATTTCGAGACCCGGAGGCGCGTGCAGGGCTGTAAGAACGCATGAATAAAGTGCCCGAATCCCCGTGCGAGCGAGTGTGTACCGCGTTTGATTTCGCCGTACATGAGAAATTGCGAAGCCACGAGGCCCGCCGTCATGATCATCCTCGGTCCCAAACCTGCAAAGAGGCCTTTGAACCCTGCTTCGCGGGCCAGTCCAAGGGAGTTCGGGCCGGTCAAGCCGGGCACGGGGGCAGGTAGGGGGTCGTGAGGCCGGGGAAAAAAAGCGCGTCCCATCAAAGTTGCCCAAATTGAGTCCGTATGGGCTCAGATGAGTTCAGAATGTGACCAAAATATGTTCTCTTGCTCCCAAGTATATTCTACCTTCACCACTATTGTCTCCTTCCATTTTGAGGGATCAGCTTTTCCCAATTATGGCAATTGACGTTGGTTGTGTTTGGCAATGGGGTCCCACACACGGGTGGAATAAATTAGGTATATGGGTGGCCCCAGCATCAGAAAATGCATCTTCAATAGCTCTACACATTATGCAAGTCCAGGTAAAACTTTTTTGTTGGCCTCAAGCATCAGGTCACGGGGGAAATTACCGCATTTGGACGTCACGTGGGAGGTAGGGTCAGTGAGAGGGCTACTATGAGGAAAAGCGGTCAGGTGTTTTTTTGTCAGATTTGTACCTTGAGTCAGTCTGAACACCATTGATCCTTCAGGCCCATGGCCTTTATTGATCTGACTGAGGAGCATGTCTGCAGGCTGGAACCGAATCAGCCCCATGATACCTGCACAAGGGGTGGAAACAAACATGACTGAGCAGTGAGAATAGCCACTGTGAACCCAGCCGTTGATAAGCTGTGAAAGCAGCCACACGTGAAACACAGCTATTTTGTGATTTTCAGTATAAACAATCACACAGACATCCCAAGAAGCTTCCGCAATGCCTCGCGCGGAGAGCTACCAGTCACATAGTTACATCAGGAAAAACTGAAATGACTATATAGACCTAGAAAGACCAAATAAGTTGTTATAGACGCGAAAGCAAACCCGTGTCTATGATAGACAAGTGGGATGGGAGGGGGGGTTCCACCATAGACCATTGTAGACAATCATAGACACCACTGGAACAAGTATTGCAGAGGATCAACAACCGTGTACCACTTGATCCTGGCTCATATGGTGCTGCCCCCATTGGCCTCCCTGCACCACCAGCACAACAAACTTCTCCATTCCCTCCTCCCCACCTCACCATTCAAGATGTCTTCCAACAGAGGCAAAGTCCACTCCAACATATAAACATCAAGGGCCTGCATGCCAACCTTGTCCCAATTCATCCACATATAATTTGCTGCCAGGGATTCCAGTATTGTGTTCCCGCAATCAAAACATATTCTGTCGAGACAATTTGTGGCTACAGTTTTCTGGCGAGGTGTTCAGATCATCAGGTAAATGGCATAGAAACAGAAATGGACCCAGGCTGGGGTCTGTATGCCATGGAACATTGGCTGACCGTGTATGATGTGCCCGTCCGATATCTGCAGAAAATGACACTGGTTTCTATGCTGCAAGGGCATGCCGAGAAGGTGGCAAAAGCCCCTGCTAAAGAGGCCACACCACAGATTATCAAGGATGAAGGACTCCCACGAGATCAATATAAACCAAGAATTTCTATCCAACACATGCTCAGACAGCTCCCTTGGAAGGCTGCTCGCAACTCACCTGTCACACTTCAAAATCAACCAAATCATCAAGACTGCCTTCTCTTTGATTTTATAATTGAAAGAACCCTGCCCTGGCTTTAGTCTCCCTTGTGTGATGATAATGAAATGAACGAACTGGGCCTGGCAAGAGGGCAAGCTCAGGACCCGCCTCCATCTCTACTAACCGCTTGGGTGAAATGCGATAAATGTTATGGAATCGAAAACTGGGGTCGTGGCAGGCTTTCCAAATGGAGGCAAAATTTTCTAAGGCCCACTGTGAGTCGCAGCACAACACAAGGGGAAAGACAACTTAAACCGTCCCACATGGCTTGGATCGCTGCCCTATCTGCTCTATTAAAGGGGACGTCACACAGATCCAAATCTGTGTCACCCCCCTCATCATTGTTTTCCTTGGTGGGACTGTCTGCATCCTCCTCCACTCGCCAGTCCCTAATGTCTGCATCTGGTCACTGCCAGAGGTCTGCTATCTCAGGAGCTTCCTTGGCCATGCATGTGCTGCAGGCAACCTTGCAGAAGGCTCGCTGCTGCTCACACAACATGACCAACTTGTGCAGGCCTGCAGTTGATGGTTCTGTGACCAGGGACTCTGCCACCCTCTCAGGATCAGGTAGCACTTGAGGTGGGCCATATTGCGCACCAGGTCGAAGGTGCTTGAGGACCGGGCCAAAAGCTGACAGGATCTTTGGTCTTATGCAGGATATGAGCAGTCACAATAGTGTTGATGTCATCAGCCATGCAACAAATCACTTCCTTCATGGACAATATATCACCGGCAGCTGCAGCATCCTCTGCCTCTACCAACTCTATGATATACAGGAGCAGGCAGAGCAAAGCCACCCAAAATGTTGTCAATGAGTCAAATGTGTTTTTGATGTAGTTGATGCCCTGCGCGGTCACTACACAGTGAGCGACCGTGTGTGCAGGGTTATTCTTGTCATCTAACAGCCGGAACCAATCTATGGACGGTCTGAGTGAAGCAGGTACCAGGTGGATATCTGCAAAATACTTGGAATTAGAGGATACGTCGGGAGACTTGTGGCTTGTCGGGAGATCGCACCTAGTAATGGCGTCTGTTGTGCAGGACAGTAAAAGTCCCTGTACATGGATACCTATCCACACCAACCCATGGAGCCGAGGTCCATGTCCTCAGGCAACTCAGGAAGTTCCACTGGCATAGCTCACGATTCCTGTGTGAGAAGGTTATAGGTGTTTCTGCAATCAAAAAGTTCAATACCTCTGTGTCAAGTATGCAGCATATGACCGGAATGAGTTTCAGATGCATCATGCACAGCTTGACCCTGAATGAGTAGCCCTGCTGTTCTGCCCAACACCTTACACCGGGGGCAACAACCGATGCATGCGGAACATGAGTGCTTTAAATGCATGTACTCTGCATGTAGTCACAGGCCAAACGAAGCCCATGTCACAATTCAACAATTGTTCTTTGTTATACAAAGGACAGACAAAGAATAGACAAAGGGCAGGACAAGATTCCCTGCACCTGGGAAACCTCTCCTGCCCTTTGTCTGCCCTTTGTCCCTGCTTTGTCTAGTAAATAATGATTGTCAAACTGTCACACATCTTTTGTTTAGTAGAACATCACCTGCAAAATACATGCATTTAAAGCACGTCATTTTCACATGTGTTGGTTCTTGCCCCCAGTGTTATTGCTGCCCCAGTGCCCACTTTCCTCTTCAGCAGTAACCTGTGAACATCTATGTCAGCACAGAACCCAAGGGACACAATGAGCTCCACATATTGCATGGTCCCAAGGGGTTTGAGCACAGTCGATGCTTGGAGTGACTTGACATTGTCCAAACAGCGAGTCCAGGCGGCGCATCTGACAGAGACACCGAAAGGCATGGTATCGTACATCAGAGGTAATGCATGAACCTCCACCTAGTCTGGGTTAGAAGAGTTACAATTTGCAATATCCTCACTAACATAACAAGAACTAACATAACAAGAGGAGCACACACAGTAGTCGCTGTACCGCATGGCCTCCGTGCATGCAATTGCTTAGGTGCAAGTTTGACATGAATAGAGAACCCCTTCGCTGCACTTGCCCCGACATATCCTTGTAGGTAGGCACAAGGCCAGCGTCATGAGCTTGACAGCACATAAGCAAAATGCCATTGTGCTTAGCTCCAGACTGCCATAGTCTCATTAGTCGTGAAGCGCAGTTCCCTGAGGCACCACACTCACCCTCCCATCTCGTGGAAAAACCGGTTGCCCCAGGACACCAGCTCCTGAATGAGCTTTGGGTCGTCCAAAATGAGCTTTGCAGCCCCATTGAACCGTGATGTATTGTATTTTCTCTATATTTTCGAGTCCTGGCTTATCATGATCCCATTGGATTCAGATCAGAAGAGAACACCTGGTCATCATGTTCAGCCAAACTGTAGTATATGCTGGGAAAACCTACGCTCTGGTTGTACAAAGTAGGTATCCAAGTTGTTGTACTACTGATCATGGTCCACCATGAACGCAATGACCCACTTGAGTAGTGCCATCTTCATCGAAGACAGCTCAGGCCACCTGGACCACAATACTGTGGTCTTGACAATAACAGCTCTCTGTGGCAGTGGTGATCTGCTGTTTTATGAGCCAGTGACACAAAACACAAGATGCAAGGCTGCATATACCAGGTCTGAAGGGACACTTTGGATCTGCCAGGAAAATTGATCTGCATTGGACATATGAGCGGCTATTGCTCCCAGCCATGAAGGACCCGTTCCTTGTCAGACTGTAGCTCCCCAGCATCATATCGTGGAAGACTTCTCCTATGACGACCCCAGCACTTCTTTGCAACATCAGGGATTCCAACGTGAATTGGCAGCAGATTTCCGACACTGCTTGTTTGAACACAACCCCACATCAGCCTTTTGACATTTTGATTGCGGGTTTTCCGGGGTTTTCAGGTTGCCGGTATTCCCGACAACCTCACAACCTCAAATGACCCACAACTTGGCAGTAAATGAAGGTAATAAATGTTTCCAGAGTCACAAAAGGGGGCTCTGGAAACTTTCTAATAAGGACTCTAATATATCTGTTCCCCAAAGATATTTGTGAGAAAAAGCAAAATCCTGCCCTGGCGGGGGCTTGAACGGTCGAGCTTGTGGGCTCGGGACATAGGGTTTTGACGTTGTCAGGTTTTGAGGTTTTTAGAGGTTTTTTGGGGTTTTTTGGGGTTGTACAACCTCACAATCAAAATGTCAAAAGTCCGATGCAATTAGTCTCTCGCAGACAGACGCTTCAACAAGGTGATCTCGTACCTTGATTTGTTGAAGTCTGTTATTAAGTGCGGGGGTCCGATCAGGGTAAGATCTTGTTATATAATCTGCACAGCCACATATGTTATATCTCATTTCTCTGCTATGTACTGCATGTTTTGGGGTGATTTTTAAGTTTGGATAGACTCTAGACACCTGTTTACACCATATTGCTGACTCAAAATTTCTGTCAACACACCAGAATCCACTGGCAATTATCTCATTGATTCTCACATGACTTTCAGCCACCAAGCTCAAATGGCACGGAAAAAGCTCAAATAAATTCGAGGAACTTGAGAGGAGTTGGATAAAGAATATTAGATGCTAAAACGCATGAATTCCATCTATAGTGCTGCCCTCGTCGCGGTTTAAGGAGGAAGTGGCTGTGTAGATTATGTAACAAGCTTCTACCCTGATCGGACCCCCGCGCTTAAAAACGGACTAGATGCAATGGACTTGTTCATTGCTTGATCTACAAGATGGTAGACCACTGAGCGACCCAGCGGACCAAGCACCGATCACCACTTTCGATCTAACCAATGTACCCAATCTGTGGAAGCCTTGGATCTCATGCTAAATTCCAAGCGGAGGGTAGATTCCTTGACATGCAGGCAAAAGTAGGGTGCATCGGTCTCATTCACTCACAACATATCCACTCAGAAAGCAGAATGGTTGATGCAGGGGCAGCAGTGGTTGAGGTCTGTAGTTTGGCGTGATGCCTCAGCAAGCTCATAATGCTGCCAAAACTGCGACCAAATTTGCTGCCGGAGGTTGCCTGAAGGTACATTTGCACTGTGTCTGCCTTCAACTTAACTGAGAGTGGAATAAATAGGTATATGATAATCAGGGTCAACACAGAGCATTTACCTAGCTCAGTGATTGGTCCAGTGTTGTCAAGAGCCTGTTTCTGGTCCAAGACATCCGAGATTGCGTCCTCGGCCTGGGTATGGTCGCCGGGGGTCTGGGATGTGTTTTCCACAATTTTTGTTGTCCCTCTGGTTTTGGCCATTGGTGCGATAGACACGGCTGTGCAGGTCAGTTTGTGCACCTAAGGGAGCTCCCACGGGTATTACATAGGTGCGTAAAGCCGACTGATTTACGAGAATAATAATTGACGAGACAGCCATCTGATTTCCACGCACAAGCTCGGCAAATTATTAGACGAGGAAACGAGCGATAAGGAGCGAGAGGATCTGGCGGATGCCGAAGCGGTATGCCGTCGTTTTTTGCAATGGAATTTGGGGGACGGTGGAGGCAACGTCAAGGGCCGCCTAGCTGAGGTGCTGGGGCGGAAGGATGATGATGAAGAATAAATAATTCTACGGCGGCATTGGTAATACATTGTAGGCGATTAATCCTCCTTGTGTATTTCGAGACCCGGAGGCGCGTGCAGGGCTGTAAGAACGCATGAATAAAGTGCCCGAATCCCCGTGCGAGCGAGTGCGTACCGCGTTTGATTTCGCCGTACATGAGGAATTGCGAAGCCACGAGGCCCGCCGTCATGATCATCCTCGGTCCCAAACCTGCAAAGAGGCCTTTGAACCCCGCTTCGCGGGCCAAGGTAGTCAGTCTGAACACCATTGATCCTTCAGGCCCGTGGCCTTTATTGATCTGGCTGAGGAGCGTGTCTGCAGGCTGGAACCGAGTCAGCCCCATGATACCTGCACGAGGGGTGGAAACGAACATGACTGAGAATAGCCGCTGCGAACCCGGCCGTTATCCCGCTCCCAAGCGCGATGGCGAACTTGGACGTGCCGGAAAGACCTTGTTTCGTCTCTTCTGACATGGATCGGAACACGAGTTCATGGCAAAACTCGTTGACCGTAAATTGACCTATCGCGTACGGGATCTGCCTTTGCCCATGTGAGGATACCGATTAAATATGTCTACTTGCACTTACTTGCAGAGAATAGGCACGAATCCGGCGTAGAGCTCGCGGATGCCGCCTTCGCGCGCCATACGCGTGAAACCACTGACCAGACCTGTCGCGTAGCCGCGCTCAGAAACCAGCCTGATGCGCGTCGCCTCCAGGGGAGTGAGCAGAATATCGGCAAAGAATCTCGGGTATGTGTTGGTCAGGTAAAACAGCGAGGAAGAAAACGACAAACTCGGCGACGGAGGCAGCACCCAAGTATATCGCCGAGCGGTATTTTACGGCAGTGTCCTGGTCCCCTGCAATCTGCACAAATGTCTTTTTCCAGTACTCGTACCCAGCAAATTTCGCGCCGCCTGGTCGCGTGAGTGATTTGAATTCAACAAGGTGAGATGCCTACCTTGTGCCAGATACCCGACAGCAGTTGGCCCAAAGCCAGTCAGCAAGGCCGCTGGCCCTTCCTTGGCAATCACATATCGGGTACCGGAGAGAATCCCAAGACCTTTGAAGGCTGGGTCGATTTGTATACGCGTCTTTACGACGTCAATAGCTAGGGAGCCGTTAGGTGTGAATCTAAAGACAGTACTATATCCTCGCACGCGTCATTCCGCCATGACTTATCCTGCACACAAATGAGTGGTGGGCTCAAATAATAGATGAACAAAGTACGTAGCGCAAAGCGCGCCTACAACGAGGTAAGAATTAGAACTTAGAACCCAAGTAAAGCAGGTGTTGAACAACGCACCCGCCGCAAAGAAGCTGCTGTAGTCGCGGACAGTGAACTGTGGGACGGCGAAAGGGTGGTTTTTGTGAATTTTGCCTGGGGTAGCCATCGTAGTGGAAAGAGACCAAGTGCACGGCCAACGGCGGCGGTCATTGCTTATCGAGTGACGTCAGGCCTTGTTAACCCCCGATCCTCGTAAACCGAGTTACGCCCGCCGGTCTTCAAGTTGATCGCCTGGCATGGGAACAGTTTAACCTTTTTTGGAAGTTTTTCCTTCCCGTTCGAGCTTCAAGCTTCAAGTCGAAATCATTTCTCACACCCTCTTCTTTCACCCTTTTAGTGCGGCAAGGGCACGTCGCCAAAGGAAAGACGTTTAATTCTGCGCAATCTCTCGTAGACCTCTGTACTGTGAAGGATATATCTACTGTTGTTGTGGGAGCGCTTCAAAGCGTCCGAATCTAATTTCCATGGGATTCACAACGAAAGCGATCTCGCGACGCCTGATTTTTCCCGGGCATCAAGTTTCAACGCGCCCATGACATTGAGCTCCTGGTCCCGATGTGCTCGATGCGATCTTTCCCTCGTTCCCCAAGGTAAGAACCATTGACATCTCCTCCAACCCACGAAGCCTGCTTCTCGCCGCCGTGAGGCAGCTGCCGCATCTCGAATCTATCCGACCCGGCCTACACACTCGCCACCTCGGGCAAGACGCTTCCCTCAACGCGTTAATTGCCGGGGGTTTTGAGTGCCTGCGTGCGTCGCGTTGCCCTGACGCTAAGGTGCTCAGGGTGTCGAGTTGTGATTCAATCTCCGGGCCACGCATCGTTCAAAAATCCTGTGAATACCGAGCTGTGCGTTGTCATGACCTTGATCACTCCGAACCTATAATAGTCGCTTTCCAGTTCAACTTCCTCAATCCGAAAATCAGGGGTGGGACCGGAATCTGACGCGGCCTGGTCGTACTCGAATTGTACATCTGCAAGATATCTGAGTTCGTATCTCCTGCGGTAAGCGAAATGCCAGTGGCAGTACCGTGATTACTTTCGAAGAGGACGCGAATTCACAACTCCAACTTGGATTGCGAGCTCGTCGGTGTGGGAGAGCCATAGGCTCGTCCGCTCGGTCGCACCAGGGGAGGCAACTGCAAGAGTTGACGCAAAGGTACTGCGCGAAAAGAGGTGAATCGGCTCCGAGGGTTCTACAGACAAAGGAAGGGCTTCGGGCCCAAAATAACTCTACCACACACTGGAAGATTAAGAAACAGGCAAGTGGACTCGGATGGCGGTCAAAGACAAGACCGGCTGGGCACGGAGGTCCGAGGCGAAAAAAGCGACAATGCGACGGAGTCACGCTCGCGTCAGATTTATCTCAGAGAAAAATAAAGGTGCCAGGCGCGAGGTAGTAGGTCGACCCTGTTTTTTTTGAGCGCTAACCGAATATATCTGGCCACATAAAATGGGGTGTCCTTCCCAAGGCTCAAGAGGTCGCGATTTCCCACGGTTGAGAAATGTCATCAATTTCATCAATTGAACTCAAACTTGAGATCTTCAGATCCTTAGGAGCGGCAAATTACACAGACCATGTTGTACACAAGAAGGTTGAAACTATACGTCTGTCGCCAGATTTTCTATCAGCTGCCTTGTAATATCATTGCGAGGAGTAATCGCGCATTTGAATGGCATGGGTTGGCTGCAAGTTTATAAAGCTTGAGACGACTTGGGCTATGGAGACAGGACAACTGACCTAGCCAATCCACCTGCAAATACAGGGTCAACTTCAATCTCTTCTCCAGTTTCATATTTGGCTTTTGCGATGTTGAAGGTGGCCAAGATAGACACGACGGTTGCCCATACTGTCGCATCAGCAGCTTGACGGCCTGCACAGTTTCGTCGACCAAATCTGCAGAATTGTCAGAAACGTGCGAGGCCTGGATCTGAGGAGGGGGAGTGCAAACCCGAAAGCCAGAATGCGGTCATCAGCATTGAGTTGACCATCGGTGGTGAGAAATCTTTCAGGATTGAACTTGTCTGGATGAGGATAGATAGACTCGTCGTGGACCATGGCCCTGAATAAATTGAGTCATTCTCGTTCAAGATGACGACACAATTCTCACCAGATATTGGCGAAGACCATGGTGCCTAGAAGGGGTTCAGCATCTTGAAAGCAGTACCGCGGTTATCCGCCAACCTTTGGGAATAAAATATCCCTCATAAATGTCGTCTTCGGTCGTCAAATGTGGGATAGCGAGAGGAAGAATAGGTTTCCACCGGAAAACTTCTCTAACCACTGCCTCACAATAAGGCAATGCGCTCCTATGCTCAAATCCGGGCAGACTACCGATTCCAACGACGGCGTCGATTTCAATTTGGGCCTTTCGCACCACTTCCGGATTCAATGCCATCGCCATGATGAAAATGACCAACGTCGAGGCAGTCTAAAAGATCATTCAGTCGCAAATATCGATATTTGGCAGTGGGTGAACATACGGTGTCTGCAGCGGCTTCCATATGCTCACACGGTCAGCATTCAGACATTACAGTCGGAGAGCATGTATGTACCTGCATACGCTAGCGCAGTAACGTCCTTGATCATGCTCTCTCTTTCTTTGCAGCCACCCTGTGTATCGTTGTTCTCGAGGAGTTCACGCAGGACAGAGGATCTGCCAACCCCATCTCGCTGAAATGAGTTAGGCTACGTTCCAACGGAAACGAGGGATTACTTGCCATATTTTGCCTGACAAAATCGAACGGGGCATTTTTCATCTCGTCGACCAACTCGGACGTTTCTCAAGGAACACAGATTAGACGGGGGCGTACCGAACTCGTGAGAACATACCTCGAGCAAAACGATGGAAACCACATCCTGGGAACCAGGAAGGGAAGTAGCGAAGGAAGGGGAAGGTGTTCACGGCATAGGCGCCCGGAAGCACGCTCTCGAAGCTCCTTCTGACCCCCTCTTCAGCCAGGTCAACAAACCTGTCGTGGGTGGGTTTGATGTCATAGCCATACACTGTTCCCATGATAATTGCGGCGGCCAGTCTGCACAAATGTGATACCATCGAACTTTCGCAAAATGAGAAATTTACGTCTTGGTGTGTGCGAAAAAATCCTCCGGTGTAGAAAGCAGACCACGTAAGAAATCTTGAATTTTCCTAAACCGAACGGGGTGGTGTGCGGCAATGGCGTCTCGACGAAAGTGCTGATTGAACAATCTTCGGTACTGTGTTTGGTCGGTTAACCGGCGACGTCTCGGTGAAGTGAAACCCTCTACCTGTCGCCATTTCTCTGAATACGGCATCAAAGCCAGGCTGAAATCCCATCCCGTCCTAAAAAGTTCAGAATATGAACATTGCCATCGGAAAGGCTTCTCACAGAGGAACCATAGGAATTGACGGTTTAGAGGAATAAATGAGGGCCCGCTTTTCAAGTAGCTCCGTCGCAGCCTTCAGCGAGTTCAAAATGAGGATATGAGTTCCGAACACTTGAGCATGCACGACATCGCCTGGAAGATGCTTAGTTGAAGACCTAGAAGATCCCTTTGCGCACACCATATTGTTTGGCCCACTCGGCATAAGTCAGCCAGGGAAATTCAGTGGGTATATCGTGCAAATTTCCCAGTATGAACTTGGGCTTGGGTCCAGGAGGAAAAGGGAGGGGTGTCGCTTTCCATCCTTTCAGCAGACCGACCAGAGTAACAAGGATCGAGGACAAAACGAGAGCTAGCAGAAGATCGTGAGTAGTCATTGAATGTTGTTCAGAAAGGAAATGTCTTCACCCGTCGCGCATTTGTACCTGGAGGCCCCTCAGTCCGGAGCGACGCTTCACGGAGCTGGGTCGATGAAACCACACGGGCACCGAACTTTGGTGTGCTGTGAAATCGCATATAGATGCGCCCTATTCCGTAAGCGAGTTAAAATTTGAAACAGCGCCTCACGGAGTGGGAACGATGAAACATCCGGCTCCCTACGTACCACCAAAAAAAAAAACATTCGGCTCCGTGTCCAGGAGTTCTGTCTGTTTGGGCATTCCAAAAGCGAACCTGAGATGTTTTGAAACCGTGTAGCGCTCGGACGCGTCTGACAAACGGAACGGCCATTTTAATTTTCGACGTCACCCAAGAAGAATACACATAAACCTTCTCTACTCGCTCTTGACACCCTGACAATGATCCGGATATGCGCACACGGCGCTTCACGGAACTGGGGCGATGTAACCTCCAGTGACACCGGCCGGGTGTGTTGTGCAATCGCATATAGTAGCATCCAAGTGAACCTAGGAGGTTAAAATTCGAAACGGCGCCTCGCGGAGTGGTAACGGCCCGATGAGAAATGGCTCCGTTGTGCTGCTCACAAGTGAACCGAGGGTGTTCAAAGCTTGAAACGGCGATTCACGAAACCTCTAGCTCCAGTGGGTCCCGGTCATGAAGTTCGGCGCTGGCGTGCGATAATAAAAGTATCATCCGTGCAAAACGTTCTGGTTTGAAAACGGCGCTTTGCAGGGTTGAACGATTCCGCCGCCGTCCACCGGGCGCTGTCCACCGCCAACCTGAGTGACCTGGAAATGCAGGGTCGGAGCCGAAATCGGAAAATTAAAGCGGGCGGAGATACGTCCGTTGATCGGACTGATGTTGCATTCGTAGTCTCCCACGGTTGAGGGGTGGTAGAATTTGAACTCAAGAGCCACTGGTTATCAATCCCGTTGGGCAAGGCTGAAAATACCAAGCATTGAAATTTGAAGAAACTACATGTTTGCCGCAAGGTTTTCTATCAACTGCTTCGTGGCATCGTTGCGAGGAGTAATCGCGCATTCGAATGGCATTGGATGACTGAAAGCGTATTAAACTCTTACTCGGATTTCAGTGATCGTGAGATTCACCTGGCCAATCTGTCTGTGAAGACGAGATCAATTTCAACCTCTTTCCCAGTTTCATCTCTGGCCTTTGCAATGTCGAAGGCCGACAAGACCGACACGACGGTTGCCCAAATGGTAGAATCGGCAGAGTAGCGGCCTGCACAGGCTCTTCGGCCAAAGCTGTAGGGCTATCAGGGATACGTGGGGGGCGGAAGACTTTCGGGAACTACATACCCGAAAGTCAGAATGCGGTCATCATCATTGAGTTGACCGTTGGCGGTGAAAAATCTTTCGGGATTGAATGTATCTGGATGAGGATAAATAGCCTCATCGTGAACCATGGCCCTGAATTAATTGAGTCCTCGTCACTGAAGGAAGCCGTCGTGTTTACCAGATATTCGCGAAGACCGTGGTGCCTGAGAGCGGATTAACATCTCCGAGAGAAGCGGGGGGATCACCAGCCTTTGGGAATAAAATATCCCTGGTAAATGTCGTCCTCACTGGTCGCATGAGGAAGCCCAAGTGGAGCAATAGGTCTCCAACGAAAGAGTTCTCTGACTACTGCTTCGCAGTAAGGTAGCGTGCTCCTGTGCTCGAATCCGGGGAGACAACCCGGACCAACAACACTGTCGATTTCATTCTGTGCTTTTTGTACGACTTTTGGATTGAGGGCCATCGCCATAAAGAAAACACTCAAAGTCGCCACCGTCTGGATGACTAGTCAGTCATGTGTATATGCCAGCATCAATTTTCAAAGCCTACGGTGTCTACACCAGCTGTGATACATTCAGCTCATTAGCATAATCATTATGGCGAGGGAATTTAATTGAAGGGTATACCGGCATACACCATTCCGGTAACGTCCTTCATCATTGATTCCCGCTCCTTGGAACCACCGTTTGTATCATTGTGCTCGAGGAGTTCACTGAGGACGGACGATCTGCCAGCGCCATCTCGCTGAAACGAGTATGATATCCACCCGAAATAACTATGCGGGTACACACACCATATTTTGTCTCACAAAGTCGAACGGCACATTTTTCACCTTGTCCAGCAACTTGGATGTATCTATAAAAGTTCTGATCAGCCAGGGTAGCGTCTTAACCTCGTTCGAACATGCCTCGAGCGAATCGATGGAAATCACACCCAGGAAGCCACGAAGGCAAGTGGCGAAGAAATGGAAAGGTGTTTACGATAAATGAACCCGGCAATATACTCGCCCCAAGGTTGCTAAATGCCTCGTCGGCCATGTCAACAAACTGGTCGTGGGTTGGCTTGATATCGTAGCCGTAGATCGCTTCCATAATGATTCCGGCAGCCAGTCTGTCCAAATCATTGGGCTCATCCACTCATAAAGAAAGAAAATGAAATATTTACGTTTTACTGTGCGCAACAAAATCCTCTGGAGTGGAAAGCAAGCTACGTAGCAGATCTTGGACTTTTCTCAGTTGAACAGGGTGATATGCAGTTATGACTTCTCGACGAAAGTGCTGATGAAACAGTTTCCTGTGCTGTAATAGCTCCGTCAACTGACAGGACCGATTTCACGCAAACCCATCTACCTCCCGCCATTTCTCTGTATGTGGCATGAGACTGAAATTGGAACCCCAGTCCATGCTAGAAGGGTCAGAACACGGAAATAGGTAAGGCTGCTCATCTCACAGCGTAAGCATAGGAATTGCCGGTCTGTCGGAATAAATGAACGCCCGTTTTTCAAGCAATTCCATTGCAGCTTTTACCGAGTTGAGAGTGAGGATATGATTTCCGAATGCTTCAACATGCACGACGTCGCCTGGATATTATACATATCAAAGAGGAAGCCTAATAAAATATTCCGCGCACCATATCGTTTCCCCCACTCCGTATAAGTTATCCACGGCAGTTTCGTGGGTATATCGTAGAAATTTCCCATTATAAGCCTCGGCGTTGGCCCAGGAGGAAAGGGGGGCCGCCATGTCATTTTCCATCCTTTGAACAAAACATGGACAACGAAGAGGATCAAGGGCAGAACGAAAGCCAGCAGAAGAGCATGGGAAGCCATTGAATGTCGCTCAGAAGACATGCCTTCGTCCACGTATTTAAAGAGGTGAAGTTGAGGACCACAACATCCGAGATTACCGCAGCAGAGCCAATAGGCACAAGGCTTTCTAATGCGGAATAGTTCCCCTGACATTCATCTGAGAAGCCGTACGAGGACAATTCCCACGCCAATTCTCCGATATATGTATGGTAAGACCAAAAGTCTTCAATGGTCATAGCAGCTCATAATCGAATCTTCACTCAGCTGCTTCAGATGGCGGATTCGTAGTAGCCCAGCTTTCCAGCTTGTCGAATCTCGATTCACTGCACTTCAAGTTGATATTACAAATATCATCACATGAAGCCTCACGCCGTGTTGTTACCAATCGCCGCACCTTTTTGGTCGAATTACAGTCACGAGGCCAACTGGAGGTGAATAGAAAAAGCGAAACACAAGATGGTGGCGTCTATCCACATACGTAGCGGGATTAGGATGCGATGAAAACTCTCGTGCAGTTTCCCACGGTTGGAAATTGGAATGACGCTTTTAAGAAAGAAAATTTTGACGGAAGCAAGCATTTACAGAAACTACACATCAGTCATGTTTACTATCAACTGCCTTGTGACGTTGTTGCGAGGAGTAATCGCGCATTTGAATGGCATTGGGTAGCTACAGGGATATTATACTCGGGCTGAGTGACGGCATGTTTCATTCACCTGGACAGTCCGTCTGTGAATACCGCTTCAATTTCAATATTTTCTCCAGTTTCATCTTAAGAGAAGCAGAGGAAGCCCTAACTTTTAGGTATAAAGTAAATATCATCTTCGTTCGTCGCATGCGCAACTCCAAGGGGAGAAATAGGTCTCCACCGCGAAAATTCTCTGATCACAGCCTCACAATAAAAATGCGCTTCGGTGTTCGAATCCGGGCAGACAACCGAGACCAACGACCGCGTCGATTTCAGTCTGTGCCTTCCGTAGACTTCGGGATGCAGGGCCATCGCCAGGAAGAAAACACGCAATGCGACCGCGGTCTAAATGGCTAGTCAGTCATACGCGTATGTCAGCAGCAAGGCACTTGCGGTGTTACGGCGGCTGGAGTGCATAATTAGCATTCAGCCAGTGAGCAAATTCAGCCCGAAGATAAACCACTCCAGTAACGTCCTTGATCATCCTTTCGCGCTCCTTGCAACCACCGTTGGTATCGTTGTGCTCGAGGAGTTCGCTCAACATGGATGATCCTCCGATGCCATCTCGCTGAATCGAGAGGGTAGTGTACCTATATATGGTCCAACTGAAATGCGGTGTTACACACCATATTTTGACTCACAAACTCGAACGGCACACTTTTGACCTCATCGAGCAACTTCGATACATCTTGAGTCCAGATCAGACAATGGAACGGATCGATTTGGTTGAAACACACCGCGGGCAAATGCATGAAAACCACACCCCGGGAACCAGTACGGCAGGTGGCGAAGGAACGGAAAGGTATTGACGGCAAAAACACACTCTCAGAAAGCTTCTTGAATGCCTCTTCGGCTATGTCAGCAAACCGATCGTGCGTGGGATCGATGTCGTAGCCATAGACCGTCGCCATTGTAATTGCGGCAGTCAGTCTGGTCAAATGTGAATCCTGCACTTGAATTGCCAAGTGGGAGACTTACGTTTTAGTGTGGTTGAAGAAGTTCTCCGGGGCGGAAAGCAGGGCACATAGAAATTCTTGATTTTTTCTTAGTTGAACGGGATGATGCGCGGTAATGGCGTCTCGGCGGAAGTGCTGATTGAACAATTTCCGGTGCTGTTTTCGGTGAATCAACGTGATTGCATGACGAGAGCAAACGAAATTACCTGCCGCCATTTCTCTGAATATGGAATGAAGCCAAGACCAAAATCCCACCCGGTTCTGGAAAAGGTCACAACAAGAAAATAGATACGATTGGTGGTCTGTCGAAATATTTGAGCGCGCGCTTTTCAAGCAATTCCATTACAGCTTTCAATGAGTTGACAAAGAGGATATGATTCCCGAACACCTGAACATGCACGACGTTGCCTGCAGGATATAAGATCTTAGAGACACGCCTGAACAACATCTTGGGCGCACCATATTGTTTACGCCATTCGGTGTAAGTGAGCCAGGAGAATTCCGTCGGTACGTCGTGTAAATTCCTCAGTATAAACTTGGGCTTAGGTCCAGGAGGGAAAGGTAGCCGAGAAGTCCTCTTGCGTCGGTTCGACAAACAAGCGACAGTCAAGAGGATCAAGGGCAGAACGAGAGCGGCAAGATAACCATCGAAAGGCATTGAGTGTAGGTCTCGGAGCCTGAGAGATAACGTCGGAGTTGTCCACTTTAAAGGATCATGGATGATAGCAGAGAGTCATCAGGAGGCCATTACCGATTACCCTGAGGCTTCCATGCGGCCTCGATGCGAAAGAAGCACCAATTAAATGAATGCAGCCGAATCTGTGCACTTACCAGGGATAGGTATGCAGCTGAGGCCATGAAGTTGAAAAGATCGTTTTGACTGCCTGATTGGTGACGGTGATTGCCAACGTTCAACCGCCGTTACGGCGCTGTTCTCAAAGAAGTAGTAGGTGAACCAAGAGCATTTAACAGAGTGCCGAACGCTGAGTCGCTATCTGCATCACAGCCTACACACAACGAAAGCACAGTTGGAGAATGGAGTGCACCGGTTCTCGTCAATTGGTTCTCGGTAGGTACTATGTGCCCTTGGATTCAGAGACAGCCCGGCGCAGTCCCGACGGCGTTTGTTTTATTCCATCGTCACCAAGCCGCCATCCAGATCGCGACATTCCTCGTTCCGAAACGTTCGTGTCAAATCCCGATATATTCAATGCGCCCATGGAATTGGTCAAAGTCGCACGAGGGTAGATGCCACAAAGCGAAACACACATGCATATCCAAAGCTTGAAGCGATCTGCTTTGAATTCTAGTTTGGGGATCGTACGAACGCCACCAGAAGCTCGTCAATGATCCCAGCTGCGCTGGTACCGGTATCATCGAAGCGCTCAAACCTGCGGCGCAATGCGCATTGGCCGACAAGCTGTGAGCTTTGATGGAAGAGCTCGATATGTAAAGGCCTCGACGCGGACGCAGGAGCCATCTCCGCCCTGTGGTGGTGACAACGCATCGAGGACAAGGACGGATTCCTGCTGATTGTCGGGTGGGATACTGTGGAGGTCAGCTCGTTCCACAGGCTTCATGATCAGCCTGTCGAGCTGGTGAAGATCAGAGAAGTCGCGGACTCTGGATCGGGCACGCCCACGTGAAGAGGAGCCAAAGATGAATGGGGAGTAGCCAACGATGAATACACAGAATGTCGACCGCCGTCTTCCCCACGAATGGTTGGCGACTCGGAGCCAGACTCGAAGATGCTTGGGAATTCTCCCGGAGAATGAAGCTGAAGTATATCAAGTTTGGATCTGAGTAGTTCACAGAGTTTTGCGCCGTCTGTGTGAGGGAGAGTACGAATATCAGGGACGTTGGTTGTGGTTGGAAGAAAAGCCGAATGATTGCCGACGGTGATTGCCAGCGCTCGGCACCATACCTTACGATGAACTTTCCCTGCAAGCGGGATCGGCCCTCTGAATACGCATGCTGCTGACAACTACTGGACCGCTGAACCCCGCCAGAGTCGTTGTCGCGACTCGGACCTCCGCATCACCGGGTATTCACGACCGATTCACAAGCACCATTAAATAATCCACGCGAATCCATATCCATCCCCACCATGCCCGCCATCCAGATCGCCACATTCCCGTCTCGGAGACTTTCGTGTCCAACCCAGACTTATTCAACGCGCCCCTGGGGCTGATCAAGGCCGCAGAAGGGCACAAAGGGTATGATAATATCCTTGTTCCCACCAGTCCTAACCAACGATAACCCACCAGCTCCTTTGGCGGTGTGCAAGTCGAGGATAAGAAGACTGGCTACTTCGTTTCTGGTGAGCACATTTAACATCTGAACCTCGAATAGAACATTGCCGATCTATTCTGAATCTTAGTTTGGGAATCGTACGAACTCCACCTTAAGCTAGTCAATGATCCCAGCTACGCCGACATCATTGCCGCGCTCAAACCCGCTGTCGGGGGCGAATTCGTGCGAGACCACATCAACGTCGCTGGGGACCCTCTCACCGCGCTCTCCTCGCCCGCGGTCGAATTCGTCGTGTTCAAGCTCAAAGCTGGCGCATCGACCGAGAAATTGTCGTCTTTGTTAGAAGAGCTAGCCCAAGGGCTCGATACCGCTGCAGGAGCTCATCCGCCGTGCGCGTGGGGCCAAAGCATCGAGGAGAAGAGCAAATTCCTGCTGATTGTCGGGTGGGATACCGTGGAGGTCAGTGTCCTCTCACATACTGTCTGTCTGGGTTGCACTGCAATACTCACTGGCATCCTGCAGGCACACTGGGAGGCAGTCAAGGAAGGTACTAGTCTGCACGGGACCGTGGTGAAGATCAAGGATGTCGCAGACCTCTCGATCGGGCACGCGCATGTGAAGAAGCACCAAGGATGAATCTGAGGTGTACCAACGATGAATACATAGCATGCCTGAATGTAATTTTAAGAATAGGAAACGGGTTGATTCAGCGTACTCAAAGGGAAATGCTTCATCGCTTCCAACTTGCCTCTCGTTTCATCATATAGACGCAGCTGAATGTCTCGACCCGTGTTCTGAACCACGGAATAAAGTTTGCTTGTATCTGGGAACACCCGTCGGCTTTGAGGGTCCTGATTCGCGCCGGCGCAGGACCGGTCGGCACTCCAAAGGAAATCTCGGTCGCGTTGGCTTCAGCTTCCGGGTTCCTGGAATTGAGTAGAGCCACGAGTGAGCCGGTCTTGACACCGGCGCAGTGCGAGACATCGAGGTCGTCCAGTGTCGGGCATAATGTGGTCTCGCCAGCTAAGGAATCGACAACATCATTGGAAAGGGTGTCGAAACGTGTGAGTTGAAGGCTTCGGAGATTGGGAGAAATGTCGAGGAGCAGCAAAACATGCGCGGATGGAACTACGCAACTGTTCAGGCTGATGGAAATTAGGTTGGGCCGCTGCGCGATTAGTGGCTCCAGTGCCACTCGTCTAATTTGAGACAAGTGAAGTGTCTCCAAAGCAGGCGTGGCAATGAATGCGAATAACTGGACCCAAAGAGTGCTTCGAAGGTGCAGAGTGCGGAGATTTGGGAGAGTCAACGGTGGCGGGGATGCCAAGGACAATGGTCCACTTGTACCGAGGTCGATAATGAGTTGTTCGAGCATCGGATTGGATTCTAGAACTGCCATGACCTCCTCAAGGCTAGGTGGGCTGATGAGATTTCGAACCTCCAAAGAGGCAAGATTTCGATGGTTGGAGGCGAGAACGTTCCAAGGAAACCTCGGTGCATCCCAAGTTAATCTCCGTAATGCGCAATCCGGGACGGAAATTATATGATCGCAATTGAGGGACGTGGTCGTCACTCGTAATTCTTCGAGCTTCGATAGTCGATGAAGTTTCGACTTTCCTCCAGCGTATTCGGCAATGTCATGGTTTTCCAGCTTGCAAATTCGCAAGTGGCTCCACACCAACCCATCGAGGTCCACGAGCCCGCGAGGGAGCGTCGACCGGAGGGAAAGCTCGCGGATTCTACCCTTGGAGCGTTCGATCCATCGCTGTACATGTCGAGCAGGGTATCTTTTGGTCAAGACGAGTGTAGACCAGAGATTGGGGGTGTTCAAAGCGATGTTGTGCCAGTGCTTGGAGACGGCCCAGATGATGAGGACGCGACTCCAGTCAGAGGCAATCACCATTTCAAAAATGGCGGTGATGATTTCGACCGGGAGCTTCCCAAAATGATATATCTGGCGACGCCGATGCTCCAGCACCTCGTCCTTCAGCTCCTCGAGTTTCTGGCGGCGAAGAGAATCGCCCTTATCGAGCCGGGAAAGCGCCATGTCCGCCATCGTCACAGCTTCGTCAAGCTTGCGAACTGCGAGAAATAATCGGGCTGCGCGCGCATAACCCTGCCAGTGCGTGGGCGCGAGCCTGACGACATTTTTCACGTCCTGGAGGGCATTTTTGGGCTTTCCCTGTCGTTCGTATATTGCGGCGCGAGAATCATACACGGTGTATTCGCGGTCGCCACCGACGCGAAGTGCCTGAACGAACTCAGTTTTGGACGCGTCATAAAGATTGGAGCAACTTGCCTCGTTGACCTCTCTCAAAGAATCGTCCAATCTGGAGCATTTGAGGTGCGCTTTTGCTTTCTTAAGATGTTCTGTCCACGACATGAATGTGGTTGGGAACAGGACGCGTTATTAGGCAGCACCCTTTGCCACAAACAGGACCGATCTCGAGCTTCTAGGCTTCTCTCTACAGCCTGTACAAGACATTGAACGCACCCAGTACAGAATAGAGAGTCCTTACAGCTTTCTGTATCTTTTGCGGAAGAATTCTCCACAGCCATTCCTGTGTCAGTTCCAGAAGTTTCCAAGACACGGGCGGTGTATATATTCGGGCGTCTACACCTCGTTGACTGACAACCACCATGCCTTTGAACTACAAGAAATGGGACCAGTTGGAGGTACCATTCACCATCGACCACTCTCTGCTCGTCTGATCAGGGTTGATCCTGTAGCTTTCCGATGATTCTGACATCGAGGGACACCCCAATGTCGACAAGCGCTCGTTGATTCGGTAAGCTCCAAGACAACTCTGGCCTACGCGCGATTGAATTGAGTCTCAGCTGGAAGCAGCGGGATATACACGAGAAGCGGGAGCAACGCAAAGTGAAAATCGACAACCTGCGCGCCCAAATTGCCTGTAATAATGTCCTGTATCCCCGGATCCAATCCATCCAGGCGATCCTTGAGGCAGGTCCAGAGGGGGACAGGCCGCGAACAGTGTACTTCAATTCGCTGGTGGAGCAGCTTGAGAAGAAT
The DNA here is from genome assembly GCA_014925785.1 of Mycena galopus ATCC 62051. Taxonomy (NCBI): domain Eukaryota; kingdom Fungi; phylum Basidiomycota; class Agaricomycetes; order Agaricales; family Mycenaceae; genus Mycena; species Mycena galopus. Next base: position 48,905 of record WIQG01000172.1, read on the forward strand.
CCTTCGAAGGAGTGCCCTCCAGGGAACGACCCCACGAAGCTTGAACAGACGTATGACGGGATGCTTTTGTCTCTTCTCCACCAGGTGGGAGACGCAGCCAAGGTCGCGTTCCAGGAGGCGGGCGCTGCCGACGACCAGCGGGAAGAACGGATTGGTAAGGCCCTGGCTGATGGAATGAAAGAGCACGTCGTCAGACTGAAGGAGACCATCGACAACGACTCGAAGGAGCTCGAGGAAGAGTTGAAGGAGCAGCAGAAGCACATCACCAGTGAGGATATGCACGATGGGTTCGCGAACAAGGTCAGGATTCGAGCTCTCTCTCAAAATAAAAACACCGGCTCAATGGTTCCATTATTAGTATGTCCCTCCGAAACCTGAACCTGCTCCGCTTCCTATAGCCGCCAAACTTGACAAGCCGACCAAGCCAAAGACCAAGACGACTACGACCGAGTTCGAGGTCATTAACGCTGGAGGCAAGCAGCCGGAGCCGGCCGCTGAAGAGGAAGACGAGGATCTGGATGACGATATCGCCAATCTCACTCCTTCTCTGGAAGAATTCTCGAAAATCCCTCTGCGGGCATTCGAGCAATCATTCGTTTTCATTCAGGAACATCGGGACGTCGTTGTACCGGGTGCCTCGGACGCCCTTCTGGGAGCCGCGTTCAAGGCCCAGTACGACAACAAGCCCAAGTACTCGAAGCAATGCGTCCACCAAAGCTTGCTTCTCCAATACGGCGACAAATTGGGCGTGGACGGTCTCCGCGTCTTCTTCAAAAAGTGAGTTTCCCGGTGTGCCGACCAAATTCCGAATCTAATTCTTCTAGGATGATTGCCGGAGACAAGCGCGCCGAGGCGGTCTTCATGGACGACGTGGAGAAGACGTACGCCCACCTTGCGCAGCGTGTTAAGATCTCGCAGGAGGAAGCAAAAAAAGGTGGCCGCGAGACCATCATGCTTGCTTCCGAGAACGAGGGCGACATCACGTTCAACGTCCCTGCCGGTCCTCCTCCGGATGAGCTCGTGCTCGGCGAAGGCATGGAGGGCATGGACATCGAGGAAGTGCGAAAGGCGCTGCAGTTCCGCTGGGAGATCTTCGAGGCCCTCCCTGAAAACCTCAAGACGGCGCTCCAGACCGAAGAATTGGTCGAGGTCAACAAAGTGCTTGGCGAGATGGAGGTTGACGAAGCGGAGGAGATCCTTCAGAGGCTGGATATGGCTGGCATCATCCCCTTTTCGGAGAGTGGTGTTCGCGACGAAACGCCGGCTGGAAGAGCCGCTGCGGGCTTGCCCCCAGCGACGCCCGAAGTCGACTGAAATTCTGCAGGATTATTGCTGTCGCTGCTCTCGTTGCGCATCTATATCATACACTCATATTTTTTGTATTACTTCTCAATTGACGATGAACTGTACAAGGATTGAAATTGTACAACGATTTTTTCCCTTGCTGGGTCTAATTTAGTTGAGCGTTCCTAATCACGGGGCGTCAGGCTCAATGAGAGGTGGTATACTCACAAGCAAATTGCCTGACAAAGTCCTAGTGTTGTGATTTTCGATCATTTTCAGTCCTCGCTTCAAGAATCGTCTGGTATTTTGGGAGAACGATTCAGCTTGATTTGACTAAGTACATGATCGCTATTTACGAACACTTTGCTCCTCCATCATCTTCCGCTGAGTCCTCAGCTGGGAGAGCTTATGGACGGGGGAAGGTGTGTGGTAACGCCGCGCTGCACTCGCCTTCACCGCGTCCCGAAGCATATCCGTGAACTTCTCCTTACCGAAGCCGACACCCTGAGGAAACCTCACTCTCGCAAAGAAAGCAGGCCAAGTGTTAATCTTGTAGATCTCCTTGACCGCATCTACCATCCGTTCGGGCAGTTCCTTGTCAGGAAAGCCGTAGTTGTTGTCCAAGCGCGAGATGTCAGATGCATACGCCTTGAAGAACAAGTCGAGGAAGGTGATTTGGAACATGACGAGACGAAGACTGGTCCTGGACCTGAAGAATGTTTCGGCAAGCCGGTAGTCGCTGGCACCGTGCTCCATGACCTCGAGCTGCGGTGAGTCCTTCAGCACCCACCGCACGTTCCGGGTGATAACCTCCTCCAAGAACGGGCCCGCGAGGTTAGACCATTTGATAGGCGGACCGCCTCCTACGGGCGGGCGGCACAAGACGAGCATGATAAGGATAATGAGCTCGCCGAGGTCCGGGACCGCGGCCTTGACGCGCGCGTCCTTGCGCGCGATGAAGCGGGAGAGGCGAGTGGTCGCCTCACGGAGGATCTTGGGGTCGGTGCGGCAGAGACAGATCAGGAGATGGAAGAGATGGCAATAGGCCACCACAGCTTTCTCGGACGCATGAAGGAGGGTCTTGGACGAGTCAGGGGCGTTCAAGGCGGTGTCGCAGCTCTGCATGAGGGAAACCACGATGTTGTTCATCATCCTGTAGAGAACACCGACGATCTCCTGGCGCTGCGGGGGCCCGGCAGCGCAACGCCGTGGATTCCTGCTCATGTGGTTGTCAGCTCTCCGAACTTCCGCGTCAATGTCCTCGAGTCTCTTCCAGATATGCAGGTAAGCGCGCTCAAAGTGAGGGCGGGAGAAGGCGAGAGGAAGAAAGAAATCGAAGTCGTTCTTCTGGATGCTCTCCCGGATCCTGAACTCGAAGAATGCGCGCTGGCTGAGCCAATCGAAGTCCGATGATAGCGTCCGAGCGCGAGAGTTGAAAGCGACGCCAATGCCAAGGATTGAGTCTGAGAGCGGAGTGCGCAGGAAGAAACAGCGGAGCTCGCGCTGGAGCAACACGTGCATCGACTGAACGAGATCGTGTAGGCGCGGATAGGCAACAGAGAAGGTGATAAGAGACTCGGACGGGAGGCGCGAAGCGATCTCGTAGAGAACGTCGTCGTTGAGGAGGCCAAGCTGACAGACCGCCGGGGAAGCCAGAAGCGGAGTCGACTGGTCCACGTCCATGGACACCTCCGCGACAACTCCGACACAGTGGGGTACAGCGTCCGTGCCGTACGGGCAACGCCCACAACGCCAGTAGCTGATTGCGTCGAACGTAGAATGCCAGCGAGGATTCCTCGATTCGACGCGGCGTAAACGGGTTGAACCAGCACCCGAGGACTTGACCGTTTCGAAGAGCGGACCTATTCAGATGGTCAGCTTCAAGTAAAGCAGATAGGAAGGAGGAAAGCGGACCTATTTCGGTCATTTCCTCGCGGATGACTACGGCTGGGTGCTTATTGTTCTCCCACTCCTGGCGCAACTCATCTTGGGACGCCCATGACGTCGTCCCATAAGATGGAAAACGGCGACTGTCACAGGCGGCGCAATGATGGAGTCCCAGATGTCCAATAAGATCCGGGCGACGAACAGGGTCGAATTCGCGGGAGTACTTTACTACCGTAGAATCGCCTATTTCGACGGCGTAGCCACCGTAATCTTGGTCCACCTGGAGGGAAACAGTGAGCAACATAATATGATCCCAAGAAAGATGGACCCTCGAACCTTGGTCGAACTGAAGAATGTCAAGAACTGTAAGAACAGCCCGCGCAAGGTCAAGGCGGGCGAATATCCACCAGTGTATCCGTCGTTGCCTCGGTATATCTCCGCCTTGCTCTTCAGCAGGTCGCAACAAATGTAGGAGCCGAAGAGATTGGGGTGATCTATCCCGTGCACACTACTGGAAATCTGAGGAGGAAGAATGGGCTGGAAAAAATAATATTAGTTACTTCGATCGTGTAGAAACAAGTAGAATAACTTGCCCAATCCTCCGGAAGAACGACGTCAAAATGCAGGGACCTGATTCGCCGGTCAAAAGACTGGATGATTCATCACTACCAATACTCACAAGTCTTTCCATGGACCGCTGGGAGGCGTGAGGACCAGGCAAAACTTGCGCACATTGGTGTCCTGAAGGAAGACCGCTACCCCAGGGTATGGAGACTCATGGAGCTCAGCTAGGTCTTTGTAGAGTCGTGAAAGAAGTGACGGCGGAGCCATGCCATTCGCCACAGAGATGCGCGCTTTTTATATCGAAACTGGTCCTTCTCGGTTGCGCGAGTAGTACACGAATCGAGTCATGAAGTACGGTTTCCGCAAGGCTCCGATTACAATTATACAACAGGGGTCATTCGAGTGAATCATCTTGCATGGACAGCGCGTCCGGCGGCGTCTAGAATTGAAATTTGACACTTGAAGCTTGAGGCCTTCAACGCCTCTGCCAGAAGGAAAAGCTGCAGCGGACACATAAGATTGAAGACAGGCAGGAGACTCTTGCGTAGAACGCTGGGCAAGTAGCAAGTGGTAGTCCGAGACGAGAAGTCTCTGTCGGTCTCCGGCGAACCACCCAAATTAGGCAACTGCTGGGAATCCGGACCCGAAAATCTACACAGCCCAGCATACACGCAGTAATCCAGCAATCCAGTTCCTGGTAGTGGTAATACATTAGCCCTCGAGGAGGTTTAAAGTTTACATATACACTAGTGAAGGGAAATAAATAATAAATAATGTTGCGCGTGAGTTGGCTGTTGGGCAAAAGAATACTGCGTTGCATCTAGTCCTACTGAAGGAAGCGTCCAGGTCAAACGCGCTCATACATGCAGATGTAGGCTTTGGCTTTGAGCACCTCCTCGAGGGTGGTAAGCCGCACAACCGTGTCGCTGATGTACGCCCATTGCCGCTCCGACGACGGTTCCGCGATGGGCTCGGACATGGGCGTCGTGGGCGGCGAGGCGGGCATGGGGGTACTGGAAGGCGTCCTCGGAATCTCAGCAGCGGTGGGGAGCGCGACGTAGGATATGTAGTGGCCGCCGAGCTAAAACGACATCGTCAACGGACGCACGGAGATTATAATGCGGAGAATGGAACGTACCATGTTACCGATATGCACCACAACCGCATACAGCCGGTACATGCACCGCTCAGCGGGCCCCTTGCCTTTGCCGTTCCCTTTCTTCGAGCTGCGCAGCCCGTAATCCTCCTTCTTCGGGGCGAGAAAGGGCGTCAAGTCCAGCGTCTCCGGGAACGTAACGTAGTCGTCCAGCTTCTTGAAGCCGTTCGAGAACGAAATCATGGTTTTCGAGACCTGTTGGAAGCGCTTGAGGTGGATGACGAGCACGGGCGGCGGGACCGCGATGAGGTACCGCTTATACGCGGGCCGCATGATGACGGGTTTGGGCTTCTTGGATTTCGTGCGCGGTTTCGCAGAGGCGCCGCCCTCGGCATCAGACCTGCCGTCCTCGGACACGACCGCAGAGGAGACCTGCCCAGACGCGGCGGACGTGTCACTCTCGTCCGAGCTGCCGTCTGAGCTGTCATCGGACGGCCGTTGGTGACGTGCTCGCGGGGGGCGAAGCGCATCCGCATCTGGCGGGTACGATGGACCCACACCATTGAGCGGTGGTGACGAGGGAGATGTCTCTGTGGCTTCCACAATGGGGTCCAAAGAGCTCACGGTGCGGGAGCCGTCTTCCGCCGTCTCGAACGTGTCCGCGCTTGGGGTAGGGGGAATGACGGTCACCTGCGTTGCCGGCGGCGTCGCCACTTCTTGCGGCGGTGATATCGGCAGAGACTGCACCGAGCTAGCAGACGACGGGGGTGTAATTGTGTCCGTGTCGTCTCCAAACCGGCTCCGCTCCAGCGCAGAGTCGGATGAGCTGCTGGCAGGTGTTATAAGGGGCAAAGACGACGACGACTCGGCTGCCTTGATATTTGCAAGCGAGTATATCAGAGGCGTGGATAGAGAAGTCGGGAGCGGAGGGCGATGCTTTGGCGATGGCAAAGATTCGACATGGACGGGCACCACGGGTGACTCGTGGTTGTCCGCGCTGTCTTCCGAATCACCGTCCTCATCTACGCCGTTCGCGTAGTCCTCGTCCTCGTCCGGCGGCCGCAATCGAGGTACATACTGCCCATTGGCGATCTTCCAGCAACGTCGGCAGCCGACCATATTCTCTCCGTCGAGCACTTCGACAGAGGTAAACATCCGCAGGCATTCCTCGACGCCGGGTAAGCTGTTCCCCAGCTTAAGCCAAACCGCATCGCTTCCCGTAGATACGTCCGCCAGTATCTGGCGCAGGTATGCGGCCTCACCCGCCGAAGGCTTTGGAGGCTTGGGCGACTTGCTGCGGGAGACACCAGTTACAGAGGGTGCCACAATCGGACGCGGTGCAGCAATGGTGATGGGAGGTACGGCTGGAAGTACGCGCACGCCCGATATCGATGTCGGGCGAGACTTCGACTCGGGCTTGCGCTCAAGCGAATCAGAGGGCCGCGAGAGGCGAATCTCGGGGTTCTGTTCTGATGCAGACGTCGTGGGGCTAAGGCCCAAGTAAGAAAGATGCCGGCTCGCGCGTTCCGCAGAACGGCCCTTGCGCTCCTTCTCTTTCGACGCCTTTGTGCCGAGCCCAAGACTCAACCGTCGCCCGAGTTTCGCCCATCCGTCATCCTCCTTCTTCGTCTTCTCCTTCTTCTCCTTCTCCACCTTCGGCTGATCCACAAATTCAACATGTTTATCGTCTGGCGTTATTACCTGTGGAATGCCGTTGGGCTGCATTAGATGCTCTACCTCTTGCCCCCGGTCTTCCGCAGGGATGTCTAGACTCCTTCTCCGGGGTTCCTCCGCACTTGTTAGCGGGATCTGTTCCCCAAAGCCCTCTGGTCGTTCGGTTGGAGGAACAGAATGCGCCCGTGGTGGGGGCTCCTCGGTCCCCAACGAAACGACCGCCCCAAGCCGTTTCGCAAGCGACTTGAATCGATCGCGCTTCTTTACATGGTAGTCCTCCTGCTTGAGGCTGAGACTGAGGTCACTGAAGTCCTCGTACGTTTGAGATACGTGTTTGCACTTTTGACAGACGAGGATGCTGGCGAGCTTGCCACCAAAGATCATCTCCGCTAGCGCCATCGGCGCGTCTTCGGGCGGCAGCGCAGATGTCCGTCGACGCTTCTTTGGCGGCGGGGGGTTCGATTTCTTGATAACGTCGAGCTCCTCCATGCTCATGGCGTCGAGTAGGATGCGCAGGAACTCGTGCGCGTCCTGCTGCGCAAAGTCGAGGTACTGGTCGTATTTCCGGCCCAGCGCAGCAAGAATCGGTCTGCGGAGTGTAGTGTCAGAGGATGATATAAGAAATGCCACGAATGCCACGCACTTGGGGCTCAGGTTATCGCGTCTGCGGCGGTACTGCGCGTCCCATGCCCTGTGCAGCACATTTAAAAACATGTCCCCGATGGGCATCGTGTTGACCCATGGTTTCTCATATTCGCCAGCGATGCCGTGGCCGTTTGTAAGGTGGGGCGAGCGTCGAGACGCCAGCAAGGTGGCGGAGCGAGCTTGGGTCGAAGGAGGGATGGGCGCGAAATGGACAAGTTCCGAGAGAAGACGGGTGGCGATCAGCTGTTCATATTGCTCAGATCTTTCATATTCATTCATAGACAGCTTCTGGACGTACGCCCTGGAGAACCGAGTTCATAAAGCAGGTATTGCCATGATTGAAGAGTCCGGGCGGCAGAAACGCGAGCGTTTCTTGTTCTTCTCTGATTGAAACAGCTTAGAATCGAAACCGGAGCCCCAGAGATGTCCTCACCGCTGTTTCCTCTGTCTGTAGAGCTCCTGTGGACTGGGATTTTTGCCTTTGGCCATCCCGCTAATTGATCCCCGCCGCGGATTCAAAGTCGTTCTGAGAACCAAAATTGAGCGCGGAACGATCGGAGAGGGCTCAGATGCAGCCACAGGGTCGTCTAAGGCAATATCGAGAATGCAGCAGAACCAAAGTGGGCAGAGTTGAGAGATAAAATAGCCGACTGATGGAAATGTGGAAAGCAAATCGCACCGGACCGCACGTGGCGAGGCGGCGCCGCGGTTAAATAAGCGCGTCTGTTCGCTCGCCCGCAGTCGTGTACAGCACGTCTACCACTGGATTCCTCAGGGCTTCAGCTGTGTCGACTGTGCAAGCTGCGATTGATGACTCAGGTTCTGGCAGAATGACCGGACGAGACGACTTGGCATAGCGCAGCTGTCAACCAAAATCGAACCACATCCATTTCATAGAATCAAAATCAATTCAAGTTCAGTTCAGTACATAGTAGAGATTCAGCACCAAAAAAACTTCATTCCAAACCAGAAAACCATCGAAGGGATCATTCCTTCCCCCCTGAACTTCCTTCCGAACACTGCATACAACTTACTGCGCTGTGAGATTGCGTACCAGCTTCCAAAACCTGCGGGCCGGGCTCCTGAGCCAATGGACAGCAAGTTGAACAAAAAACTTACGCGCATCTCAACAACAGCGCGGTCGAAGTGTCAACAGGCGCAACGTAGGGTTCCCCACTCTCGGTCCGGTTGAATAGCATTTCCGTCCTCTCAGCGGTCGACCACATCGACCACTCGGGCGTGATACTCGGACGCAGTTTGTCGTTGGGATTGAGATTCGCCACAAAAGAGAGGAAGCCCTGTTGAAAGGCATTGATAAAGTCGGAGTTGTTATAGATGAGCGAGGAGTTGAACGCGGTGTAATCGGGAAAATAGTTGATTACGTCCTGGCTGTGCAGAGCGGGAGGGATTGCGTATGCGCCCTGCCAAGTGCAAAAGGTCAGGGATTGTCTCACGATCTGGGACAGTATCGACCTTGTATGCCTGGCCAGGGAATGCCTCGAGTAGAGAGTAGGTGGGACACTTGAAGATCGCTACGGGCCAGTGAGCAGATATCCCCGGCGAATGCAAGAAAAACAAACCGTCTCCCATGATTGCATTGACCTGGTCCAGAGGAGATCCTACTGAGTGATAAATAGCCGCCGCCGCAATGCTCTCTGCAACTCCAAAGCGCGGGAAGAGGTTGCGAACATACTCTGCTACATTGTACTCCGCGCTCTGGTTGATGAAGGACATTCCCTCATTGGTGTTGGTTACGGAGAGTAAAATTTCCTGGTTGGTCGCAAATCTTTAAAAAAAGCACTGTGGCATGTCCACGGAAGTTATACGTACCCCGTTCACTTTGCGTTGGATAAGAGCATCCGTCGGGTTCTGCGTGATGAACGAGCCGTCGACGACGGGGACGAATGTGAACGTGTTCAGGAATCCGGCCAGGATCACAGCTACATTGATATCTCCCAATGTCGCGCTGTCGACTGCGAGCAAACAATTCAAGGGATCTGTGCCTGTGCAGCTGGGACAAAATCAATGTGTCAGCCAGTGAAACCCGAGGATGATGAAGAATATACCCAGCTTGGGTGGCAACATCATTGAATAAGACCTAAAAAAAAATCAGGCCAAGCACTCAAAAAATGACAGCTACTTACTTGAGGGATTGTGTCATTGTAATTATATTGGGACGGCAAGAAAACCGAGCTAGTAATCGCGGCGCGGAAGAGCTGGGGGCTTGTTTCTCCGTTATGAGCAATTACTTGCTGAAGGACCGATCCAGCGCCTGAAACAGTGGTTTATCGGTGCGGTAGGAGAGGAAGAAAGAAGAATGGGAAGAAAACTACCTGCGCTCTCTCCCCAAATCGTAACTTTGTTGGGATCTCCACTTAAAGGGATGTTAGATTCATGCCGTGAAGTTGTGCTAAATTCAGGTCACCCAAAATTATGAATCTGTCAAGACTCAGAATGTGAGTAATCATTAAATGGGGAAATGATGAGAGGCGAACATTTGTGTTGACCCAACGCAGAGCAAAGTCCTGGTCGACTATCCTGCAGATCAGCAAGGATTTCTGGGGGAAAAAAGGCATATCACATACGCAGACCAGCATTCAGCGCACCGCCATCCTTTATTTCCTGGCCGGCGAGAAATCCTGGGAAGAGAGTTGAACCTCAGTGTGCGATGCAGTGAGAATATTTACCGAACAGTCCGAGCCTGTACTGAATAATCACGACGACAATTTGGTTGTTGGACTCTTGGACAAGATCGGCGCCGTCGTACTGACTAGCGGAACCCAAGACATATCTGGAGGTGTTACGTTTGATTAATCGCAACTAAAAACACAAATGAAATTTTATTACCCTCCACCGTGAAGCCAAACAATGGTCGGCAAAGCCGCAGCAGGATTCAGATCGGGTGAATAAACACTGCAGTTCATTTCAGGGATGATGCTGTGGGAATTGGATGCAATACCAACCTGAGGAACAGACAATCCTCAGTCTCCTCGACAACTTGCCGGGGAGTGAACGGGTTAGTAGGCGATGCACCGAACGTTCCTTGGTAGCACTGGGGAGGATCGCTTAATGCTTGTTGAACCCCAGTGACAGTGGCCGGAGGCGTAGGGGCTTGGAAACGCAATTCCCCTTACAGGGCCTCAATATCGCACCGTGCAGTGTATTGGAATGCTCACCGGTCGGGGGGGCAGCGTAACGCATGCCCAGGAAGTAAGTGATGTCGAGCGTGGTGTTCACAAATCCCTCGTACTGGGCATAGCCCAGATCAACTACTGGACCAGTTGCATTCGCGGTGCGAACACAGACGAGAAAAATGAGAGTAGCGTAAGCGAGAAAAGCAGAAGCCATGGTACAGTTAACCATGATTGTATTGGTGTCCTTGAAGAGAAGTTTTGTATGTGAAGAGAAGTACCTCCATGGAAATTTGAAGTTTCCGTACTATATATATATTAAGTTGTACAAGCCGCGGGCGTCGGCCCTCCTAAATTTCGGTCTGTTGAGTTTTAGCGCAGAATTAAGTGGGACTTGAAAGAATGCTTCCAATTGGTTGCCAGAGTTCGACATACAAGGCCGCGCTTGAGACACTGGGGAATTTATCGGTTGAGACTCCAGGTTAACCGAGATGTTTCAAGGTCGTGGGATATCAATATTGGCCACGAAGTCTCTGGTATACGTGATCTGAACGACTATATCTTCAGATTTCACGCCCGGTAGACTAGAGAGGCTGAAACGAGCCTAGCCACGAAGGCTTGTACCTTTTACGGGTGCTTTCCTTCCAACCTGAAAGTCAGGGTATTGGTTCCGCAAGAGCCCAAGTACTTGGCAGTTATCCACTGACGGTGCGGCGGGCGGCCGCGGGCGGCAGATATCGCGCGACCGCTCGGAGTGCTGCCGGCACTTAAACACAGGCCTAGGAACGTGTTTCGACCAAGAGCAAAGAACATTGAATCAAACCTGAATTGCGTTAAACCGACATGAGTGCAAGGAGCAAAAGATGGACATCAATGCGGAGTTTGAACGCGGACAAAAGCGGAACGCGTCCTCGTGTTCTAGTGTGCTGGGTCTCGATTATCACCACTGCCACTGGTGCCCACAACATACTTGACATGGAGCCCCTCAGGAGGTACAACCGTAAGAACGTACCTGATTTCCAGCCGCAGTGGAGCCCACATGACCCAGGTCTAGACGTCCGTTGAAACTGACTAGCAATTCTTGTTTCAACGAATTCTCAATTTTCTCGGTCAAGGTAAAAGTTGTAAAAGGCCCAGAGCGCTCAGCGGCGGTCAGCCGCAAGATCCGAGCTTCATTTCGGAGCAGAACGCCTCAGGCAAGGTCCTCAAGGCACTTTGAAAAAACTATTTCATACTCTCGGAGCGCGCGTCCGTTTGCCATAATGGTGAGCTTTAGTTTTGACGTTCTTTCAAATTCCTACTAGTCCTTTGCTAATAGGGGGAGTCAAAGCGGTCGATTCAGAGAGCGATTCGGGTGTCGATTCTCAACGCGATTCTGAGGCCAGAATCGAGCAGAATCGCTGTTCCTCCTCCTCCGGAGGAACTGCATCAGGATCGCGATTCTCGGAACAATTCTCAGTCTGATTCGGCTCGTTAGCAGCCATCACCCGCCAAAATCACGCCTGAGAATCGTCCACAAATTGTCGGTGAATCGTCTCCAGAATCGGGTCGGTCAAAGCTGATGCTGATTCGTGGGCGATTCAAATTTGAGAATCTGCCTGAATCGTGACCAGAATCGCCGTCGGAATTGACCGCTTTGACTCCCCCTATTTAATCCTAAATAATTTCTGACGAATTATTTGTCCAGTCTCGAGCAAAACCTCAACGAGACGCTGAGCTTCTAAGTTTTCTAGGACACCTAACTTTGGCAGTGGTAGAGTGCAAGGAGTTTGCCAGGGTTAAGGAGTAACTTGGCCCAAGTTCCATGGGGATAACCGAGGATCCTACCATGGCTGACTCACAAAGCAGCTCTCCAGGTACGAGCTGGAACGAACCAAGATAAACCCGTCGCGTTCCCTCTGCTCTGATACCAATAATGTATCGCTCCAGCCACCTCCCAACCATATGGGAATCCGAGCATCGACCAACGGCAGGTTTTTTACGTTAATTTCTCCAAGGTGTATGAACTTCAACGAAACCAGCCTAAATCCGTCTAGGAATTCCTGTCTGCATAAGGTGCTCTGATATTCAAAAACCTCATATTGCTCCAGCCACGTTCCAAACGTACGGGAATCCGAGTCTCGACTGTCGCCGGGTCCATTCATTTCCCTCCCTGAAGTGTATGAACTGAGGCTAACTCCATCGGGATCAGCCCAAGCCCGGCTGAGGAATTCTCGTCTGCTCATGGCGCTCAACTTGGTTAAAGAAGACTAGCAGGTACATCTTCTAGATCTCCTGGATACTCTGACGCTTCAGCAAAATTAATCTTGGTCAAAGGTCGTGCCTCGATGTATACCTGGCCTAAAGTCAGGGTTTACTCCGCCCTAGCTTGTCGCCTCATCTGAACCGTTCACAATCGACGAGGCCTAAAACAGCTTTTCTTTTCTTCTCTGATACAGTTTCAAATTGAGAACGCGTAGACTCTAGTCACTTGAGACGAGGCCCGGAGATTCTGGTCCAAGGGCTATCGATTTTCTGGGAAACTGCACCACATCTCTATCAAGACTCCAGCTTCTACGTCAAACTCAGCGTGCCAGGTGAGAGCTCATAAGTCGTTTGTGTTCTGAAAACCCAACCGGATATATCTGCACTTAATGTGGGTTGAGAAGAACTTCTAGTGAACTAGATCCACTTCCGCTGCCTGCTGTCGCGGCTCACCGCGTCCTCCTCCGCAAGATTCCGGGATTCTGTCGGTGCCCCTACCATTACGGCCTTCCCGAGACCCAAGCCGCAGGAGCGTAAATATGTCCGCAAGATAAGCAAACCTAGTGTTCCATCCAGTATTTATGTGTCAGATACAGTTTTGCGACCGCCGGACTTTCACCATCGCCCACGACGCGCGGAAACCCAACCAGAGACGGTACCTCCGCCCAATGGAGGTTGGTCTGAACTTATCCAACTCACCTTCATCGCCTTCCGCAGGAAGCGGCAGTCTCAAGACCCCCAAAACAAACAAACGCGCTAAGAATTTGTCCGACAACCACTGCTTGTGAACGGCCGGGACCCAATATACCTCGGGACTGCTCAGGGATTGGTGGACCACGCGCTGATTGGCCGCATTTCGAAATAGCGCGGGTGTATGGCAACATGGACTGGACAGCTTACATTTCGCGGCGCTATCAGTCAGGCGTTGATGCCCGGATGTCAAGTACGAGAGAGGACCCCAGAAACGGCCCATTTCAAAATATTGAAGTACTTATATGTGAGTGATAGTAGGCATCGCTCAGCAGTGCTCGCGCGAGGAGGAAGGCGAGAAAATGAGTTTCAATTTACCAAATTAGTGCTATGGGTCGGTCGGCTATCGGCTCCCGCGGCCGCTACGTCTTTCCCCCCTGTATGTGAGGTATTCCTGACCATCAGACTCAATTTTCAGCATGGTTATTGTAATTAAAGGTCTGGCAACCCATTGAAGGAGCTCCAGCAGCAATCAACAATGACGGAGCTCGAGAAGCTCGATTAACTTGAGGCTTGGCTGCGCAAGGGAGAGACTCACCGATTGGGACGACACAGGAGACCAAGATTAAAACGTCAAGGTTTGTCGTCCTCGCAATGACGCTTATGAGGGAGCTAATATTCATAAATTGCCAATTTACGAAGACCAGGTTCGTGATTTCGTTTAGACCTGCTGAAAGTGAATCACCGATGAAGTGAAAAGCTATTTCCACTTACGAATCCGGCAGGCATGAAATTAATGCTGGTGGGAACAAATGCACCAATTGTGGCTGGGACAGTTGTACCGCGCCAGAATCCTGGCCCGCTACCCAGTAGTCTACAGTGCGTAATAACAGACAAATCCAGTCCTTCGAGATGAAGGAGATGCTCTATAACAACTGGCAAAGTTACGAGTTCTGAACTCGGAGACGCTATACGTACCAACATCCAAGAAATCGAGTTGCAATTGCAGGAATTTGACGTGAGCTCTGGTGTGCGGACTAGCGGAAATCAAAGTGAGAAGTCTTTTGGAAGTGTCCAGCATTGGTGAATGAACAGATTCAAAGTATTTCTTCTGGGCCTGTGATGTCCAGCGTTTCACAACCAATGAACATGTGCGCAAATCGTCATCGCGGCCGATCTCCGAGTCCGCCAGCTGATCAATCGCTTTAGGTTGGAGATGTTGCAGATTTGCTGGAGGTATAATGCTCTGCAAGAATTATATTCTGCACCAGTTGTCAGCGAGTTGAACGAATTTGAAGCAGAACAGTTCTACAACAAATGTAAACAAGGCTCTTACAATCTCGTCTGCTACACTACTCTATGGGAAAAAAGCGTCAGTGTAAGACTCCAGGGTCAGCATCTGAGGGTTCTCATATCCAAGGCCTTGACTCTGACTCTCTCGACTCTGACGCACCTCCAGCCAAAGCAAAAAGATCAAACCGGAGCGTCCTTTCTTTTACTGCTTGATGACCTGGTGACCTCGACAACTGCTCAAAAATTTACGACCATTACTTTACGACTCTGACAACTTGCACGCTTTTATGACTACACCAGTATGTTTTCACGATAGATTATTTTTACAAGCACACCAGTATTTTTTACGGTAGATTATATTGAGGCATCTTGGTACGCTTATACATGACTTTGAACTGTAGATGGGTTCGAAAGCATATCGTTCGCGAAATCACACCATTTCAGAGACCAAGGCAGGCCCTATCATTCAATGCGTACACTAAGAAAAATGACAACCGGGATTCAGGACAAAAAACTCTTCACGGCTGAAATGCAGTCGTGCATAGCATACCTGAAAAAATCCTTTAGCTGCGTTGTCGACAGGAATGTATAATTCAGATTATACATCCATTTCAGCACACCTTGACTCGGCTGGTGAGGTCTCAAGTCTTTGAATGGGTTCCAAAGCAGATTGTTCGCACACTTGAGAGACAAGGTAAAACAATTCTAACAATTTTATCATTCAATACGTATGCTAAGAAATTGAGGTAGTGATCCAGTGGATGGCCCTCGCAAGCATACAGGTTGTTGTTAGTGCTATCCTTGGTGAATCCAGTATTATTGCCCGTGTTTGTCCCGGCACTCAAGGCACGAGGAACAGGAACAGTCGAGCAGACACCGGAAGGTATAGCCACTATCTCCCGAGGGAAAGGAAGAGATGCCAGAGAGGAGGGATGGTGCGTCTGCAGTAAGGTGAAGAGGAATACGCGATGCGCTTGTGACGTCACGACTAGAACCGCATCAGGAATGGGCACTCGTGTTGCAGCTGCAGCAAGACGCCGATGACGATGGCGAAGGAAGAAGGAGAGGTGAAATGAGGAGTCGTACCACGATTGGGAGTACTGCGTGGCACACGGGTGTCTGTCTGGCGCTGGTGATATCTATCAAGATGGCGACGACCTTGCATTTCGTGCTCGTCGGGCAGGACACGGGAAGGAGAGGAGCACTGGACACCTCAGAGGGTATCCAGCTAGCATCCAACGCGCCTAGCGCCACACACGAGGCGCAGCCAATTCCCCTTACCCAGTGAACTGCAAAGACCCCGTCAAGGCACACTATGAGCCTTGAGTGTCGCACCAAGTCGGAAGTATGCATGGTGACGCTGAGGCGAGCGCCGATGGTCCAGGATACTGAGCTATAGTCTATCCAGCGTGATTACCAGACGGACTAGACACACCTTTAATAATAAATTGACGTCCTCGGTGAATTTCAGGTTCTGTGGATGCAGATAATCTCAAGCTGTTCGTTCTCTACTGTGAGAGACGGGATACCTGGCAATGTGCATTGTGGATCGCGGTATCTTGCGCAACGTTACAGAATTCAGCAAGGCCGCTCACCGTATCATGTCGAGGGTAGGCGAGGTGAAGAGCTTGACACGAGTGGCTCAAAACAAGAAGGGAGAGACACGGTGGTGATGTGCTTGCAGACAGGTTCCTGGGGTCCTCAATACTCGAAATGTATCGGCAGCATTGCCTATCAGTCGTCTAACACGGTCCGCGACCCGCCCGGGCATCAAACCCAAGCTGTCCAGTCCATGTTGCCATACGGGTGAAGTGCGGGAGTTGCGAATGCTGAAGTCTTGAGTGTGCGCGAGATTCCGACTTATGTTTGATAACCAGTGAGAATTTCAAAACTGACTCGATTACTCAACTTAGGGAAGACCCGACTATGGCGCCGCTTGGGCGAGCCCTGCCGACGGTGAGACATTCTGTCAAATCCATCCGTGGTGTGCTTAAGCTGGGATGTTTACTCGCCTTTGAACTCTATTAACCAGTCGTGTTAAACATGATGTCTCCACGGGTACGACCAATACTTTCACTACACGGCCACTATATATCGTATGATTAGATATGGAAGTTGCAATTGTGTTCTAACTTCACCGCGAAGGTTTCCGTGAAATCAGAGCTGTAATGTACAAGAGTCACATTAAATAAGGTGTGAGCTCGTCCGATTCGCACAGCAAGGATTCGCCCGGTCTCGACGGTTGATTTAGATATATTAATCCAGGGTGCCGTTGAAACCCCATTGAAGGCGAAGGAATGAATGCACTGCCAAACCCTACCCTCGGTGGAGAGTGAATTTGACAGCGTTAAGAAGGTATGGAATAATCAGACCTCACGCTCGACTCCGCGAACACTCAAGATCTAGAGCGGGTCGAGTCGGTCGACATCAAACAAACTGGGCGTAGTTCCCAGGGTTGAAAATGTCACAGATTTCGCAAGACTCTTGCTCCTCCTGCAGGCGGAAAAGGGTTGACATTGAAATTATATGTCGTCTGTCGTGAAAGCTTCTATCAACTGTCTTGCAACGTTGTTGCGAGGAGTAATGACACATTCGAAAGCCTGCGGGCAGCTGCTGCATGTTAAACAATACCCATGGAGTAGTAATCGCACCCCTCACCTCACCACTCCGTCTGTGAATACAGGCGCGATGGCAATATCTTCTCCAGCTGCATCTTTGGCCTTTGTAATGTTGAAGGTGGCCAAGACAGAAACCACGGTTGCCCAAACGGCCGCATCAGCAGCATGCCGACCCACACAGGTTCTTCGACCGAATCTGTGGGGGTGTTCGGAAATGTGGATAGTTTATGATGTGGGGCAGAAAGAACAAACCCAAAAGCCACAATGTGGTCATCAGCATTGAGCTGACCGTCGGCGGTCAAAAACCTTTCAGGATTGAAAGTATCCGGACGAGGATATATAGACTCGTCATGGACGATGGCCCTGAGAAATCCAGTTCTTGTCCGAGTTGAAAGGAGCACGTCATCCTTACCAGATATTAGCAAAGACCGTGGTGCCTAAGAGCAAATTAACATCTCTCAGAGAAGCGCCGGGGGAATAACCAACCTTTGGGAATGAAATATCCTTCGTAAATATCGTCCTCACTCGTCGCATGAGGAAGCCCAAGAGGAGCAATTGGTCTCCAGCGAAAGAGTTCTCTGACCACTGCCTCGCAATAAGGCAATGCATTCCTGTGTTCAAACCCGGGAAGACGACCAAGGCCAACGACAGTGTCGATTTCGCTCTGTGCCTTTCGTACGACTTCTGGATTTAGAGCCATCGCTAGAATGAAAACCCGTATTGTCGCGGATGTCTAAATTACTGGTCAGCTATACGAATATGTCGTGATCAAGGCTCACAGTGTCTGCGCCGACTATGATAGTATATTCACAGGGTCAGCACCAATAGCCATGGCCAGATTTGAATAAAGTATGCACCTGCGTAAGCTAATGCGGTGACGTCCATTATCATCTGCTCCCGCTCTTTGGAACCACCATGCGCATCATTGCCGAACCTTTAGGTTCTGGCTCCTTACACCAAAGTTGACTATCCTTTCTCTTGCCTTAAAAGGCTTTTGATGAGGCGGTGCATCAATATCCAATGAGATGCTTTGCTTTGCATAGCCACCGCCACACAAAGTGTCCGAGAGCATTTGCTGCTATGCATCCCATATATGGAATTTTGCCCATATATGGACTGTTGCCCTTATATGGTATTATCCTGTGCTTTTCACTTTGTTCCTCTTTGCCTTCGGTCTCTCTTGGCACTTGATCAGGTTTCACCTGATTCAAAGCCATCGAGCATCGTCGGGCCGCCTTTGTACACTCGCAATCCACGCGTGGTTTGCCGGCCTCTTCCTCTGTACAATCTCCGGTTCGTTGAATGTCTTCTTCAACTTCTTCAACTTCTGTCAACTCGTACCCGCCGTCGTCCCTCTGGCGCTCCTCATCTTTGCTCACGTCTTTGGCAAATTCCTCGGGTTCGTCCTCTCCATCACCACCTATCACGGCGTCCCAATACCTATTTCATGCCGTTTTGTGTCGTATTTTGCATACTGTTGTCTCGCACTGCGGCTATAACACTTACTGACCATATCTTCCACCAAACCACTACACTGTTTTTGGTACACTGCCTATATGCTGTCTCTCACACTGCCTACCTCCCTCCCAACTCCTCCCACTCCGGATTCCCGCCAAGCATAGTCTACACCTTCCTTACAACGCTCATCCTGTCTCAGCATCTCCTCCGGCATCGTCGCACTTGTTCTAAGACGCGGCACCGCCGTACGTCCCCCTTTCTTCACTTTACATTGCCCTTCCTTTTTCTTTTTCCTTCCTCACCCCTATTTTCTATCCCCTCTCACACTATGCTTTTTTTTTTTTCTTCTTCTCCATCACGTTTACCTTCACCTTCACCTTCTCTGTCGTCTCTTTGTCCTCCCTTCCACTCACTCACGCATTTCTTTCTTCAATCACAAATAGCTCCTGGATCCTGCCCCACCCGCGTCGACCTCCGCAAGAAACCCGTCTCTGGAACGTGGGTGCAGCCACCCATGATGCGCGTACAGACTGTTTTGGTGCAGGCGGAGGCGGAAGTTGCCTTTATGTTTACGTGATTTTTTTTTGGCTTTCGGTCATCGTGGTTTTGCTTTTGCTTCTTGCCGGCTTTTTTTGCATTCAGACTTGATTGCGCTAGCCTCCGTGCTTCTGGGGGCAACTTTACGACTCGAGTCCTGCCGAGTTGGTGTTCAGCTGCCTAGCATTTGCTTATGTGGTGTATTTTATTTTTTGGGGAAGCGACGTCTAACGATGATAATTTGGCTTCGCGATTGGGTGATGCGCTGCGGGGGAAGGGCCCCAGATTTCAAGAGAGTTTTGGAGAAGAGATCAGAGAGCATGAACGTAGTCTGAGTGCCTGGGCGTGGGGTTGGAGGGATGAAGGTGCATGACAGAACTTGGAGCAAATGTATGAAACTTGAAAGTTCAACTAATATGTAGGAATAATGCAGGAAAGTTTTGGCTGTGGAGGTCGGGGGAGGTTTATAGAATTGGAAAAAAAATTCCTGCGTGTCAAAAAATTAATCTTGAACTCGCTGGCTACTCCATTAGGATTGGCATGGCTGAAACCACAGATTTAGACTCTGCTCTTTTATATATAGCACAGCCACTCTACTGTTTTTACTTTGAATCTCTTTCAGCTCGTTTCCAGACTCAGATTATCTTTCCAACATGTTGTTTGTAATGGAAATTTTCTCTTCCTTGGATCCAAATGCCAAAGAGTCTCTTGTTTTTTTTGTATGCTTGGAACAGAAGGGAGGTTCGGCACCTGCCGCTTGCGGCCTTACCCCACCTCATTTTCCTCCAGTAAAGAACTGAGAACAGAAGGTCGGCCTACCCCATCTCGCTGAAATGAGTCAGGGTATATACATTTCAACTAAAACCAGTTACACACCATATTCTGCCTAACCAAGTCGAATGGCGCATTTTTCATCTCGTCGACCAACTTGGACATATCTCAGGGAGAGCGTGTTAGGCATGGAGGGTACGGAATTCGTTACAACATACCTCGGGCAAAACCATGGAAACCACACCCTGGAAACCAGGGAGGGAAGTAACGCAAGACTGGGAAGGTATTTACAGCAAATTTCCCCGGGAGCACGCTTTCGGAAAACCTGTTAACCGACTCTTCGGCAAGCCACACAATGCGGTCGTGCATGGACTTGATGTTGTAGCCGTATACGGTCGCCATAATAATTGCGGCGGCCAGTCTGCCCAGGAGTATTTACATCAAACCACGGGGAAAGATGAAATATTTACGTTCTAGTGTGCATGACAAAATCTTCTGGCGTAGAGAGTAGGCTGCATAGCAGGTCGCGGATTTTTTTCTGGTGAACCGGGTGATACGCGGTTATGGCATCTCGTCGAAAGTGTTCATGGAACAATCTCCTGCGCTGTGATTGCTCCGTGGAGCCACAATATCCCAATGCGAGTGAACCTACCTGTCGCCATTTCTCCGCGTGGGGCATAAAACTGAGATTCCAATCCCATCCCATTCTTCAAACATCGGAAAATGGACATGTATCAATGGGACTTTCTCACAGAGAGACCATCGGAATGGTGGGCCTATCGGAATAAATGCGCGCCCGCTTTTCAAGTAACTGCGTTGCAACCTTCACCGAATTGAGAATGAGGATGTGATTTCCGAACACATCAACATGCACGACGTCGCCTGGTTTATGTTAGAAGAAGGCATGAAAAATATACGGTTGGTGCACCATATTGTTTGCCCCACTTGGCATACGTTAGCCAGGGGAATTCGGTGGGCATATCGTAAAAATTTCCCAGTATGAACCTGGGCTTGGGCCCAGGAGGGAACGGAGTCCGATATCTTCCTTGCCAGCCCTTCAACAGAGCAGCGAGAGCAAAGAGAATCAATGGCAGAACGGCGACGGGTAAGTGTTCAAGGGAAGTCATGGGGGTTTGATCCAGAAGAGATCCATTCGTTCATCCACGTATTTAAAGTACCAGCTACTACGGCTCTTATCGCGAATCAATCGAGCCGCTTACGGTACTAGCGTGCTAAGTACTCCCGTATTACGCAATTCTGGCGATTGGAAACCTGTCCAGTCCATAGAAAGACGACCAGAAAGGAAATCAAGTTGACGTTGGCAAACTCCCTTACCAATCCCGAGGGTTTATCGATGCTTCGCAGGATCTCACGGAGTCAATGCAGACAAGACCATTGAGAGGCACGAAGTTACTGAAAACGCCCATTAAACGAACTTTAAGGACGACCACCCCCGTTAGCGCGGGCCGAACTGAAAAAAGTTGTGCCAACTGTCACTCACGTTGAATTTGATATGAGTTTTTTATCACTTTATTTGCTGCGGGACGTGATAAAATTCCATCTTTTTGGACTTCGGGTCGGAGGACGGGACCATTACTTGCCAGTAGAACTGGCGAGTCTGACGGGACTCGCCTCAGAAATGCGACAGAAATTTATATGTTGTCACTGCAGTCACTCTCCCACGGTTGAAGAATGGGATCAACTTGGATTCGGACTGGCACAGCAGGGCCACGTTGTACAAGAGGAGGTAGAAGTAACTACATTTCTGTCGCAAAGCTTTCTATCAACTGCCTAGCTACATGGCTACGCGGAGTAAAGCCGCATTTGAAGGGCATTGGGTGGCTTGCAAGCAAATCAACTTGACACACAAGGTGCAGTAACAAGAAGACTAACCTGACCAATCCGTCGGTAAATACAGGCTCAATTTCAATCTCGTTCCCAGCTTCATCTTTGGGCTTTGAAATGTCAAAGGTGGACAAAACAGCAACGATGGTGGCCCAAACAGTTGCATCGGCAGCGTGACGGCCTGCACAGTTTCGTCGACCAAATCTGCAAAATTATCAGAGATGGGTAAATTTCATGTCGCAGAATGGGAAATGCAGACCCGAAAACCAGAATGCGGTCATCACCATTGAGCTGGCCGTCAGCGTTCAAAAATCTGTCAGGATTAAACTGATCAGAATGCGGTCCATAGATGGACTCATCATGGACCATAGCCCTAAAGAATTAGTCTTTTATCGGGCCGATGCCGCTGATCTTACCAGATATTAGGGAGGACCATGGTACCTAGGAAAATATCAAAATCTTGCAAAGAAGCGGGGGAATCAACGAACCTTTGGGGATAAAACATCCCTCATAAATGTCGTCCTCGCTAGTTGCATGCGCAAGGCCAAGGGGAACCAAAGGTCTCCAGCGAAAGACTTCTCGGATCAGTGCGTCACAGTAAGGCAATGCACTTCTGTGTTCGAAACCAGGAAGACGACCGACTCCAACGACAGCGTCGATTTCATTCTGCGCCTTTCGCATGATTTCCGGATTCAACGCCATTGCCAGAATGAAAACAACCAATGTTGTGGGTGTCTAAGCAAAGGATCAGTTATCAATTTTCAGTCTGTTAACTAATGCGCACGGTGTCCGCAGCGCCTTTGATGTGTTTACAGTCAGCATTCGGACGGCAAATGGTTCATGTGAGTACCTGCATATGCGATTGCAGCCACCTCCTTTATTATGTTCTCCCGCTCCCTAGAACCACCGTGCGTATCGTTTTCCTCGAGGAGTTCCCTCAGCACAGAAGCTCTGCCGACACCATCTCGCTGAAATCAGTCAGGTTATCGTTGCGCTGTAATCAGGGGCTCAATGCACACCATATTTTGTCTGACAAAGTCGAACGGTGCATTTTTCATCTCGTCGATCAAGGCGTATGTATCTGGGAAAGTGCAAATTGAATAGACAACCGCTAGCTTTGAAACTCATGGGAAAATACCTCGGGCGGAGTGATGGAAACCACATCCCGGGAACCAGGCAGGCAAATGGCGGAGGAACGGAAAGGTATTCACAGCAAATGCACCCGGTAACACACTCGAGGCGAGTTTTTTGAGTGACTCTTCGGCCAAGTAAACAAACCGGTCTTCAGTGGGCTTGATGTCGTATCCATAGACTGTACCCATTATGACACCGGCAGCCAACCTGCTCGAGCCCGATAGCAACATCGAACGTGAATCACAAAATAAGAAATTTACGTTTTAGTGTGCGCGACAAAATCATCTGGTGTAGAAAGCAGGCCACGTAAAAGGTCTTGGATTTTCCTCAGCTGAACGGGGTAATACGCGGGAATCGCAGTTCGTCGAAAGTGCTGATCAAATAATCTCCGGTGCTGTAACGTCTTGGTTAATTGGCATCGCATGAGAGCAAATGAATGGACCTGTCGCCATTTTTCTGAATACGGCATCAAACCTATATTAAAATCCCATCCCATCCTGAAAACGTCAGGACGGCAGAAATCAAAACTTACAACTCAAGGACTCTCACAGAGGAACCATAGGAATTGACGGTTTGTCGGAGTAAATGCGCGCCCGCTTTTCAAGTAATTCCACCGCAACCTTCAAGGAGTTGACAATGAGGATGTGGTTGCCAAACACCTGAAGGTGCACAATGTCGCCTAGAAGATATAACCAACTCAGAGAGGAGGCCTGGAAAATATTGTTGGCGCACCATATTGTTTGCGCCACTCGGTGTATGTTAACCAAGGGAATTTGGTGGGCATATCGTGCAAATTTCCCATGATGAACTTGGGCTTGGGTCCAGGTGGAAAAGGAGGGCGAGACGTTATGGCTTTCCATCCTTTCAACAAACCTGCGAGAGAAACGACGATCGAGGGCAGAACGAGAGCAGGAAGATACTCGTGAAAAGACATTGAATCTGGATCCACAAGAGATCTCGCAGGAATTTAAATACAAGGAAGGTATCGGATCCGCGGATTATGCGGAAATTCCATGCAACGAGGAGGCTGTCGAGGTACTAGCTAAATCCGAATAAATGTTGCTGTCGCGTAAGCGAAACAACCGAAAACAGGTCTTTAGTGGCTTCGGGCCCCGCAGCCATTGAGTTTCACCAGAGCGCATGTGCAAACTACTCTGCAGAAGTTAGCCTAACATGTCCAGAGTCGGAAATGCCGCTTCGCAAGAGCCATGATATGGACTGAGACAGAACTCTAGGAGAAAAGAAATCAGTGCGTTTTGTCCGTCCGGGAATTAAATTAAAACAGGGAATGAGGATGCGATGCCGTGAGCACCGCCAGCAGGTCGGATGCGATTATGACTGCAGACCCATGAGGATGCGCTGTTGGGACAAATACTGCTAAAGCAAAAGGAGTATGTGTAGACCACCTGAGTTCAAGATTTAGCCGCATATGTTCAGATATTGCAAGCCACCATCGCGGGCTCCACCTGAGAAGCAAGATGATCACGGCGAGATCACGGGGATGCGTCCCAGTCTTTCCCGATTCAGTCGATCGAAGTGGAGATTTAAAGTGAATTCAAAAGAAAAGTGAATAGACAGTCGGAAGCAGTTTGTAGTATCCAACGACTGGCGTATGTTATGTAAATGCGCATGTTTAGCCCAACTAATGAAAATAAAAACCGTCGTTCAGTCCCAGTGCACATTTCAAATGTCCGCCACCTGCTCTTCCAGCCACGTCCAAAGCGCCTTCCCTGTCTCAGGGTCCAGAGCAGCCGGATTGGCCTTACCGACACGCGCCCACGGGATAAGGTACTGCATCAACAGCGCAGGCATCAGCTCCCGAGTACGGCGGTGATTAATGCTTCGCACGAAAAACACTGACCTTTCCGCCGAGTGTCTTGCCCTCATCCGTCGTGCCCGCCCACAGCTGAGTCAGCGCACCGTACGGTGCGGGGTATAGGACTATGTTCTAAGGTACGGAGGGTGGTTTGGTCAAGGGGAACGAGGAATGAAACGACTGACCATCATGGAGCGCACGAGGCCTGGAACATGGCGCTGCAACTCCGTCTTGATGTTCCCCGGGTTGAGAGACACGGAGACAATGTTTTGGTCAGCGTATCTGCGCGAGAGCTCGTTGCTGAACAGCACATTGCCCTGCATATTCACGCTCAATGAGCACACACCCAAGTACTCCAGGACTCGAGACGCGACGCACGAGTTTACTCTGCCCGTAAAGCTTGTTTGCTCCAAGCTTCTTCCGAGCCGGACTGTCCTTGAGGGTGTTAAAATTGACGGTGTTGACGGGGAGGGATGCGAGGGACGAGGTGTTGATGACGCGCGCGGGGTTTTCAGGAGTGGCAGTGGCGAGCAGGATTGGGAGCAGCAGTTTCGTCAAATAAAAGTGTCCCAAGACATTTGTGCCAAATTGAAGGTCGAATTCCTGCGTGGTAAGTTGACTGATTGGGGGGAACATGACACCGCCGTTATTAAACAGCACGTCCAGTCGCGACTCCCTCTTGGAGAATTCTTCAGCAGCGCGTTTGATTGAATGCAAGTCTGCCAGATCCACGAGAAGAAGCTCGGCTTCTTTCCCAGTTTGAGATTTA
This sequence comes from Mycena galopus ATCC 62051, assembly GCA_014925785.1. Classification (NCBI taxonomy): domain Eukaryota; kingdom Fungi; phylum Basidiomycota; class Agaricomycetes; order Agaricales; family Mycenaceae; genus Mycena; species Mycena galopus. The sequence continues at coordinate 74,361 of WIQG01000172.1, forward strand.
AGGTCCTTGATCGCGTCCTTTGCCTTTTCTTCGCTGCGCGTCGCGATGTATACTTTAGCGTTGTGTGCAAGGAGCGCCTATGAGGGGATGAGCGGTCGTCTAGGTCAAGAGTCGCTGCAAGTTGCCTTGACTGTTTCCTTGCCCAAGCCTGTTTTTCTCTTCTGTGAATGACTGTCGTTTCCGAGGCAGAAAAGTAGGCTGACCTGAGTTTCCGCCAGTTACAATAATGACCTAGGATAATTCGTTATGTACCCCATATTGGAGAGCACAGAAGTCGTGATTACCTGTCCCGTCAGGTCAGGGATGTCATTGACAGAAAACTTGGATTTGGGCGGAAAGCTTTGGCTCAGGGCGGAGACAAGAATACCTAGTATGAGGAGTTAATTAGGCGACGAAGCGTCAAAGGAGATTGCAGAGACCCATCGTGGCGAGAGTTGACCTGAGATTTTCGAAGGGCTATGATCGGTTATCGTCTACCCGGACAGTCCACGCGTCGCCTTGATGGTCTTCGGGGGGTCTCTGCTGCATGATGTGCGTATGACCTTTGTCCGGAAACGAGGTCAGATTCAGAATAAGCTAAAGTAAGTACGTGTTCGGAGCAGACAGCGGCGCCGCCTTGACTGGCAGATTTTCAAAATCGGTCAACTCGGCCCGACTTTCCGTAACATGTCAGTCTCACCCCATTTTTCCTAAGACGACTTTCGCTACCAACTCGCTGCGCTCTTCTCTTCCAAATTCACAATTTCAATCCGCTATGCAATGTTGCTCGGCTTCCTTGTCTCCGGCGATCGTCCTTCCGGTCTCTTCGACATTTGTGCTGCTAATTCCTAGAGTGCACGTCCCATTCTACACCCGACTGCGCCCCTTACCAGCACTCTGGTGTTGCTCCGCCCAGTGATCTTCCCTTCTCTCGTATTCGTGCACCGCTTATTCCAGCCTCTATGTATTCTGTGCAGGCCACGCCGCCTTGAATTCCACCGTGCCACATCCTAGCCCGACAGCCTAGCCCTCCCAGCGGCCTTCCTGCCACCCAATACAGTCGTATAACCTTCGTTTTGTCTAAATTTTTTTCTGTACCATCAACGTACCATCTACGCTACCGCTTTTATTTTCTTTCTGGCCTCCTCCGCGTCGGCGCCATTCTAGGCCTTCGTGCCTCTTGAGGCAGCCTTTATACCGTTTCATCCAAGTATAGGGACGGCACGCACGGGTGAAATCAGGTTTTGTGAGCCTTCTTTTTGGGCAGCAGGAAGGAAATGTTACAATTTTTTTTGGGCGAAGGTGGTTCTCCTCATGCTTCCTGTTCTCCAGTTACTCTGGAACCACCCCAGCTTCACAGCGCCAATCTATTTCTGTGTCGGATTCCCAAGTCCCTAAAGGTATTGCAATGGAAGGAGATCACCAGGATTCTCATTGAGCAATTCGCCTTCCATTCAGCAACTTTGCCGTCTCCAGCCGTCCTTGAGACGCGGGCGCAGTTGTACCCTCGAACATTTTCGTCTTCACCGATCGATTCATATTTAACACGACAATTGATATCTCCCAACTCCTGGAACTCCACCGTTCTGCGCCATGGATCCTGAAGTCCATTCCACTGAAATTTCAGAGCTTGAAACTAAACTTGCCAATATCAAAGTGTGTTGTTGTACGCACAGCCATCCTTTCAACTGACCGATTTCAGAGGAATCATGCGGAATTCTGGCCATCGGAAGGAAGACAAATTGGAGTCGCATTGGTCCCCCTTTTATCCTTCCTCGTCAAATTCTATGTGCGCAAGGCCACCTGGGAGCCGGGATCGCATACGTTTGCCGTCGAAGGGATCGAATTCCTGGCAGAAAATGGCGGGTTATTGAAGAGGATTTTCTGCGACGATGAAGAAGTTGAGGCTAAATTGCTGGCGGCTCTGGAACAATCACCCCTCAAAATTAGTGTTTCACAAGGGATAGCACAGCTGCGAGCGACGATGGAGTGGCAGAGGAATGTTGCTAAATTCGACGTATGTCTCCAGCGTACGAATCTCGGAACTCAGAGCTAAGCTCAGGTACGGACAGTTTGAGCACGCAGATGTGTACGATATCGACCACATAAAGGTGCGGACATCGGGATTCGGAATCAAGGAATGTCCAAATAATTCGTCATCCTAGGAACATATCCTCAAAGAAGGCCGTGCCCACCTCTCTGCAGTGTCCCCCTTCAGAACAATTCCCAAGACCATCGCCAGTCACCTGGAGGCAGTCCCCATGACCGAGGATTATTTCAAGGGCATAATACTGACCCTCCTCTTCGATACGCACCTCATCGATCTCTACACAACAACAATAACCGTTGAATGTCATCTTGCCCGACTACATGGGGGCCACAGGTTGCAGTCCTGTTCGCATTGGCGTTCAGCTGTGCATCTCCTTGCAGAGGCTCAAGGCCTCTGTGACATGCTTTCGAAAAAATGGCGCGACATGCTCCCCGAAATACGCGCTAAAAGGACGGACTTCCTTGTTAACTCAAGCGGCACACCAGAGCGTCTGTTTTGGCCACCGCTGCCACAGCGCCGGTGAATCCTGCCGCTGCGCTGCTCATCGGCATTCCGTTTACCCTGGGTTGCGTATTGGCCGACACCGCGTTCCCTTCTCTGAAGGACGAGTTCACCGACGAATGGGTCAAAGGCAGTCAACAGCGTTATGAGCGCCGCCTCAAAGAGCATTTTGGGGACATCGAATCGATATTCCTCAAATTTTTGGATGCCAGTGTAAGTGCTTGCCATTTGAGCAAGCAAATTATCCTGCCAACGCCTCCAGCTCCTCGAGTTGTCGTACGTCCATCCACCTTGGCCATTTTCTGCAACACTGAATGTGCCACAGCGATTTTCGCCATTCGATGACGGCCCACGGTTCTACGCCTGTCGAGTTCTGTGTCGAGAACTCGAAAGTGAAACTGGCAAACTCAGCCTAAATCCTACGCTCACACTCTCTGGATCAGCAAACGTTATTCACCCTCGCTCCGATCGAAACACAAAGCTCACCCTCGAGTACAACCACTTTGACAAGGTCATAGTGGAAGTGTATCGCCAAGGAATCTCCGAGATAGACGGTACAGAGGACCTAGTGCTTGTTGCTAGGGTGGGTCCTCGGCTGTGGGAGCCCAACCAGAGCTTGGTGTTGGAGTTCGACGATTTTTGCATGCACGACCAGGATCTCCCTGTCGCACCCCCTGCTCTGTCCATTGATGACGCGGCGCCAGTGCCAGTCCCCGATGCCTCTCCCCCCATCACCGCAGCCTCCGGGTCCTACTCCTCCCCGGTCGATATTGGCCCGATGGTCTGGGACAAAGACATATCTGGCCAAGTCCGTGGCCTCATCGCACGCATGGAACGTGCCTGCACCATCGATGCGGACGCTGTACGGACGCTGTACGCGAAGCAACTCCCAAAGAACAATCGCTTCGTCACCGCGTTCTTCTCGAGCAACATCGCCGCTATCCAGTTCGTCAACGCGTGGGCGGCGGCTCCTCCGGCTGGGTACGAGAAGGTGTCGGTGTCCTTCTCGCCGGGAAGCTAGCTGGGGCAGGCAGCGCACAAAATTTACATACCCATTTCGACGTCTCTATTCATGTAAACCCAGTAATTACGTAGCTCTCAATGTGATCTGTAGTACAGCGTGCTGGGGTCGCTCCCGATGGGCTGGTCTGCATTGTAAGCGTGGGGGGCTTGCAGCATGATCGAATTCGGAACCCGTACGACACGGTCGGACGATGACGGGCGAGGTGACTCCATGAGGGTCAGTTTCTGCGTGCTATATGAGGACGCTGATTGTTGGAAGCACAGTGGGTATAGAATTTAGCGGTCCTTGAGATTGACAACTGGCTAGTTGCGTTCTGGATTTTGGAAACTTCGTGCGGGGGCGGGTGACGAGTCGTTGCGAATTGTGGCTCAAATCGCTCAAACGCAGATATCGGCCAGCGCGACGAGGTGCGGCGGATGGACGAGTGTTCGATGGTTTAGTGGCTTGCAGTGCTCACCATCTCCAAGCGTTTTGTGGAGCTGGACCACATACCGAATCGCGGGCACGAGGTGAAATTAGGTGAAATTGAAGTCTCCAAGAGAAGACGTTCTGTTGCCAGCGGTCGAGAGTCGAGATTCACCAGGAAGGAAGTTCACGTCGAGCTGGCAGAAAATCCCTGACCTGGAAAGTCCACCAAAAGACGTGGACTTGGTGAACTTGGTGGACTCGGTGGACAATTTAGATAAGCGTCGTAGACTGCCCAAAATGGAATCGATTTGATGTTTTGCTGCATCTCACACCGGAAGGAAGGAAGGAAGGATATATTACTGCCGGGGTCCCGTTTAGGAACAAGCAGGCTCTGTACCGACATACAACGCATCCATGATTATATGCTACAGGAGCTGGGGCAGTAGACTGGAGGTAAAGGTGATTCACGGCCAAAGAGGAAACCAATAGCAGCATAATGCATTGCCCACATGCCTTTTGGCTTAGATCAATTGAGGACGTGAGTTTGGACCATCGGTCCGAGCCGCTGATGCACTGCCACTTGCGTTCTTTTCGCCCTTGGATTCCCTTTTAAGGAAATGCCTTTATGGGAACGGCACCAAACGGCAACGCGGCAAAGCACAGCAGCTTCAAGCCCAGCAATCTCGCGCATTTCTGACTCGGAGTCCTGAGGGCAAATTGATTTAAAAAAGTGAGGATTCTTTAAATTTCTGAGGTGGCATTTAGGTGAAATGAAGAGGATTGTAATTGTGAAAATGCTACACAAGTCATATACTACAAACACGCTCTGGAATGGGTGGCAACATCGTGCTTGAATCATGGAAGGGGAGTCGGGAAGGGCCAGGGAAGAAGAAGCAGGTTAATGAATTACACTATCCCAGTAGGAGACAAGGTGCGAGAAGATCTGGTTTAATAATACCTGTCGCGACGCCCTGACACGTCGAGATGTGCAGAGACGCGCCTTTATGCGTACTGAATATCGCCTGAAGAGGGATGTATGGGGGTGCGGATCCGCAGGGCGGCGACACGTCGAACGGTGGCAGCGGCGGTGTCAAAATGCTTCGGTACGTGAGCAAGCCCCAGCCCCAAGGCCGATGGGTGCGTCTCAGCGCTGAAGGAGGGGCAGCGGTAAACAGAAAGTAGAGGGGAAAAGTGAAAAAATGAGCGGCGGCGTGGTGGCATGATGGTAGAAGCGAGGAATGGGTCCCAAGGCAGAGAATGAAAATCCGGTGCAGGCTGAAAGCCTGCCGAATCTCATGTAGATTCGCCTTCTAAATAAGGGAATGCTTAGTCACAAACCCAAGGGCAAAAAGGCAAAGACTTGCACTGCCCCGCCAGAGTTGATTGAGTGAACCTCTTCCATTGGATTACCACCAGAGTGCTCTGAACAGTTGAGTGCAAGTCGGCATCTATCTGCGGGCAGACAGACGGCCAACAGACAACAAAATCATCATTTTCCGCTCCGTTTTCAATCCACTGTGGTTTATGCTAGACTGTCTTCACTAGACTACTTGCACCGACAAGATTATCGCAGTACTAGTGGCACAACTCCTGGCCGCAACACACCGAACTCCATGACCGGGATCCACTGAACATGGAGGATCATGGAGTCCTAAATGGTGCTTCACGATGACAGGCTCGAGTTGACAGGAAAACGGATGGGACGGCCGGGCTTTTACTCATCTGTTTTTACCTCGGCGACCAAGAGTGAAAGGGAGAGGGCACCCGTACGTAACCGTCCGTTGGGCGATTAATACTGCTGAGTGGCGGCAGCTTGAAGTTCCGAGTTGGATTCGAAGTTCAAATGCGTTGACTTTAATTGAATGTCCGCGTCTTGGAGGGCCAGATCTTGGCCAGACCCGGATCATTGTCAGGATATCTGGAGAAGGTTTATCTGAGGTGTATTCTTCTTTTGGGTGACGTTGAAGCGTCCCATTTGTCGGACGGGTCTGAGCTTTACACGGTTCAAGCTCCGAACATCCCAGGAGCCTGGATGTGGAGCCGAATGTGTATGGTTTTTTTTTTCTTTTTTTCTTTTTTTCTTTTTTTTGGCGGGGGTGCATAGGGAGCCGAATGTTTCATTGTTCCCACCCTGTCATGGTGAGGCGCCGTTTCGAATTTTAACTCGCTTGCGGAATATAGGCCGCATCTATATGCGATTGCACAGCGTATTAAAGTTCGGTGCCCTGTTGGAGGTTTCATTGACCCAGCTCTGTTTTTTTTTTTTTTTTTTTTTTTTTTTTTTTTTAATCCATGTTTTATTTCCTTTGTGCCTAAGGCATATCTTAGAAATAAGACTGTCTACTTGTCATAGCTACGTCGTATAAAATTCTGTTAAAGGCTAGCAAACGTATGGACGTATGCGAAGCGGAAGTTCCGCGGGGTATGTATTGTGCGGCTGAGGCCTCAGATGTGGACCCAGCTCTGTGAAGCGTCGCTCCGGACTGAGGGGCCTCCAGGTATAAATACGCGATGTGTGAGGACATTTCCTTCTGAAGAACATTCAATGGCTGCTCACGATCTTCTACTCCAGCCTCTCCTTTTGTCCTCGATCCTTGTTGCTGTGGTCAGTTTGCTGAAGAGATGGAAGGCGACGCCCCTCCCTCTTCCACCCGGACCCAAGCCCAAGTTCATACTGGGAAATTTGTACGATATACCCATTGAATTTCCCTGGTTTCTAGTAGCAGTGGTTAACTTATACAACATGAGGAGAGCAGTATGGTGTGCGCAAAAAAATCTTCCAGGCTGTCAGGTCAACATCTTGCAGGTGACGTCGTGCATGCTCAAGTGTTCGGAACTCATATCCTCATCCTGAACTCACCGAATGCCGCAACAGAGTTGCTGGAAAAGCGGGCGCACATTTATTCTGACAGACCGACAATTCCTATGATTTCTCTGTGAGAAATTCCGATTGATATATTCTTGGTCTAAAGTTTTTCAGGATGGGATGGGATTTTAGCCTGGCTTTCATGCCATATTCGGAGAAATGGCGACAGGTGATTTGTTCTACTCTGATATGATGCTCTCGATTGAGCAATTGCAATTTCGGCGAGACTCTGTCGCTGCCCATCGCCCTGTTCAGCTCAGGAAAATCCAAGATTTTTTACGTGGCCTGCTTTTAACCCTGGAGGATTTTTCTGCACACACCCAGACGTAAATTTCTCATTTTCCGATTCAAATTCAATGGTATCACATTTGAGCAGACTGGCCGCCGGAATTATCATGGGGGCTGTGTATGGCTACAATATCAAGCCCACTCACGACCGGTTTGTTGACCTGGCAGAAGAGTCGATTCAAAGGCTTTCCGAGAGTGTGCTGTCCGGTGGATTTGCCGTAAACACCTTCCCGTTCCTTAGTTACTTGCCGTTCTTGTTCCTGGGATGTGGTTTCCATCAATTCGCCCGAGGTGTGTTTCAACAACGGTGCCGCTCCCCCTCTCTAATCTGGATGTTCTGAGATACATCTGAACTGCTCGACGAGATGAAAAACGCGCCTTTCGACTTTGTCAGGCAAAATATGGTGTGGAGTCCGTGGTTTTGATTGGACGGTAACCTCAATAATTTCAGCGAGACGGTGTGGGCAGATCATCCGTTTTGAGCGAACTCCTCGAACATAATGACGCCAACGGTGGTTCCAGAGAGCGAGAGAATATGATAAAGGAGGTGGCTGCGGTAACATACGCAGGTACAAACTGCAATCAAATGTTTTCTCTGCTTTAACAATGCTGGTTACTATGCGAATTCAGCCGCCGTAGACACGGTACACCTCCATCCCGGCATGTGCGTTTGACTGACTAGTCATTTAGACAGGGGCGACTCTATGTGTTTTCATCCTGGCGATGGCGCTGAACCCCGAAGTCTTACGAAAGGCACAAAATGAAATCAACACTGTCGTTGGCCCCGGTCATCTCCCCAAGTTCGAGCATCAAGCCGCGATACCTTATTGCGAGGCAGTGATCAGAGAAATCTCACGCTGGAGACCTATTGCTCCTCTTGGTCTTGCACATACAACCAGCGAAGACGACATTTACGAGGGATATTAGAGAGTTTGTGATAGCCACCTGTAGCAACCTAGATGGCTCCCGAGGCATGTGGAGCAGGGTGGCTCCATTGCAGCCAGGTGGCTTTTCAAATGACATTGTCATGAATCACCCTGACTCAGCATCACCCATATCCTTTTTCGGATTACTACATTCCTTTTTGGGAATAACCTATCTCCGACCGGGTTATTCCCCAGTGCATAACACTCCTTCGACTCTCATGGAGGACCCGAGAGGGCTATACGGCCTTACGGATGGATGGCAGGCATCACTTGGACCTTTACGCGGAATCCATCCAGGCATGGATTCCTCGTCACCTTACCATAACAACTATCCTCGGGTTCCTCCTAAGCTAGGAACCCGATCAATCCCATCAAACTACCATCAACCCGATCAGGTCCTCCTACGGAACATTCAGGAGTTCAGGAGAATAACACAGGAGACCTTAGGAGTTGACTCCTAAGGGGTTTATTCAGGGCAATGTCACTCCTCTCTGCCAGGAACCAGGGCCAGGGGCCGACACATAGGGTGAACACATAGGGATGATAGAGGGGTACAGACTCCTAATAGCAGTATATAAACTCGGTAGAATCTCCCCTGTACAGTAGATTCTACCTTGTCTATTCTCAGGCCTTACTTTGGCTGGATTGCTTGGTTCTTGGACTTGAGCCTGGAGTGCTCTTGTCATCATCTCGTTGTTCTGGTCTTTCCTTCGCTCCCCTTTCACTTGACAATACCAGAACTCCTATGCTCTGTCCCTTGCCTTGGGATCTCGACCTAGCAGTGTTGGATCTGACCCGTCAGGTAGTGGCAAGGAGAGACACTTACCTGCCGAGAGGAAGAGATCGCCACACTAGTTCCCTGGCAGGGTTGCACAGAGACTTTGTCTGAGTTCCCCTCAGATACCCCTGTCTTGGATCCAGCCGAGACCCCTGTTCGGAGTACACCTGTGGCGGGTTCCTCCTCTCGGGTTCTTGAGGTGCAACCCCAACCCCTATCCTGTAACCCGAAGTCCCTATTCAAGTAACCCGGAGTGGGTTCCTCTCACTAGGGTCTGGCACATAATTGCACCACTCCTCGCAACATCTTCGGGTTCCTCTGCATGGGTTGCTCATGTTCTATGGATGCTGGCTCGGTTGGCCACATCCTCATACTCAGATCCTCGACACCAGGCCACCTGCTATCCGAGCGGTGGCGGATTCTCTCTCAACACCCCGGGACAGCTGCTGTTGTGTTGTGCTCGGACATAGTCCAGCTGACCTAAGGGCCGTTGCTGACAGACATCACCATTGGTTCTGTTGGTGTGAATAGATCCCTCTGCTTCATATCCTTTGACAAAAGACATCCAAAAATGCTTGACAGGCAAGAACAGGCAGGAATACGCACATATAAGCCTGGCAAAGGAGAATTCAGCATCTCCTGGCCCTCTGGAGGAGAAGAAGACGGCAACAATGACATGGGGGCTGAGGACAACAGCATTGAGGAAGAAAACATTTGAAAGAAACACAGGGTTACAATGGGACAAGCCACCTAGAAATGCCACCTGGAGCTGGAGCCACCCTGCTCCACATGCCCCAGTAGCCACCCGGGTGGATTCACACAAACTCTCTATTTTATCCCCAAAGGTTGACCGATTATCGCGCTGTGATTAAAATGTTGATATTCTTCTCCTAGGCACCATGGTCCTCCCCAATATTTGGTAAGAATAGTGTCTTCCCTGGATGCAGGACCTGATTTCCCTGAAGGGCCATGATCCATGATGAAATGATGTATGGACCGCATCCTGATCAGTTTGATCCCGAAAGATTTTTCAATGCCAACAGTCAGCTCAATACTGATGATCGCGTTCTAGCCTTTGGGTTTGCACTTGCCGCCACAAAACCTAGACCCCACATTCTGATAATTCCACAGTTTTGGTCGGCGAACCTGCGCAGGTCACCACACTGCCGATGCCACCATTTGGGCGACTGTCGTGTCTGTTTTGTCCACCTTCAACATTTCGAAAGCGAAAGACGAAACTGGAAAACAGATTGAAATTGATCCTTGCTTTACAGGCGGATTGTCCAGGTGAGTCGCTCCCCATCTTTACAACCTGAGTCTCAAGTCTGATTAATATGCCTGTAGTCACCCGATGCCATTCACATGCACGATAACTCCTTGGAACGATATCACAAGGCAGTTGATCACAGACATGGCGGATGCGTAGTTTTTGTACATGCTTCCGTCGATTTCATCTTCCAAGCACTAATTTGACTAGATGCATAAGCATCTTTAATATTTTTACCTTATTTCTAAATTTAATAAAGTCCTTTGGTGCTACAATTCAACCGTGGGAAACTGAGTGAGTTTTTAATATCGAAGGTTGTTTGCTCGCCTCACCTTATGTTTTGGATTTCTCCTTACATATGGAAGACATAGTAGGCCTTGTGATATTTTGATTTGACACCAAAAAGCAGCGAAGCCTGAGGTGTTTGGCAATTTGATTTGATTTTCTATGGTAGTCGTAACTGGCCTATTCGGCTACACGACTGTACTCTACTTTAAGTAGGCTGAAACTAGAATAGCTACGGGGTTGGTAATTGTAAGGGGCATTTTATCTACAGAGGTTCTAGAAAAAAAAGGTGAAACTATCAGCGGGAAACGTGGGATACGTATGCAATCGGCGTAAGCAGATGGGAGCTTGCAAGCGGGGGTGTCGAGATTGCAGAGGGTTTGTGTAGGTATAGAGAGAGAGCGAGAGAGAGAGATGTAAATTATTTACTAGGGTATAGTATGATACTGTAAGGATATCAAGGAGAGAGGGAGAGAGAGACGGGGAGGAAAGAGAAATGGATGTTAGGCAAATCGACCGGTTGCGATGATGAAGGCGGTGAGAGCTTTGAGGAGCTTGGGGTTATTGAGTAAGGAAGGTACGTCAACAGCCCTGAGTATGTCAGCTTCGTATGACGCACGCTGAAGTGCAGGGCGGAGGTGGTCCCATGCCGGGCATTGGAGCAGGAAATGGTTACGTGTCTCAGGAGCTCCACAGGTTTCGCATGCAGGGGAGTCCGTTTGACTTAGACGGTAGCGAGTCGCATTGAGAGAAGAGAAGTCGGTGCGAAGACAAGATATGGTTGATATCAGAGGGCGAGGGATCGAAGCTGGCAACAAGATGGACCCTGTCTGAACTCTGGACCGGTAATCCATCTGTCTATCTGAATACTGTCGCAGTTACCGGTCTCTCGTGTAGAGTGCGTGGGCCGAGATAAGACAAGCTGGGTACCACACTCAAATCAGCCATCAGGGTTGCGGCTCAATTCAAAATGAATCAATCAGAACTATTCCAAGAAAGCCCGGAGTTCCAGTGATGCAAGTAATGCCAGCGCTGGATATCCACTTCTTTAAATACGTGGATGAAGGTATGTCTTCTGAACCCAGAATCAATGGTTTTTCAGGAGTATCTTCCTGTTCTGGTTCTGCCCTTCGATCCTCGTTGCTCTTGCTGGCCTATTAAAAGGATGGAAAGCGATAATGTTGCGCCCTCCTTTCCACCTGGACCCAAACCCAAGTTCATTAAGGGAAATTTGTACAATATGCCCACTAAATTCCCTTGGTTAATATACACTGAGTGGTGTAAACACTATGGTGTGCTGACAATATGTTCCAGGCCTCCTCTCCAAGATGTTTTCATCTTCCAGGCAACGTGGTGCACCTTCAGGTGTTTTGCGACCACATCCTCATTTTCAACTCCTTGGAGGTTGCGGTGGAGTTAATTGAAAAACAGGTGCTCATTTATTCGGATAGACCAACAATTCCAACGCTTACTCTGTGAGATGCGCAGATCTTACCTATTTGCGTGTTCTGACGATTGACCTTCTAGTATGGGCTACGGCTCCAATTTCAGTTTAATGCCGTGCTCGGAAAGATGGCGACAGGTTCACTAATTTGCTCTCATATGATGCCGTCTATTAACCAAGACATTACAGCACCAGAGATTATTTGATCAGCATTTTCGACAAACCGCTATCCCTGCGTATTACCCGTTTCAACTGAGAAAACTCTGAGACCTTTTACATGATCTGCTTTCTACACCAGAGGATTTTGTGGCCCACACCAAAATGTAAATTTATCACTTTGGAGCAGATTGGCCACCAGTATGATTATGGGTACGGTCTATGGATACAACATCGAGCCCGCGGATGACCGGGTTGTTCACCTGGCCGAAGAGTCAATTCAAAGGCTTTCAGAAAGTGTCCGACCGGGTGCATTTTCTGTGAACACTTTTCCGTTCCTCCGCCATTTGCCTGCCTGGTTCCCAGGGTGTGGTTTCCATTGCTCCACCCGGGGTGTCATCTCGCGAGTTTCAAAGTTGTTGGGCATCTATCTAATATGTATCGCCTCAGATACATACAACCTCAACGAGGAGATGAAAAATGAGCTGTTCAATTTTGTTAGACAAAACATGGTGTGCATTGAACCCCTTCTTACAGTGTGACGACAATCTGACTGATTTCAGCGAGGTGGTGTTGGCAGATCTTCTGTTTTGCGTGAATTTCTCGAGGACAATGATATGTACGGTGCTTCCAGGGAGCAGGAGGAAATGATAAAGGACGTTGCTGCAGTCGCATATGCAGGTACTCACATGAACAATTTGCCGTCCGAATGCTAACTGCACGAACGCGCCGCAGACATAGACTCGTGACCAGTCTGCCTACGGGATACCAACCTACTGTGGCGGGGCACAGTTGCCGTAGGCAGACTGGTACAACTCGGTCCGCGGCAAAGGGCTGAGCCTGGAGTTTGAAATTTAATAGTTTCCCACACTAACTCTTAGAAAGATCAATCATTCCCAATTCAATTTTGAACCAATTTCTTTGGGTCAAGCTCCTTATACAAACGATAAATACAACCCTTCAAGTCTATCTCCTCAGATGTCATTTCGGGACACAGAAATCCCACAAAATTGGAGGTGGTTTTGAAAGGGATTGAGCGTGAGAACTCGCTTCGCGCTTGCCGAAGCGATGGTGTCATCGATTTTAAGCGAATTTAGTGTGGGAAACTACTAAATTTCAAACTCCGGGCCCAGCCCTTTGCCGAGCCCCAAGATGTACCAGTCTGCCTACGGCAAAGTGCTCGCCACGTTTTTTGCTAATTGTAGGCAGATTGGTAACGAGTCTACTGCAGACACTGTGCGCATGAATTTCACCTCCCAACATATGTAACTGACCAATTCTTTAGACAACTGCAACGCTAGTTATTTTCTTTATGGTGATGGCATTGAATCCCGAAGTCGTATGAAAGGCCCAGAGTGAAATTGACTGTTGTTGTTGGCGTCGGTCGTCTTCCTGATTTCGAACACCGAAGTGCATTGCCTTGTTGCAATGCTTTCGCTGGAGGCCTTTGATCCCTCTTGGCTTTGCCCATGAAACCAGGTGAGGATGACATCTATTTTATCTCCAAAGGTTCGCGATTCCTCCGCTTACTTCGAAGATGTTGATAGTCTTCCAGGCACTATGGTCCTCCCTAATATCTGGTACGACTGGCAGTTTACCTTTTGCGATGAAGGCCTCAATTTCTCTAGGCCATGGTCCATGATGAGTCCCTCTATGGACCCCATCCTGATCAGTTCAATCCTGACAGATTTTTGAACACCGAGGGTCAGCTCAATGCTGATGACCGCATTCTGGTTTTCGGGTTTGCACTTTCCATTCTGCGACATGGAATTTACCCATCTCTGATAATTCCGCAGATTCGGTCGACGGAACTGCGCGGGGTGTTACGCTGCTAATGCAACAGTATGGGCAACCGTCGTCGCTTTTTTTCCACCTTCGACATCTCAAAGGCCAGAGATAAAGATGGGAACGAGATCAAAATTCTGAGTGTCAAGCTTATTTTGCTGGCAGCCACCCAATGCCATTCAAATACTCTATTACTCCTCGCAGCCATGTCGCCAGGCAGTTGATCGCAAGCATGACGGATGTGTAGTCAAGTTGTGACTTTTTCTTTCAAGTAACCGTTCCTTTCCAACCGTGGGAAACTGATGAACCTTCCGAAATTGGTGCGAATAACGAATCATTTTCCCGGTCTTGACTGTCTCAGACACGCTAAACGGTTTTTCCAAGTCAAGGGAACGATCATATCAGACTCGGAAAGCCTCACCCTCGTTGGTTCCGCTACGACTCACCGCTATGAGCAGTTTCTATCAATGATGAGTCGCAGTGAGTTGTCACTTGCTGCTTTGAATAAATTTCCGGGTATGCCTTCCTGAGCAACCTTCAACAACTTCTCATAATCTTCCGGCTCTTGTTCTGCCCTTAATCCTCCTAGCTGGTGCTGCTGTTTTGAACCGATGGAAACCGATTTCGCGGCTCCCCTTTCCTCCGGGACCAAAGCAAATGCTCGTAATGGGGAATTTCTATGATATACCCACCGAATTGCCTTGGATAACTTATAGGGAGTGGGGGAGGCAGTATAGAGCACAAAATAACACCAACTGAATACATCCGTGGGCGTTGAGAACTGAAGGAAAAAAATCAAAACAGGAGGACGTACTTCCACGGTTTGTTCATGAAGATGGTTATGGGTCCCGATACGCGCATCATGAACATTGGTTGTGCCTGGGATCCTCTTCAATAGCGGGCAAACCTGGCTCTTCTTATAAATCAAATTATTGAGAAGTGTATGCTGAAGCTGAAAGAATTACTCGCTTTTTCGCCTTTGCTAAACAATTCGCCACAGGATTAGTAATGGAATTGGTGAGTCCAACGATAAATAATAAGGCGCTCACAACAGTGCAGACTATGCCCCCAATTGTACTCAGACCGTCCAATTGCAATTTATCATAGATACTACTGATAGGGCGGCGGCGTTGACAACCTATCTACGTAGTCGAAGTTAGATGAAACAATGGGAAAGGTTGGGGGATAAGGGAAGGAAGGGGAAAGATATAGGGGTCAGTCTTGCTGGTGGCGGCCAGCAGGGTGTTTTCTTGAGCACAGAAATGTCGCCCGTGAGCTCGACGATGAGGCGGGTGGACAGCTCGCGCTTTCGTGGCCTTTCTTTTGCGCAGAAATTAAATAATCGATATTAACTTACTGGACACGTAGCACCTTGATGTGCGCCTTGATTTCCGAATCGGCGCGCAGTTTCGGAGCTGTCGATCGTGCACCTCTGATATGTCTTGTGCACTCATCTTAGTCTTCTCTCTGCAGGCTGCAAAAGACCAACGCACTCACAACCAGCCCAGGAATGGCACCTGAATAGCCGTGTCGAGCTTTGTTGGCTTCAAATTCTAATTAATGTCACTTCTCAACCGTGGGAGACTACGAATGCAACATCAGGGCACATCTCCGCCCGTTCTAATTTTCCGATTTCGGTTCCGACCCTGCGCATTTCCAGGTCACTCAGGTCGGCGGTGGCCAGCGCCCAGCGCCCAGCGGACGGCGGCGGAATCGTTCAACCCTACGAAGCGCCGTTTTCAATTCAGAACGTCTGGGGTTATTTTGCACCGATGATACTTTTACTTATTGTCGCAGTGGCACAACACGCCGGCGCCAAACTTGATGACCGGGACCCACTGAAGCTAGAGATTTCGTGAAGCGCCGTTTGACTAGCGCTGTGTAATAAACCCTGTGTTAAATAACAAGACGTTTATCACATGTTATTAACATTTTTCACAACGGAGGGTCTGAGAGACATGTTATTAATGTGTTAAAAACTCGGAAACTCTGCAATTTTATCAGTGGTTCCTTTCAATACATTCCCTTGTTCATAGAAAGCGAGGTGAGCGAGAATTTGGTGTTTTGCGGCGCGCGCTGATACGGCCGAAACACCAGAAATGGGAGTGTGATCTGATCCAAATCAAGCAATTTTTGCGCTCACCCCAAACCCGTCTGCAGCTCGTACTTCCTCCCATGGACAAGTCCACACAAGCCGGCCTTCTGAAACTACAGCAGAGGTTCATTACCGAAGACACCTTTGGGCTAAATCAATTCCAGGATGCTGTTGACGCCTTCTTCCCGGACAAATCCACGTCTGATTGGAAGACCTGGTCCACCCACGGGAATGCGGCCCGTTTCGAGCCTCGAACACCGTCAATTCACTTGTGAGCAGCACAACGGAGCCATTTCTCATTGGGCCGTTACCACTCCGCGAGGCGCCATTTCGAATTTTAACCTCCTAGGTTCACTTGGATCTATATGCGAGTGCACAACACACCAAAGCTCTGCGGCCGCCGGCCGGTGTCACTGGAGGTTTCATCGCCCCAGCTCCGTGAAGCGCCGTGGGCGCAGATCCGGATCATTGTCAGGGTGTCAAGAGTGAGTAGAGAAGGTTTATTTTGGAATGCCCAAACAGACAGAATTCCTGGACGCGGAGCCTTTTTTTCTTCTTCTGCTGGTACGTAGGGAACCAGATATTTCATTGTTCCCACTCCGTGAGGTGCTGTTTCAAATTTTAACTCGCTTGCGGAATAGGGCGCATCTATATGCGATTGCACAGCACACTCAAGTTCGGTGCCCGTGTTACTGGAGGTTTCGTCCAGCTGTTGCTGGCGTAAATTTATCCTGAGTCTTATCCTCTAATCTTGGTCGACGGCAGGATCTTATCGGGCCTAATACTAATCAATACTCGATTTCACAATGACAGAACTTTACAGTTCACATCATCACAAAGGTCCATTCCCAGGACAACCACAAATTAGGCTGTGTGCGCATGAGCTCGATTTCACGGTGAGAAAACACATCAGGAACTATGGCCAACTATGAGCTGCTATGATAGCACTATAACAGCACTATGATAACACTATACAGCACTATGGAACTGCCGCATAGGTACATCCCTTTCCCAATGGTGCTGCATAGTGCCCATAGTGGCCATGGTGGCCCATAGGTACATGCCTTGGTTTTCCTGATGCGCCGCCCGCCCAAACCAAAATTACGCAACAAAATTCTTTGACACAGAGCCACCGGCACTTACCCGGATACTGCTTCATTCGCAATGACTCCAAATTAGAAGTCCCAGGTAGCTGATGTCTGCTTTAAGTACGCGGGCCAAAGTCTCTTTTTCTGGGTAGCATTCAATGGCTTCTCACGATGTTCTGCTGGCTCTCGTTGTGTCCTTTATCCTCATTGATCTTATCGGGCTATTGAAAGGATGGAAAGTGGCTCCTCTTCCTCCTGGACCTAAGCCCAAGTTCATACTGGGAAATCTATACGATATACCTCTGAATTCCCTTGGGTGACCTATGCCGAGTGGGCTAAACAATATGGTGCGCGCAAAGACATCTTCAAGGAAGTTCCAGGCCTTCAGCTAAGCATTTTCCAGGCGATGTCGTGCATGCTCAAGTATTTGGAACTCATATCCTCATTTTGAACTCGCTGAAGGCTGCGATGGAGCTACTTGAAAAGCGGGCGCTCATTTATTCCTCCAGACCGTCAATTCCTATGGTTCCTCTGTGAGAAGCCTTTCCGACGGCAATATTCTTATTCTGAACTTTTTAGGATAGGATGGGATTTCAGCTTGGGTGTGATGCCGTATTCGGAGAAATGGCGACAGGTAGAAGGTTTTACTTCAACGAGATGTCGCCGGTTGACCGATCAAACACAGCACCGAAGATTGTTTAATCAGCACTTTCGTCGAGACGCCATTGCCGCACACCACCCCGTTCGGCTCAGGAAAATCCAAGATTTTTTACGCGGCCTGCTTTCGACCCCGGAGGATTTTTTCGCACACACCAAGACGTAAATTTCTCATTTTGCGAAAGTTCGATGGTATCACCTTTGTGCAGACTGGCCACCGCAATCATTATGGGAACAGTGTATGGCTATGACATCAACCCCACCCACGACAGGTTTGTTGACCTGGCTGAAGAGGGGGTCAGAAGGAGCTTTGAGAGCGTGCTTCCAGGCGCCTATGCCGTGAACACTTTCCCGTTCCTTCGCTACTTCCCTTCCTGGTTCCCAGGATGTGGTTTCCATCGTTTTGCTCGAGGTATGTTCTCACGAGTTCGGTACGCCCCCGTTTCATCTGCGTTCCCTGAGAAACGTCCGAGTTGGTCGATGAGATGAAAAATGCCCCGTTCGATTTTGTCAGGCAAAATATGGCGCGTAATCTCTCATTTCAGTTGAACATACCCTGACTCTCATTTCAGCGAGATGGAGTTGGCAGATCCTCTGTCTTGCGCGAACTCCTCGAGAACAATGATGCGCAAGGTGGCTGCAAAGAGCAAGAGAGTATGGTCAAGGACGTTACTGCGCTAGCGTATGCAGGTACATGCATGCTCTCGGACTGTAATGTCTGAATGCTGACCGTGTGGGCACATGGAAGCCGCTACAGACACCGTATGTTCACCCACTGCCAAATATCGATATTTGCGACTGAGTGATCTTTTAGACAGCCTCGACGTTGGTTATTTTCATCTTGGCGATGGCATTGAATCCGGAAGTGCTACGAAAGGCCCAAATTGAAATCGACACCATTGTTGGAATCGGCAGTCTGCCCGGGTTTGAGCATAGGAGCGCATTGCCTTATTGTGAGGCAGTGGTTAGAGAAGTCTTCCGGTGGAGACCTATTCTTCCCCTCGGTGTTCCACATTTGACAACTGAAGACAACGTTTATGAGGGATATTTTATTCCCAAAGGTTAGCGGATTACCCACTGCTTTCGGGATGTTGAAATCCCTCCTTGTAGGCACCATGGTCTTTGCCAATATCTGGTAAGAATGGTGTCGTCGTCTTGAACAAGAATGACTCAATTTATTTAGGGCCATGGTCCACAACGAGTCTATCTATCCTCATCCGGACAAGTTCAATCCTGAAAGATTTTTCACCACCGATGGTCAACTCAATGCTGATGACCGCATCCTGGCTTTCGGGTTCGCGCTCCCCATCATGAGACCCAGACCCCACACGTTTATGATAACTCCGCAGATTTGGTCGACGAAACTGCGCGGGCCGTCACGCTGCCGATGCGACCGTATGGGCAACCGTCGTGTCTATTTTAGCTACCTTCAACATCGCAAAAGTCAAATATGAAACTGGAGAAGAGATTGAAGTTGACCCTGTTTTTGAAGGCGGCTTGGCTAGGTCAGTTGTTCTGTCTCCACAGCCCATGTAGTCTCAAGTTTTATAAACCTACAGCCAGCCAATGCCATTCAAATGCACGATTACTCCTCGCAATGAAGTCACAAGGCAACTGATAGAAAATCTAGCGACTGACGTGTAGTTCTGATGCAAACCGCATGATTATTATGTTGTGTACAACATGGTCTGACTGATTTGTCGCTCCTAAGGATCTCAAGTTTGAGTTCAATTGATGAAATTGATGGCATTTCACCCCTCGGAACGATGTCACAAGACACGTAGTAGCAAACATAGCGGATGTAGTCCCTGTTGTTCGTTTTAGGACATTCAATTTCCAACCGTGGGAGTTTTGATCGCACTGGCGAAGGTCGGGTTAGAACCGTGATATGTTCACCTTGTGCAGTATAGGCCACATTTTCTCCTCGCCTCCTTAGAAGAATTCCTTGTGACTTTTCAATTTGACCAAAAAGCGGGGCGGCAATAACACGGCATCAGGTGAACCTGCTCCATGTGATGCTCTTTGTATTGAGCGCGTGAATCAAGTCTCGACAAGCTGGCTACCACACTCGAACCCGCCATCGGACAGCATCTGGATCGAGGCTCGAGTATAAATCAATGCGGCCTTTGAAAGCTTTTGGTCTTGCCGGTGAGACCTTGGCAACACAGATAGGAGAATTGGTGTGTGAATTGTGCTCCATTTTTCTTTTTCCCCATCATTTTCGTGCCTTGTCAACTATCTAAAGACCGAGCGGCTTCCAAAATGGATCCCAATCAGGATTAGAAATCCTCGCGGCAATGTCGGATGATCTCGTACCCGAGTCCCTTGCTCACACTTCTTTAAATATGCGGGCCAAGCTATCTCTTCTTGAGCAACATTCAATGGCTTCCTATGATATTCTGCCGGCTCTGTTTCTACCCTTCATCCTCTTAGCTGGTGCCGTGCTGTTGAAAGGATGGAAAATGACTTCGCGGCTGCCCTTCCCTCCTGGACCAAAGCCGAGGTTCATAATTGGGAATCTCTACGATATACCCCCGGAACTACCGTGGATAACTTACACTGAGTGGGGAAAACAATATGGTGCGCTGTAACTGTGTTTCCGACCGCGGAGTCCAACTAAAATATTCTATCTACACCACCGTTTGTGACAGACATTTTCAAAACATTGCATCCACAAACATTCCCACAACAAAGTATCGCCAATCCCATGAGCATTTTCTGAGATTACGTGAGAATACATTCACGTAAGGTTGCTAACAATATGATGTAAACATTCAGTCAATGTTTTCAGAACATTTTGGTCGGAAATGTCTCTCGAATGTCATCCTGACATACGTCCCACATTTTATACAACATTTCAAAAATATTAAATCAAATATTCCAGAAACATGGATCACGAATGGCGGTGTATCTATCTCCCAGGCGACGTCGTCCATGCTAAGGTGTTCGGAGCCCATGTCCTCATTCTCAACTTGGTGAAGGCTGCGACGGAGTTGCTTGAAAAGCGGGCGGCCATTTATTCCGATCGACCCAGAATTCCTATTGTCCCTCTGTGAGCCTACAATATCTGATCATGTTCTCAGCTGATCTTCCTAGCATGGGAGGGGATTTTAGTTTAATTTTAATGCCACATTCGGAGAAATGGCGACAGGTAGATTCGTTTACTCAAACAGGGTCTTGTTGATTGATGGAATTATTACAGCACAAAAGATTATTTCATGAACACTTTCGCAAGGAAGCAATAGCCTTGTATCGCCCCGTCCAGCTGAGAAAAATTCACGACTTACTACATAACCTTCTTTCTACTCCTGAGGATTTCGTCGCACACGCAAAAACGTAAATATTCTATTCTATCTTTTTGTGATTCGCTCGCATCATATTTGAGCAGACTGGCGGCCGCCATCATCATGGCCACAATCTATGGCTACGACATCGAACCCGCGCACGATCGATTTGTTTACATGGCTGAAGAGGTGTTTAAAAGGTTTGGCGAGAGTTTGCTCCCGGGCGCATCCGCTGTGAATACTTTCAAGGGGAAATCGGGATTCGAAAATCGGATATAGGGTCGAAAAGTTTTTTTCGACCCTGACCTGACCCCCCCCCCCCCCCCCTCCCCCTCCTTCCTTATAGGGAAGGAGTTTCCCACCCCTGAGGCCGGGCCGGCTTCTCCGCGCCCAGCCGCCGCTTTCCGGCTTACGTCCTACCCTCTCCTTGGGCTTACTCGTGCTTGTTTACACCATCTAATGAGTGCAGGTGATAGATTTAACACTCTGCACTCTAACAGCCTAATAATTTCTGACCTGAGAACCTATCACAGTTGAGCTCAATTTGGCTTGAATCACGGAAAGTGTGGGTTCAGACTGATAAATCTTGTTCTGTACAGTCTATACAGTTCCTGGGCACTTGTATGTATTCATTACAGCCAGCCAACACTTCTCTCATGGTTTATGAGCCCTTTTGAAGCTTTAAACTTTATATACCAAAAAGTTTTTTTCAGCCCATCCTGGACCCCCCCCCCCCCCTCCCCACGTACGGAATTCCAATCCCGATTTCCCCTTGAATACTTTCCCATTTCTTCGTCACTTGCCTTCGTGGTTTCCTGGGTGTGGTTTCCATCGATTTGCACGAGGTATGTTGGGATGAGCTTGTGGTACGCCTCCGTCCAATATGCGTTTCCTCAGAAACGTCCGAGTTACTCGACGAAATGAAAAATGCCCCGTTTGACTTTGTTAGGCAAAATATGGTGCGCAATCTCTGGTTTCAGTTGGGGCGTATTACCCTGAGTCATTTCAGCGAGATGGGAATGGTAGATCCTCTGTTCTGCGTGAACTCCTCGAGAGCAATGATACTCAGGGTGGTTCCAAGGAGCGAGAGAACACGATCAAGGATGTTGCTGCAGTAGCGTATTCTGGTTCGTACTTGAATTATTCCTACTTGCTCCCCCAATGCTGACCCTATGGGCGCGTGGCAGCTGCTGCAGACATAGTAAGCATTCATGTTCATCCAAAAGGTATTGGCATGCGACTGATCTTTTAGACGGCTGGGACTCTAGTTGTTTTCATCATGGCGATGGCGTTGAATCCGCAAGTCCTCCTAAAGGCGCAAAATGAAATTGACACTGTCGTTGGCATCGGTAGTCTGCCCGGATTTGAGCACAGGAACGCATTACCTTATTGCGAGGCGGTGGTTAGAGAGGTCTTACGCTGGAGACCTATTGCACCCCTTGCTGTTGCACATGCAACAAGCGAAGACGACATATACGAAGGATATTTCATTCCCAAAGGTGGCGGATTTCCCGTTGTTTTCAGCATGCTAAATTTTTTGTCCTAGGCACAATGGTCCTACCCAATATTTGGTGAGAATAGCGGTTTCCCCTCGAAGATAACGGACTCAATTGTTCCAGGGCAATGGTCCACGACGAGTCCATTTATGGACCACATCCCAATCATTTCAATCCCGAAAGATTTTTCAACGCCGATGGCCAGCTCAATGCCAACGACCAAATTCTAGGTTTTGGGTTTGCGCCTCTTGTTCTACCACGGAAACTCCATTCTGATAATTTCGCAGATTCGGTCGAAGAGCCTGTGTAGGTCGCCACGCTGCTGATGCGACTGTGTGGGCAACCATTGTTTCTGTTTTGTCCACCTTCACGATTGCAAAAGCCAAAGACGAGACTGGTAAAGAGATTGAAATCAAACCTGCATTCACAGACACAGTAGTTAGGTGAATACCGCTGTTATGCTACAACAGTATTGATTTGACATCCCTGCAGCCACCCCAAACCATTTAAATGTGCTATTAGTCCTCGCAGCGAAGGGGCAAGGCAGCTAATAGAAAATCTCATGCCAGACGTGTAGTTCTAATGGAAATTTAGTTGAGTATTCTTGTTTGGTCTTTATCTTTGTACAACCTCCAGAAAAGTCATTGTGTTACTGTTTTTACCCTACTATGCATCAATGACCGAGATGAAGTTATCTCCACAGTCACATTTTGAGACAAACACGAAGGGAAACCCACCTTCATGCAATTGTTAGCTTCATCAGAGTCTTTGGACATGTTCGAATGGAGGATTTTCAAAGGTACGAGCTAGCCCGCGTAATCTTTCCACAGATACTGATGTCTTTATTCAATATTCGCAAAATAATTAAAGCACAGATTTCGGAAAGTGTACCCCAATCCTCAGAGTGCGTTGCCGCTGTCGGTTCTTTAAACTAGAATTGATGAGCCAGCTTGACCATTGTGACATTGTCCAAGAACGCGTCGGGATTGTACCTAGCTGAAAATCATGCCATGTATTTCCAACCGTGGGAAACATATATATATTTTGATCGGCTGGTTACATACTTTCGGGAAGATCATGCGCTATCTCGATATAATCCCTCGTAGGCCGTGTGACTCTGATAAAAAAGGCAGCCTGGGTACATGACGCGGCTCAGACGTGCGACTAGCAACCATCGGCTGCCACACGGCATCAGGTAAACCTGCTCCAGCTGACTATCTTCCGCCCTGATTGCAATTCAAGAGTCAAGACTTGATAATAAGCTACCACCCTCGCATCCGCAGTGAGACACCCTCGTCATCGATCGCGGAATGTTCCTTTCAAAGGTTGGTCTCTTGTCTGTCAGTTCAACAGACTGAATAGCAGGTTGTTTTTAAATTTGGTCTCACCCATATGCATCACGAGGTAGGTAGATCCGTGAAGACACACATAGCTTGACGAATCTCGGGCCTGGCCGCCCTGTAAGCCTATTTTGGCACGCAGAAACGCATGTCAATTTATCTTAAAACTGAATGCCTTCCCAAATAAATCTCGATCGGAACCATTCCGCATTACGGATAAATGATACCCGTACTCTGGCTAGTTTAAATACTAGTACGTCAACATAGGTTTTTCTTCCTAATGGCTTCCGCTGATCTTCTGCGAGCTCTCATTCTGCCCTTGATCCTCTTTGCTATCGCAGTTCTGTTGAAAAGATGGAAAACGACTTCTCGGCTCCCCTTTCCTCCCGGACCAAAGCCGATGTTTATAATGGGAAATATCTACGATATACCCACTGAATTTCCCTGGATAACTTATGGGGAGTGGGGGAAACAGTACGGTGAACGGAATCTGTGTTTCAGACTTCAAGTCCGACTAAAATGCTCTATCTATCTATCTCTCAGGCGACGTCGTCCATGCTGGGGCGTTCGGAAACCATATCCTCGTAATTAACTCGGTGAAAGCTGCGACAGAATTGCTTGAACATCGGGCGGGAATTTATTCCGACAGACCAACGATCCCAATGGTTCCTCTGTAAGCAAGTCCCTTTCCCTTTATTTCCGGTCTGACCTTTCTAGCATGGGACTGGATTTCAGTCTCGTTTTGCTGCCACATGCAGATAAATGGCGACGGGTGGAGATTTTCATTCTACTGAAATATCGTTGATTGACCAAATGTAGTACCGAAGAATGTTCAATCAGCACTTTCGGCGAGACGCTATCCCTGTGCACCACCCCGCTCAGCTGAGAAAAATCCAACACTTTTTATGTGGTCTGCTTTCCACCCCGGAGGATTTTTTTGGACACACTAAAACGTAAATTCCTCGCTTTATGATCCGAGTTCGATGGTTTCAAATTTGACTAGAATGTCTGCGGCAATTATAGTCGGGATGGTCTATGGCTACGACATCAAGTCCATGGACGATCGATTCGTTTACTTGGCTGAAGAAGCAGTTAAAAGATTTGCCGAGAGCGTGCTCCCCGGCGCATTTGCCGTAAATACTTTCCCATTTCTTCGCTATTGCCCTTCTTGGTTTCCGGGATGTGGTTTTCAACAATTCGC
This sequence comes from Mycena galopus ATCC 62051, assembly GCA_014925785.1. Taxonomy (NCBI): domain Eukaryota; kingdom Fungi; phylum Basidiomycota; class Agaricomycetes; order Agaricales; family Mycenaceae; genus Mycena; species Mycena galopus. Next base: position 99,279 of record WIQG01000172.1, read on the forward strand.
TCGAGGTAAGCATGTTCTAGCGAGTTCGCGTACCGCCACCAGCTACTTAATCCGTACTCCGTGAGATACCACCCAGTTGATCGACGAGATGAAAAGTGCGCCGTTCGAATCGGTGAGACAAACCATGGTAAGTAATGCTTTGTTTGGGTCCGGGGACTTTCCTGATTCATGTCAGCGAGATGGGGTGGGCAGATCTTCTGTTCTGCGCGAACTCCTCGAGAACAATGATATGCACGGTGGTTCCAAGGAGCAAGAGCACACGATCAAGGATGTTGTCGCAGTAGCGTATTCAGGTTCGTACTTGAATAGAACCCACTTGTCGATTTTGCTGACTGTGCACCACAAACCATAGCTGCCGCAGACACCGTGCGTAATAATAATTTACCTCCACCAATATTAATTGTATGTGTGACTGTCGGCCTTACAGACAACTGCGACGTTGATTGTTTTCTTCCTGGCAATGGCATTGAATCCGGAAGTGCTGGAAAAGGCACAGAATGAAATCGACGCCGTTGTCGGTGTCGGTGGTCTGCCCGGGTTTGAACACAGGAGCTCATTGCCTTATTGCGAAGCAGTGGTTAAAGAAGTCTTTCGCTGGAAACCTATCGTTCCGCTTGCTGTCCCACATGCAACTAGCGAAGACGACGTCTACGAAGGATATTTTATCCCTAAAGGTTCGTGACTCCCCCGCTTCTCTCAAGATGTTAAGTAATTCTCTCATAGGCACCACAGTCCTTGCCAATATCTGGTAAAAAATGGCGGGTTCCTCTTTCGCAAGATGACTTGATTCCGCTAGGGCTATGACCCATGATGAGTCCATGTATGGACCGAATGTTGATCAGTTTAATCCCAACAGATTTTTGAACGCCGACGGTCAGCTCAATTCCGATGACCGCATTCTGGGCTTCGGGTTTGCTTCTCCCGTTTCCAATGGAAATTTCCCGTCCGTCTAAATACTGCCACAGATTCGGTCGAAGAACATGTGCAGGCCGCCACGTTGCCGATGCAATCGTTTGGGCCGCCATCATTTCAATTTTAACCACCTTCGACATTGCAAAAGCTAAAGATGCAACTGGGAAAGAGATCGAAATCGAGCCTGCATTCACCGACGGAGTCGTCAGGTAAATTTTGCTGTTGCTCTTCAATAGTATCCAATTGATATGCCTGCAGTCATCCAAAACCATTCAAATGCGCTATTACTCCACGCACCGATGGCACAAGGCAGTTGATTGAAAATTTCATGACAGACGTGTAGTTCCGATGAACCGATTGTAATTATTCTCTTTCCATATGTATATTGTAGCGTCGATAACTCGCAGGCCAAGTTCAAGTCCAGATTCAAGTTAATGACATTTCTCAACCGTGGGAAACTGCGTGTGATGGTATGATGGCCAACATTCACACCTTTTTGTCGTCCCGTTTCGCGTTGAGCATATTGTTTTAAATCGGTGGTTTTTTTGAAAAAAATGCGCCTCTGAAAGACCATTAGACCCTGTACACCGCCACGCTGATGTTCAGACTTATGAATTCTACATCTTACACCACTGGGCCAAGATTTGCACCGACATCCTCCCGCTTCCTTCTAGCTCCTGAATTCTGCTCCCTCTAGCCTTTCTTTCAGCATCGACCAATAAACCATGGTCCTGAAAGAGACGAAACTTTGGAATCGCTTTCCGGGCCGACCCTCAAGCCTCAGTGTGCTCAACAGATCTTGGAGATACGTCGCCCACCTGATGTTGAGATATTATCAATTGCACAGATTTACACAGACCTGCACAGGCATGTACTGGCCTATCCTCAGCTGGCATATCTGGGTGCAGGAGACCGTTGAACGTAGTGAGTGTGCGAGAAATAAAAATCGTCGCGTTTGTCTAATAGACCATCCCAGCTGCCGAGCTTGGAGGACCTCACAGATATGATGCGGTCGCAAGCGCCAGTATGTTTGACATGACCAAGGACAACGAGTTTTCTCCTCCGCCGGGAAATTTTCTAACCCAAGGAGCGGGGAAGCCTCGGTAAAACACCCAGAGTTCGGCCTAAAAATTTGCAGCGCGTGAATGATAGAGGTTAGAAACCGCTCTAGATGGCCGCCGCAATGGCGAATAACCAGTATTACAAGGCCAGAGTAGCACCATTCTCCCGGCTGCGACATCGATTCCGCAGAGTATTTAGCATCTGTCCAAGGTTTTTAAAGCTGGATTCCGCAGATTTCAAGAGGTCGAGCAAAATTGAATATTTTCGGCAAATGCAGCCGATAGCGGAGTTTGCCAAAGGCTTCATATTGATGACGCAATTTTTCAGTAAACAAGAGTGCGGTTGAAGAAGTGAGGTGGAATGAACTTGGCGCTTGAGTGGGCGTCAAAGAGCGTGTCAGTTGAGTCTTGACGAAAATACGTATTGATAAAATACGGTTTGATTGGATGTAATTTCGTTTCGAAGCTGATGCAGCGCTGATGACATTCGATGAGTCCAACACAGGCGTGGGAAGGCTTCAGACAGACACCCGCAATTTTATAAAGAGGGAGATTGTGCTACTCTCTGCTTTACAGTTGCTGCAAATACTCAGAATGGTCTAAATACTTCTTCCACTCCCTCCTTCACCTTCGAAAGTCGTCGGGCACTATCCTCCTCGACTTTTTTCCTCTGGCCCTGCAGCAAGTTGAGTCGGTTAACTGGCGAAGGGGTGTGGTAGCGCCTCTTCGCGCTCGTCTTGACCGTATCCCTCAACATCTCGGACAGCTTATCCTTCCCCCCCTTCGCGCCCGCCGGATAACTCACCCTCGCGAAAAACGCAGGCCACGTATCGATCTCGTATATCTTTTTGACCTCCTCGACCATCCGCTCCGGCAGCTCCTTTTCAGGGAACCCATAATTATCGTCCAAACGCGCCATATCCGACCCATACGCCTTGAAGAACAAATCAAGGAAGGTGATCTGGAACATGACGAGCCGGAGGCTGGTCTTGGAGCGGGCGAATGTCTCGGCGAGGCGGTACTCGCTGGCGCCGTTTTCCATGACCTCAAGGTGCGGCGCGTCCTTGAGCGCCCAGCGCGCGTTGCGGATGTTCACCTCCTCGAGGAACGGCGCCGCAAGGCTCTCCCACGTGATAGGCGTGTCGGTCCCCGCCGCGGGCGGGCAGCACACGACCACCATGATGAGCACGATGAGTTCGCCAAGGTCCGGGACGGCCGTCTTGACGCGGGCGTCTTGGCGCTTGATGAAGCGGCTCAGGCGCTTGGTGGCGTCAGCGAGGATGTGCGGGTCGGTGCGGCAAAGGTTGATGACAAGGTGGAAGAGGTGGCAATACGCGACGACGGCCTTTTCCGACGCATGGAGAAGGGTTCTGGACGTGCCGGGCGCGCTCACGGGTGGATCAGCGGGCCTAGTGAAAGCATCGTCGCAGCTCTTCATGAGGGATACGACGATATTGGTCATCATGCGGTAGACAACGCAGATGACCTCGTGCCGCTGCGGTGTCGAAGAGCGGTTGCGCGGGTTGCGGCTCATCTGGTCCTCGGCCTTTTGCACCTCCATGTCGAGCTCCATTAGTCTGGTCCAGATCTGGGGGTAGACGCGCTCAAAGTGCGGCTGGGAGAACGCGAGGGGGAGGAAGAACGAGAACGGGCGCTTCTCGATGCTCTCGCGGATCCCGAACTCTACAAACGCGCGCTCGCTGAGCCAGTCAAAGTCCGAGGACAAGGTCCGGGCGCGGAAGTTGAGCGCAACGCCGATGCCGAGAATGGACTCTGACAGTGGGGTGCGCAGGAAGAAGCAGCGGAGCTCGCGCTGGAGCAGCACGTGCATCGTCTCAACGAGGTTGTGCAAGCGGGGGTAGGCAGCACAGAATGCGATGAGGGCCTCGGAGGGAAGGCGAAAGGCAAGCTCGTAGAGAACGTCGTCGTTGAGGGCGTGTAGTATACAGACCGCTGGGGGCGTCAAGAGCGGTGACAATGAATCTACATCCATTGCATCCCCCGCTGCCACAGCGGCGACACAGTGCGGCAGAGCGTCGGTACCATACGGGCAGCTTTTGCATTGCCAGTAACGAATGGATTTGAAAGTCGAAGTCCAACGATAGTTTATCTCTTCGATACGGTGAAGGCGGTCTGGACTAGGACGTGAGGACTTTGTAGTTTCAAACAGTGTCCCGATAATCGTCTCTTGCTGACGAATGACGACGACATCGTGCTTATCCTTCTTCCATTGTCGGTGCAACTTGTCTTGATCGGTGGCCTTTTCTTTCTTTTTGCCGCCGGGGAGGTCCGCTTCGCGGGCAAAGTGCACCACGACCGCATCGCCAATTTCTATGGGCTGACCGCCATAGTCTTGCTCGACCTGGGCAGACGCAGTGAGTATTATAACATGATCCAAAATCGATGAGCCCTCGAACCTTGGTAGAACTAAAGAACGTCAAGAACTGCAAGAACAGTCCCCTCAAGGTCAGCGCCGGTGAATACCCTCCCGAGTATCCAGCGCCACCTCGATACATCTCTGCTTTGGTCTTTAGCAAGTCGCAGCAGATGTAGGAACCGAAGAGATTGGGGTGGTCTATTCCTTCCACACTGCTGGAAATCTTGGGAGGAACGATGGGCCAATCCTCTGGAAGAACGACGTCAAAATGCAGGGACCTGATTCACTGGTGAGAAGAGCGAAATGTAATATGAATGCGAATACTTGCAAGTTTTTCCATGGACCGCTGGGAGGGGTGAGAACTAGGCAGAATTTGCGCACATTTGCATCGTCTAAAAAGACACCTACGCCGGGATACGGAGACTCATGGAGCTCCGCAAGGTCTTGATACAGGCGCGAGAGCAGGGAAGATGAAGGGGCCATGATGCTCGCCGCAGACAGTGACCGACTCCCTTATATTATTAAGTTCCAAGTGACACAGGAAATGTCATTGTTGTCAGACGCTTTCGGCTGCGCTATGAGTCAGGACCTGTTTCCTCAATGACGAGGAGTTATTGAAAGACTGATGATCCAAGACAGCGAAAGATTCGGAGATCCCAGTCTGAGTCGATATCATTCGAGTTTTGGTCGGGTGTTGCTGTAAAGTTTACTAGAGGTGTATGCTCCGCAGAATGCCCCTTTTGAGCACATCGCTGTCGGGTGTTGCTATAAAAGTTACTAGAGGTGAATGCTCCGCAGAATGCCATTCTGGTTGAAATTAAGGGTATCGTCGTGGTCGAGTAAAAGAAACCTCCCAACCGGGATCTCCCGGCCCGACTGCACCCCAGAACGCGGATGCCAGATATGCGAAATGGCTCGTCTGCGGACGCGTGAGGAAAGGGAAGGAAAGAACCCGAATTCGTAATCCAAACTTGGATTCCGAGTTCGTGGTGTGGGGGAGAGAGCCGAAGGCTCGGCCGCTCGGACGCGCGGGGCGACTAGGAGACGAGACCGGGGAAGAGGACGAAGGGGAGGACGCACGGGGGCGAACGCTCCACGCGACGACCCGATGGTCTGCTCCGAGCGGGAGACGGCTCTGAGCGTGTGGTGTGGAACTCAGCGCAAAGGCGCGAAAGCCAACCCAAATACCACACGCTAGAAGACTAAACAGGGAAGCGGTGGGCGGGCAAAGAAATGAGCGAGAGGCGCGAGATGAACGTGGTCGCGAGCTAAGAAAGAATGGATCACGTGTCGTGCTCGCGTCACGCTCAGAGTCAATCCGCCCCTCGCTGCCTTTGCATATCCAGTGATAACCAACAAGCCGCTCGTGCCTCGCGTCGTGGTTATCTGGGAATATGCGAAATGGCTCGTCTGCGGACGCGTGAGGAAAGGGAAGGAAAGAACCCGAATTCGTAATCCAAACTTGGATTCCGAGTTCGTGGTGTGGGGGAGAGAGCCGAAGGCTCGGCCGCTCGGACGCGCGGGGCGACTAGGAGACGAGACCGGGGAAGAGGACGAAGGGGAGGACGCACGGGGGCGAACGCTCCACGCGACGACCCGATGGTCTGCTCCGAGCGGGAGACGGCTCTGAGCGTGTGGTGTGGAACTCAGCGCAAAGGCGCGAAAGCCAACCCAAATACCAACCCAGAGCGCAGCTCCCAACTGGTTGGCTCGCGCCTGCGGCGCGCGCCGACCCCCCACACCAGAGCTAAGCGAAGGCTCGGAAAGGAATGGATGCTAGTAAGATCAAGAAGAATAAATTGTTAGTGGGTACGACATCGAGCAAGTGGTAAGAGTAAGCGTTATGCGGTAATGGTAGGGAAGTCTAAATGTCGTCTTCGGTGTGTAAGATGATGTTATTGGCGATGCGGAATTGTTCGAAAGCTTGTGCGACTTCTGCTATCTTGTCCTTGTTGTACGCCTTGCTGATGTTCATCGGGAGGATGTGCTCAATTTTCCGCCAATAAAGTAGGAATGCCAGGGAAGTCCATCCGCCTAGAGCGGCGACGATTTCGCAAGGGACGCCTGCGAGAAGCAGTTCGGTTGAGCCCCCGATGCGGAAGCTGTGGCCCCAGACGCGAAGAAGATCTTTTCCTTCCCAAATGCGCAAGCAGCGCCCCATGAACCAATCTTTGGTCAACGGTGACCAGGTTCCGTCGGGGCGTGTGAAGGCGAAGAGGGGAGCGTCAGCGGGAACGGCAGTGTTTAGGCGTCTGTGGTTATCGAAAGCCGCTTTAGGACACAAATTATCTTCTCTGATGGTGAGCGTGACATTGCCTCCGCGTTCGCGCGTGGACTTGGTCCAAGGAATTGGGAAGGTGATTGCGGAGGGTAGCTGATTGACACGAATGATTCGCTCTTTGACGCCAAAATTGACGTGGTATGTCTTGTTGAATTTGTCGATGGAAGGAATGGTGAGTTCTCCGAGTCTGCGGCAGCCCCAAAAGGCAGCAGTCGCGCAGGCCCAGACAGCGGCGTCAAACTGGTCGTCAAGATTGAGGATGGTGCGGAGTGCAATCATATGTTCGATGGTTACGGGGCCGCGCTGGTCGCGTTTGAACGCAGTACCTTCTTTGTTGACCGTGCGTCTAGCCAGCTCGACCCAGCGCGACTCGCCGTTCCAATCGGCGCCGTTGATATCATGCCACGCCTTTATTCCTGACATCCACGCCTTCATGGCGGAGCTGCCCGCGGTGCCGACGTGGGACGCGATGAAGGAAGCGAGTAGGAAATAGGAGGCGGGCATCCGGTCGCGCTCGGGTAGTTCGTATTTATCGCAGTATTGGTGAAAACGTAGTAGACCGGAGGCGTACGTGCCTTGTGTGTTGGGTGCGTAGGAGGCAAAAAGAGCCGCGTATGTGGCATTGACGGCTTCTTCGGGCATGATGGCCCTAAAACGCACGTCGTGTTCGATGCCGTATGGCGACGTCCAGGTTCTGAGGCGGTCGCGCGCTAGTACGTGGGGACGCAACTCATTGTTGGCGATCTCGCAGCCCGCACGGGGTTTCCTAGGTTTGGAAATTGGTTTTGGAATGGGTACAGGGTTGGCCAAGAGATTGGTCGTAGCCGGGGAGGTCCGTGTGGGTTGGGGCTCGCGGCGCTTGGGTGGGCCAAGAGAAGAGGGTGGGCGGTTGAAAACCTTTGCGCGCGTGGTCGCGTTGAGCGTGGGGGCCGGCTGCGTGATAGTAGCGCGGAAAGGTCGTGCAAATGAGGGCGGTGGGGTAAAGGCAGGAACGGAGCCCGGGCCGGGGACCACCGCGAATGGCCTCGCGAAACTGCGGGTTGGTGTGCTCGTCGGTAAGATCTCGTTCGAATTAGCGCTATTCGCCGACTGTGTCTGTATTTTGAATCTGCTTTATTGGGTAAGGTAAGTATCAAGAAGTATGGTACGGGTGCGAACTTAAACATGTGTAAAGAACTGTGCGATGTCGTCAGGTATGTGGAAGGTGGAAAAGAGGCGTGAGTTCGCGCTTCCCAGCTCGCCCCTTGATATAGGGTCCGCTGGGTTACGTTTCGTCTCGACGTAGGTAAGGTCTAGCGTAATGTTACGTGCGGCAAGTACGTTCGTGGAACGGCGTATTGAAAGGTTAATGTCTGCATTTCGGCTGCGGCCTTTGTCGAAGGCGCCGATGATTCCTTGGTTGTCAGAGTATATGCGTAGGTAGACATCGTGCAGTCCTTGCTCCTCGATTGAGTAGATCATGAACTCGAGGGCAACACCTTCGAGCCAGCCGATGTGTCTGGTTTTCGAGCGCCATCCTGAACGGGTTCTCCAGGCATCCCATCGCTCGCCAACGAGGATGCCAATACCCCAGTCCGTCGAGGCGTCGACATACAGGTGCCGGTCGAGGAGAGGGCCGCGCGCGCGAAGCGGACGCGGGACAGCGGCAGTGGACAGCAGATCCGACCACCACTTCAGGTCGGTGAGAGCGGCGTGGCTGGGGTAACGCGGGGTGTACTCGTCGTCGTGGAAGGAGGCGATAAAGGTAGAGAGGGAGGGAAGATGGGATCTGCCGATGGGAAAAACGAATGTGATATGGCACAAGGAGCCGTGGATTATTTGTGCGTCGAGCAGTCGGCAACGTCGGGATGAGAAGCAGGCTAAGAAAACCTTGACGCGTTCCAAAAACTTTAAGCGCTTCTTTTCGGGGAGCGAGACTTCGCGCTTCTCGATGTCCCAGAAGAATCCGATGTAGGTGAACGAAGTGCCGAAATCCTGGCCCTTGTCGGGGTGCCAGGGGGTGTTTAGTGGGGCAATCCGGCGTAGCGCTTCGTCGCGGTCGTATGGGTAAAGGTAGGAGATGTTGCCGGTAATAGGGTCGTGGGTGGAGGCGCAGGGAAAACGAAACACGGAAAAATCGTCTTCGAATTTGCAAGACGGGTCGACTTCTTCTGCTTTCCAAATGTCCTGGACGGCACATCCTATCATGCCGGCGTTGCTGCTTGATGACGAGCATCCAAACGGACAGTTGTGCTCGATGTAGAAGCCCTTGGGCCCGCGTAGGACGAACCAAGCCTTGTGATGCGGACAGATGGGGCAAGTGCGGTGGAATTTTGCTATGTCGAGCACCATCGCCTGTGTTCCTGAGGGAGCCGTGGCGATCTGTAAGCTGTAAAAGTAAGCGCCCGTAAGAGTAAGAGGTAAGAGGGATGGGTAAGGTATGAAAGGATGCGACGCCGGGCGTGGCGCGTATGGGTGGGCTGAGTACGATAGGCGTGCGTGTAACGAGTACGAGCCCCCATTGCGCGGGTAATCCCGACTTATTTTATGCGGTGGTATGTGCGCGGAAAGGTGGTGACGGTAGGGTGCGGGAAGGTGTAAGAAGTAGGGTAAAGGTGCTTACGATTTCTGCTACCTGCGCTGCTGAGTCGAAACGCGTCGGGTATTTATCCTTGTCGACATATGAATTGGTGGAAGGGTGGGTGGGGTTACCCTTGGAGAGATGGCGGCAGAGGCGAAGCTTGTCTGGCTCTCCCGGACCCTGTGGTTGCGCCGAGACGATCATCGGCGAGCACTGGAAAGAGCCGCCGATTATCTGTTCCGTCTCCTCCTGTGTGTACGGGCCACTCATCCGCTTGGCTGCGACCTCGTCACGTAAGTAGTCGTCAACGAACGACTCATGTTCGGTGACTGATGGATGATTGGGAAAAATCACTGTTTCGGTAAGAGGTGGGAAATCGCCCATGGGGAAACCGTGACGCAGATTGTGTACGAGAGAAGGATATTGATCGGTAAGGTTATGTTTGTTCAAGAAAAGGTCGAAGGCGTCTGGGTCGTACGGGGTTATGATGCGATTGAGGATTGCAATATGTTCGGGAACGTGCGGCAAAGGAAAATTGGTGTTCAAGAAATCGAGCGCTTCCAACGCTAGCGCGGGGTCCGTCACGGGTGCTTCAGCGCGCGGGGTTGTTGCGACAAGACCAGGCGAAGCCGTGGTGGGACGCTTGTCCGCAGAAGCAGCAGGCGTGGAGTCGTTCCGCTGGGCCGTGTTTACAGCCGGCGGCCACGCCTTTGGTATTCCAAGACCTACATAATGTCGTTTGGGATCCCTTCGTGACGATATCGCGTTCGCGTGCGAAACAGTGGGTGGGGGAGCCGTCGGGGAAAGCGTCGAAGGTACATTGGTTAAAGTAGTGACCGCGGCGTGCGCAGATGTAGCAGACGGCACTGGACGCCGCGTCCGTGCCGCTGCCGCCCTGAAAGGGGGCTCCCCCGCGACCGCCGCCGCCGCTGCCGCCGCGACCGCGACCACGACCGCCGCCGCGACTGCCGTTGGAGCCGCCGCCGTGTCCTCCGCCGTTGCCGCCGCTGGGGCCTGCATCGTTGCTGGCGGACATGTAGGAGGCCATCGTGTTCTCCATGACCTGGATGCGCTGTCCGAGGCTCGTGTTCCCCCACTTCACGATGTTCTCTTCCAGTTTGGCATTGTAAGTTTCGACGGCGTAAGTGAATGGGGTCGCTGCGTAGATGGTGCGCATTTCGATGTCGGCGGTGAGTACTGCCTCGAACGGCTTGCCCGACTTGAGAGCGTTGTCGAAGAAACCGAAGTGCGCGTTCCAGCGTAGGCTCTGCTGACTGGTGGGTGAGCCCGAGACCTCCTCGATAAAGATAACATAATTGGAGGCGGCTTCCATCCATTGCGCGCGATCCATAGCGGTTTCTCGGATGTGCTTTGACTCGAACGAGGCGATGTCAAGGGCCCGCAATGATTTGTCGGTAACCGATTTGGCATTCGACTTGCAGAGCTCGACCTCGGCTGATTTGAGGTTTATGAACCTTAAACTGTCGTATGTGAAGAGGGAGAGGGGAAGGTAGATCTCTTGGTCATGAGTTTCTTTGATATAACGGTGGAAGACCACGGGAAGGGGCTGCCCTGGCAGCATCAGGACTTCCTCGCGCACTTTTTTCGCCGCGATGCGCTCTGCTGATGGAGGCTCTTCTCCGTCTCGTGTGCGCTTCGTTCCTCCGAGGCCGGGAATGAACGATAAGACGGACTTGAAGGAGTTTGGCGAGAGGGCGTTGGCGAGACGCCTGATGACGTCCTTGGGGTCGGCCAGGACTTCCTCTTCCACAGTGATCGTGGACTCGTCGTCCGACGCGTCATCGGGGTACATCGACGGGTCAGTGCTGTGTCGGGCTCTAGTGAGGTTCCGTCGCGCGTTGTTCCTCTCTATATCGGCGTTCATCGCGATCTTTTCATCCCGCGGAAGCTTTTTCAAAGCGTCGATCACTACTTGATTCGTATGGGTTTTTCTGACTCGTGGGGGCGGCTGGTCTCCGTCCTGAGTCATTGCGTAGGTGTCGTTCGTAGAGTATAATACGAGAGAGGGAAGATGTCGAGTATTTACAAAGAAATGAGCGAGAGGCGCGAGATGAACGTGGTCGCGAGCTAAGAAAGAATGGATCACGTGTCGTGCTCGCGTCACGCTCAATCCGCCCCTCGCTGCCTTTGCATATCCAGTGATAACCAACAAGCCGCTCGTGCCTCGCGTCGTGGTTATCTGGGAATTAGGCAAATTGCACTTCTGCCACTAGTACAAGTCCTGAGGCGGACGTGAACTTCGGATTCCCTATCTAACCAAGGAATACTCTGGGGCACGAAGGTTCAAACAGACTTGGTTTACTCTACCTCTGGGAGACTAGTTTCTACGCAAATCCCAATCGCAATGTCTTCTGCAGGCTCTATCGATTTCTCGCCTCTGGATAGCTCGACCTGCCGCATTCTCACCGTTTCTACGACTCTCGATCGCGCAATTGCTCTCATAGATCGTGCGCAATGTCTTGTTTCGACGCGTTAGTGTTAATGATATGTATCGCATCATTCCAGGTATCCGGGATCTGCGCGGGGCGGGGCAGGCACCCACACCTATAGCCACCTCCGAAGCGTCGAGCTCAGTACCAATCCCCTTACCCGCGTCGACGGAAACGCAATCCGCACAACCGCAGACTGGCCTCGGAGAAAGCAGCCGTATTCCTTGGACGCTCTCGAACAAGTACTACTCGGCGGATGTGCACTTCGCGGCTCACACTGTTACGGGGCTTGCGCCGCACACTGTGCGGAATGTGCCGGCGGTGATATTCGTGTGGGCGAAGGGCGAGGTGCGTGTCTAGTCTCTTATGTTATTCACATGCAAGTCGTTGCGTTATTCGCGTCTTCTCTGCACGTTTCGCGGCGCGCATGGGCCTTATACAGAATGTGAACACTGAGTGAACATCTGTTTTAGGCGTACAAACACCATGTGGAGCGAATTGCGGGGGACATGAGCGGGTATGAGCCGGAGGTGGCACTTGCAGTACGCATTGCGCCGTCCAATAGTACAGAGGAACAAGATAAGGACGACGAAGAGGAGGAGGATGGGGCAGAAATCGACGAGTTTTTGTCGTCGAATGGGTTCGAGTTTATTGATGCGTCGGAGGAGACGCCGCATGGTGACTCATTTTCGCAAGGTGCATTCTATGTATGCACTCCTATCATCACTAATTTCATTGCTCAGGCATTCCCGGGCTTCCGCGGGTGCTCGACGCCCTAAGTACCATAATGTGGCCATCAATGCAAGCCAAGGCGAAACCCACGACGTCGGGCCTGCCTAGGCTAGCGCGGCGGGACGATGGCTTTGATTGGGCAACACACACCTCGCAGGATGATATCTCGCCTATCAAGAAACTGTCGCGCGGTGGGAGTGGGAACAGGGAGCAGGAAATGGAAGAGCTGACGCGGTGGCTCGAGGGGGACGACGATGCCAACTTTTCGTCGCAGGAGGACCCATGGAGGTCTGCGGCGGATTCGCTCGCTTCCCCTACGGCGATCGATGCGGCGGAATTTCCGGAGCCTGCAGACGCTAAGGGGTTCGGCTTTGATGATGACTTTACGGTGTTTGTGTCCGCGCCGCCTGTCGCCAAGGACGAAAACGCGGACGCAGACGCGGATGATTCGTTCGACTTGGACTCACCGGTGGAGGAGAGGCTGGGTGCCCCCGGTACGAGCCCGCTCTATCTTTCGCTCGGATCCGGGCTGGACCTGCGGCTTGAGGAGAAGGGTGAGGATGATGCGGTGGACGAGGATCTGCCCACGGATGCCGAAATTGAGGCGATGAGCTCGCGAATATTTGGGGAGCCGATGCGGAGCACGGCAGGCGTCGAAACAAAGGGGCAGGGTGGTGAAGAGGACGAGTACGACATGGCGTCGTTCGATCTGTCGCGTGTGATGAGCGCGCTTGAGGGGATGAAGGCGGAGATTGCGAGCATGGAGGACGAGGGGGAGCGGAGAAAGGCGGCTGCGCGAGTGGCGCTAGGGCTGGTGTATGGGCTGGAAGCGGACGCGGGGGGCGAAGATCTGTAGCGATGGAGTAGATATAGAAATATGATATTTGAATTTTAATGAGCGCGACGCGTCCGCAGTGTCTCACGTGGGGTTCCCCATGAGATCGTGTGGGAGACGCCGAGATCCATCATACAAATTGTGTCGTGCCTGCCCCAGTCTTGTTAGCGCTCTGTGCCTAGTTCGAGCCGACACCTATGGCCTTGACGAGTCAGAATCCTGGTATCTGACCCTCTGCTTGTTGACCATACGACCACCATGTCCAAACGTCCTGCCACAAGTCCGGGGCGGCCTAGTGTAGGAATGGACAGCGCAGCTGGCAGTCCTGATAGTGGCGGTCACTTTCCGCTCCGGAAGCGGCATTCCAGTAATTTTTCGGCACCCGAGCCCGCCCTGACGACCGCGCCCCCTCGTCCACCTCGAAATCCTGCTCGTGCGAGCCGTTCTGAGCACAAACCAAAAAAATTGAAGCGGCCATCTACTGCGACGGGCGCACGCGAGGAGGTTCGTCCAATTATTTCGCTCGTCTCTTGGAGGCAGACGGCAGGGCTTTGGTGAACTCGGGTTCCCTATCTGACGTCAGATCAAGGAATACCAAGGCACGAATGGGATTCTGAGAGACTAGTGTTCCGCCGAATTTTGAGTCTCATTTCTTTCTTGTGTTCAGGTTACGCCATGGGAATTCTTCCCGGTCAATACACCCACAGAAGCACTCCCTTTGGTCGAGACCGCTACCATCGAGACTCCGACTGGGAAACGCGAGGACGTTCTCCCCTGGGAGCTCTTTCCTGCCCCGGCTTATGACGACGCGGTAGCAACACCGGAAGAGGGATCAGCAGTACAGCCTAACCATACTCGTGCGGTATGTCCCAAAAACACATTTCCCGTCCATTTCCACGTAATTTATGTGTACCGTTTCAATCACCCGTTCTGCGCTTCAATTTCCCCGTGTTTCTGCTGCTAATTCATGTGTTCTTATAGCTACGGACCTCTGTATCCCGCCCCTCGACATCCTCTGCATCCATTCTCGCAGACATGGCACTCCTGCGGCGTCGGAAAAGCACCAGCGCCAAAGCCCCCAGCTCCCCGCTGGTTTCGCATGCGCACGCTCAACCGACCTCAACTGCGACCCCCAATAAATCCCCAACCGCGTCGCCCAGACTCCTGTACAAAACGTCCTCCACATCCACTGTCCGCCCCGGGCTCCCCGAGAAGTCCTCGAGCGGACCCGTCCCAACCCTCTCCACCATGGACGACTCCGTCACCCACCCTCACTACCTCGCGCAACTACAAGATCCCAAGTTTTCGACTGCGGACCGGACGATCCTGCAGGAGCTCAAGCGCAACATCAGCGCGCGCGCCGCGCAGTTCGTCATCAAGGGCGGGCCAACTGAAACTGGAGGACTGGGACGCGCGGCGAGCATAACACGCGCGGGGTCAAAGCATCACGCGTATAACCGGGACGACGTCCCGTACCCCCGCAGCTACGCACGGGAGGTGCTTGATTTGTGCGTATGGTTTTCATTTATTGTGGGCAGCGCGGCTACCCGGGCCCGTCCATCCGGTGAATTGCTGATGGTGGCGCCCACAGGGATGTGTGGGAGTCGATGGCGACCCAGAGAATATGCGACAGTCTCACCTTCCACGTCTTCAAGACGCCACCGACGAGAGTGTATGTCGGCTACTTCCTCGTTGTATTGGATGTTCAATTGAAATCTTTATTTTTTACAGCCTCGACATTGGATGTGGTGTGTGGCGCCCTCCCGCGCTCGCTGCATAGATGATTAATTCAAATTACATTTAGGAACTGGAACATGGATACTAAATTGTGGGAAGGCGTGGAAGGTGCGATACTTGGATCCATCTATTTGGAGCGAAAGTACTAACTGGAACTGGCACTGCAGAAGTGTCATTTCGTCGGTATGGACGCTGTTTTTATGAAGCGTGGTTACCGGCAACTAACGCGTTCGCGGTTAGGCCTAGACGTGGTCCCGCTTCATCCAGATGTCGGTACTTCAGAGCTCTCGACGAGGATCACTTGGGTGCAGGCAAATTTGTGCGTCTCTCTGCCGACTCGCTGGACATCAGGCGCTGATCTTGCCCGGTGTAGCCTGGAAGGGCTTCCGTTCCCGAATGACGAGTTTGACTTTGTGTGAGTTATATATATACATACCCTTCAGCCGGTGTTCTTTAAACTGTGATTGGTGAATTCCTTGATTATCACAGGCACATCAAACGCATTGCTCTCGGGGTGCCAGAGGATAAGGTACGTCTGAAAAAGGCTTTGACTCCAAGATTAAACTGACGGAATCATATCTAGTGGGATGCGTTATTCGAAGAGGTCGCCCGGGTATTGAAATCTGGTGGCGCGTTTGAGGTGCATATCATCATATTCATCTATCTTTTCTGGGACCGAAGTAGCGAGCTCTTGCTGAATATTTTGCAGCTAATAGAAGAGGATTTGTTTTTCCCTGGCAAGACGATAACAGACGACAGCGACTCGGACTCGGACGAGGTGTCGGAGCTGCGTTATGCGCACCATGACTCGGCCTCAGATGGGAACGAGGACGACGAGGTGGAGTCGGTGATTACGGGCACAGGGTCGGGTGGCTCACGGATATCGCACGACGGGTCGGCGCCGACGCCGAATACGAGTCTAGGAGCAGCAGGTACACCCCCACGGACGTCCTCGCCGCTCCCGATGATTGGGTCTTTGATACGGGAGGAGATCGTGGAGGAGGCGGCAGAAGAATCGGACCAGCAGCCCCCTGCCAAGAAACCGTCCCTTTCAACGGGGCCGGCCCACCCCCCGCATCATCGACATTCCTACCAGCCACGCGTCGCGTCCGTTTCACACCCGGCCACCGGCTCGACATCGTCGCTTTTCGCTGCCCTGGGGCCTGCAGTGGTTCCGATGGTCCCTTCGCCAACGAGGACAGTCACGAAGCCGCGGGGTTTTTCGACGTCCACACTCGTCTCGCCGACTTACCCGGTCCCAAATCAGCATCCATCGGTGTTGTCGCTCAAGTCGGCGCAGTCTGGCCCGGATGGAATGGCGGCGAAGCCTTCGTTTGCTACTCCATTTTTGCTACGGACGGTGCCCAAGGCACCGCCCAACCCCCGGGACCATTCTCTGCTGGAGGGGATCTACAACGAGATGAACGCGACGCGATTCATCAACCTCTCACCGCTCTCATTACTTGCGAACCTCGTGGGGCTGCATTTTAAAGGTATTTTTCGTTTTCTTCTACGTGAAAAAAATACTACGTTTTTTTTTGCTGACATTTCCTCAGATGTACGCACTCATCCGCCACTACAGTTGACTTTCCCGCCGCCAGTGGCGAAGCTGCCTGAGCCTGACTTGACTACCGACGATGATGATTCCGACTCTGATGATGCTCGGAATGCGATTCTCCCTAGTCCCCGGAAGCGGATGTCCACGCAGTCGTCAATGCATGACTCAGCATTCAGTTTCGGGTCTCCTGGCTCGCCAAGGAGCGCAGAATTCAGCGACGAATCGCCAATTCCGAGGGACGAGCCTCGGTGGGTGAACACGAAGGATCTGCTAAAGCGAGAGTCCCGGTACATTGTTCTAGACGAGGCGCGCAGGTCTGCGTACTCTCCTTCGACACAGTCGTCGTTCCCCGCAATGTTGCCCGACGCGCCGACGGGCGAGTCCAAATCAGGAGGCGACGCATCCGGCCACCATCCACCTCCCGCTGCGAAGCTACTGCCCATCTACCGCACGCCAGAGGGCCAGAACCGGCTGCCGAATAATACATTTAATATCGACATTCGGACCCTGAATATGCACCTTGCGCTGCGCGTCGCGGAGATTGTGGCGTGCGCGGAGTCGATGTGGGAGTGGGTTGTTTCGTACCAAGCAACTTCACGGGCAGGTGGACGGCCCAGGGCCGGGTCGCTTGCGAGCGAGGCCCCGCCGCGCGCGTCCCGCCTTATAGTGCGGCCTGACCCCGAGAGGGACGCGTTCAAGAACGCGGTGCTCGATCTGACGAGGGAGGACTTTGACAACCTCCTTGTCAGGTTTGAATTGTATGTTTCTCGTTGACTAATTCTTTTTTCCATTTCGACTAACCGTGGCGCAGGGACATGCGGGACCACGTAGCTATTGGGTCGACACTGCGCGATCAGTTTTCGTGGCCCGCTATACCGATCGCACCTTCCCAAGATCGCAAGATTTTCCATGCCGCCTGCGAGCAATGGGAGCAGTGGCAAGACCAACAGCGCCGCAAGCGCCTGTCTCCCTACGGGCGACATCAAGCACGGAATTCAATCGACAGCCCTTATGTACACCCGCAAGAGGGAAACGGCATCGTCGACAGACTAGGAGGCCCTAAACCCGATGTTATTCGTGGCCGCAGCTCCCTAGCTGAAACCGCTACTTCCCGGTCCTCCTCCTCGCGCAGGAAGCGCGCCAAAGCCCCAGATCGACGCCTGAGCCGTTCCATACGTGTCTTCGTCGCCTGGAAGCCCTGACGCGGACCGCCGTGGCCGATTTGTGGTCGTCACCAACGTCTAATATCGCGCCCTCGCCTACGACGCAATAGCTCATCGTCCGCTTTAGTCGAATGGCCATTTTCGGGCCGATACCAAAAGGGTCGACGGAGGCTTATTGCACTGTTCCCGTTTGGATACGGGGCATATCCGATCTGGGGTACGACTCCTCGACATCGAAAAGAGGAAGCGTATGTTTCCTTTTTTGTGATCTACTCATTATCTTTATTATTTCATTTCATGACCGTACACGGGCGACGCTGTTGTGTTTAGTGTGTATTCCTGCTGCTATTTAATGTCTATGTACTACTAGAGTGTTGCGCAACTAGTGTAATAATACATACGATCTCATGAATGATTCAATGAATGAAATGAACTTCGGGTTCGCGCATTCCAATTTCCGGAGAGTTCACACATTCAATGCGACATTGACTTTACTGTGGCGAGCCGATTGGTCGTATCGTAGGCAATCTCCCCTCTGTTAATAGAAACCACTTACAGTTTCCACGCGTGGGGCACAACGCCGACACCTGACACAGTCTCTGGCAAGAACCTAAATTCGGCCCAACAGATTGTCCGATTTCCTCGCCTTCCTCTTCAGGCACCGGGCGTTTCAGTATTTTTATCAGGAAGAAAGGGTCCGGGCCAGGTAGGCATCTAATTGTGCTATTGTCCGATGGCGACATAGGCATCATGTCAAAATTAATGATAGCTTCGAAATGCACACAGACACAGACCCCTGACGCGCCAGCCAATGCGGTATCGCCGTCGGTTCACACCACGACACGACATTCGTGAATCGCATGGACAAAAGCGGCCTAGCCTTTTCGGGGGCATCAGATGAGTGGCTTCCAGTTTGACTCGCATCTCACTGTATCAGCCCATCAATAGCGTTATCACAGCGCCCGCCCAAGCCCCAGACCGTGTCCTTTCCGGGCTCCTTGGGGATAATATGCGCTTTTGGCCGCAGGCTGTTAGATTCTTGGAAACAAATACAACAGCGGCGCGGCAAGCGGCGAAACCTCCGAACACCCCAAAACAGCAAGACAGGGGTGATCGGTGCGCGAGGTGCATGTTTTTGGTTATCATATTGCCTATTCGGGTATCATCGCCCCGCTGGGGGCGGCCTACCAAAAAAAGGGACGTGGTCGCTTGGTACCCGCAGCGCCACGATGCGTTGGGGAGAAGGAACGCCGCGGTATTTTCACTGAAAAAGAAGGGACGGGACTCCTTCCACGAAATTCGGCCACGTCCGCCGGCCTGCGGAAAGAAGGTGCGGAGAAAACAACAGCCAAGAGAGGGACCCCGTTGCAACAACTGGCGATAAAACTGGCCAAAAATTTGGCATTGTGCATTCATACAATACGCGTACGGTTGGGCAAAATACATATGAATATGGCGATGGCGCGCTCGCTGCCTCATTTTATTTATACTGGATTTCTTATACCTAGCAAGAGCAAGAAAGGAACGAGGCAGCAATGCGAAGGGGAAGGGCAAACATAAAACGACGCCGGCATAGTCAGGCTCTGAAAATAAGATGGTGGTGTACAGTTTCGGGCAAGGTAGGTAGCGCAAAAAAGAGGCTGCATAAGTAGCGTTGCGAAGCGTAGAGTAAGCAGTCGTAGGCGTCGTCGAGTACTGCGAAAAGAAGGATGAGTACGAGTTGGAGAAGCAGTAAGAAAGGAAAGCATACTCATCGCCGTCCGTAGCCACCGCCCGGCACCTGCCCTTGCGGGGTCGATCCCCAATGCGAGTGCTGAGCCGCAGCAGCCGCAAGCCCGCCCAGGGGCTGCCCTGCGGATCCAGGCTGCTGTGGTGGCCCGCCGCTGCCCTGCTGGTACGAGTAATTCGTCGGGCTCATCAGGTGTGACGGGTACCCCATCTGGTTGTCGTGCTGCGGCTGCTGGTGGTGCTGCTGCTGCCCCGGATGGTGTTGCTGGTACGAGCCGCCAGCTGAGTACTGCGCTGGGGACGTCGCGGGTGGCTGATGCTGCTGCTGCGGGGACGTCGGGGACCCGAGAGCGATCTGCGATGGCGCAGGGTGCTGCGGGTGCTGCCCCGGGGGCCCACCGGCGGGAATGGATAACGGCGGCGGGGGCACAGAGTTAGTCGAGTGGGGCGAGGTCGCGCCGCGGGTGTTGGAGGAGGGTGCGCCTGAACCAGCTGATGAGGGATTGGTGGTGGAGGAACGACGACGACGCTTGTCACCTGCAGAGGCACGGCCGCCGTGTGCGGACTCGTCATCGTCATTTGCGTCTTCGTCGTCTTTGGTAGACGAGGCTGGGCCACCGCTAATGGAGAGGCCGCCGGGCATGTTGTTAGAGACGGGGGGCCCACCAGGTCCACCCATGGGCCCCGACGAGCGTCCAAGGGGAGCACCAACGGGCATGGACGACGGAAGGGTACCATGGGGCGCATTGAGACATGCCTGGATGAGATTTTTGCCTTCGGGTTGGGTGACAAGGGGTTGGAGTTTCGCGGTCGTAAAGGTGTATACAAGCCCCGTCTCGGACACGACCAGGAGCAGGACCTGGGTACCAGTAAGGGTCGACAGCTCGTATGCCTAGCAGGGGGTAAGTCATAGATGAATAAAATAGGAAGAAAAGTTGCCTTTTTCATAATACCTTGAAAAGGAATGTGAGACCGGAACAGTTGCATTGGGCAAGAACACTCACCAGCTTTCCTTTTAGAGAAGGTGATATGGCGTCTCGATTTGTCCTGTATGAACTCGATCTTTATTTTGCGACGCCCCTGCTTCTGGCCGGACTTTGGCTTCTCGTCGTCGTCCTCGTCATCGCCTGCCGAGTCGATTGCGTCGTGGTCGGCGATGAACGCGTTGTCGCCGACGTTGTTCGCGTCAATGGGGTCAGCTTGACCAGGAGCGGCAGAATGCATGTCGAGAGTGCGTTGGCGTTTCCGCATAGGATCTGTGGACGCAGAAGGTGAGTGGTGATCGTAGGAGAGATCAGAAAGGGAAGAACGGGGGGTGTCGGAATAGGAATAAGGATGGGACGAGCGGAAAGCCATGGGGGATAAAAGAACAAAAAAGGGACTCACTGTAAGGGCTTAATAGACCTAACGGGTCGAGGATAGCAGATGAGAAGTCTGCGAGAGCTTAGACGGGGATAATACCAACCGTCCCAAAAAGAGCTCTGCCCTTTTAGGTCAACACAGCCCAGTCCTGTATAAACAACCCCAAATTTATACCGTTTTTCTTACGACAGGGTCCTCGGGGGCTCACACCTGTTTTCAGGAACCTTTCCCATGCAAGGCCAGCGTGACCGGATTCCAAAGAAAGCAATACAATTTCTATTCCAAGCCGTGGGTACATTCACAAGAAATCACATAACAACAGCCGGGCGAGATCTTGCAGGAGGTCTTGAGTCAGCTTCGTGGTGGTGGTGGTGGTCCAAGGCCCGCGAGCGCCCGCGCAGCCCGTTCCTCAAACACTAGCGTGGGGTTCTTGCTGCGCGCTTCCTGCAGCGCCGCCGCGATCCGAGGGACATTGGCGTCGTGTTTAATCACCCACCCCGAGGGCAGCACGTTGTGGAGGTATTCCGCAGTGTCCGCATCTATCCGACAGCCAAAGAGGTAAACCACAAAAGAGTCAGTCGGACTGGCCACGTACCACTCGGCTCCACCACGCCCGCCCCGCCCTCGCGCCCGACCCGGTTCAGGTGCACGTCCTCGCACCCCGCGTCCCGGCACACCCCCCCGCCTGGCACCTCGAACTGGCAGATCCTCTTGGCCGGGTCCAGCGCGCTGCTGGTCGCTAATAAAAGGGGTTTTAGGTTCGGGAGCGGGAACACACTATTGTACGTAGATGAAGAAGACGACGATAAAAATGAAGATGCTAAAGAGGAGGTAGACGACGACGAGGCGGATAAGATGCAGGTGGAGGAGGAAGATGAAGATAGCGACGAGTCGATGCTACAAGCGGTAGTAGGAGAATGAGAAGAAGCTTGCGTCAATTTTGGTGGTGGGCCTTCGGAGTCCGGCTGCGTCCTCAGTCGCAGCAGAGGATAGCACTCAAATGGTGAATCGTATGCCGCGTAGTATTCATATTTGCTGCTGCTGCTGCCTGATCGGAGCGGTGGGGCCGGCGATGTGGAACGACTTCCTCCGGGTCTTGGGGGGACTGGCAACGTCGGGGATTGTGTCTATCGGAGAAAAACGTTACGTCAGCTCCGAAGGAAGATCCCTCGTGCGCAGGTAAAAGTAAAACAAGACGAACTCGCGAGACGCACCTGTGCCGACGAAGACGAGGGCGAGTCCACGTCGACTAGAGGTTCTTGTCCAGCTTCTTGGCTTGAGGACCTATCGTGGACCTGGAAATAGGCAAAAGAAGCACCAGATGCGGCATGCAAAGAAGACCCGAAAGCGCGTGTAACAGAAGCCAATTCGCAAAAGCGGAGAACCAAAAAAGAAAAAGCAAAGTCAGGAAATCGTCTGGGAAAGAAGAATGCCTGGGCGGCGGGAAGATAGGAAAAGACTCTTGCCGGTTGATCTTGGGCAGCATCACTAGCTGTCGCCGAATCTGGAAGTTTCCAATTTTGGGGTCAAGAATGACCAGTCAAAAGAGGGACGAATAGAAGACGCGAGCCGAAAGAAGCCGGACCGGAGAAGCACGACATGCGGAGGAAGTAAAAAGCCAAAAGAAAAGAGAGTCAAAAGAGGAAATTAGTAGGCAGAACGCGATCTGCAGGCCAAAAATGAGGCGGAAGATAAGACGTGCCTTGAGCGCTGTTGAAGGCCGCGGTGGGATCGCTGTTGTGAGAACCCGGATCTTCGGAATCTGCAATGAAGGGCGACGTTCATAAGATTAGTCCGATGTCGGCGGGGGTAACGGGGAAGATAGAGGACCGATGTGTGGAGGTGTCGGAGGAGTGCTTGTGCTGGCAGTTCCAGTCATAACGGAGTCGGGTATTGCACGTTGGTCTGAAATGAACCCCGTCAAATTGCAGTCGCAAAAGGAAATTATGGACCCACCCGAAACGGCCAATGGAGTCTTACGATCCAAATGAAAACCATTCTGGTGCGGAACAGATCCGTTGGGGGCCGTGCCTTCTTCTTGGGACGCTTCGACCGATGCTATAGTAGCCGACCTCGACATCTAAAGCGCGGGGTCAATAACGAAATACCGAAAAGTGGGTCAGAATACTCACCGCCTTCTGCTTCCGACTCATTTCTCTTTGAGCGATCAGCTCTCGCATCTTCCGTATCTGCTGCTCCTTCTCCATCAGCGCAGCCGGCGTCATGGCTGCCGGCGGCGTCGACCTTCCTCCCGCGCTCAGAGGGGCCACCGACTGCCATCCCAGTGCAGGAGACGAGTACCCGCTACCGTTCTCCCAATCCGCCTCATGCATCACGTAGTCCTCCCCACCCTCCCCCTCGCTATCGCTCAAATCGATCACCAGCTTCCTATGCCCGCTGACACCCCCGAAGCTGGCCGTCTTGCGTTTCAGCAGCGGATGGGAGACCGAACCGTTGTTGTAACCGTTGCGCGAATGTGGGTCAAAGTCGACAAAGTCAGCGGCGGTTGGGCGTTTTGATCCCCGACGCTGCAGCCCATGGTGATGATGAGACAGCTGCTCGGCGTCATAGCTGTTCTGCTCCAGTGCAAACGTGGTGCTCCCAGAATCACCAGAGGAGGAGGGCGCGTCCGTTTGAGCCAGCGAATGGGCCGCGCTGAAGGACGATTCGGCGGGTGAAATAACCACTTGTTCGGTATAAGATGGCATCGGGCTTTCGGGGACGGGAACGGGGCTGTAGAAGGAAGATGAACCAGTGTTTCGATGCTGTGACGCGCCCCCGAGGCCTGGGATCTCGTCGATGTCCATGGAATTGGTCGACTCGGGCTCGGGCTCGGGTTGTGCCTCGGGGGTGACGCTCTTCTCCCCGATAGACTTCAGGAAATCGTCGACGGCCCCCTCAGTTGCGACGGCGGTCATTTCCACATCCTGATCCTGGACGCCCGACTGGTCGGTGGGGTCCGGCGGCGCATGAGAGGATGAAGCCGTTGATGACGCGTCGGACGGAGGCTTGATCTTCCGGGACGCCTGGACGGCCTTGCGGGCCAGGAGCTCCTGTCGCCGCTGACGCTCCATGTCGTGTAAACTGCCCGGTGCTGGGGAGTGTTGTTTCGCGGACGACGGAATGGGGGATGAGGAAGGGTGGGGAGGAGAAGATGGTCCGGCGGTGGCCACGAGAGGCTTGGGCGGTAAGCTTGGGTGTCCGTGGAGTGGCCGACACGAGGCAGGGGCTTCAGGACGGGCGGGCGAGTAGAAAGCCACATGGGCGGGGGTGTATGGGATGAGGTCGGTGATGTCCAGGTTGTGGGGTAGCCGGAGATTCAACTCGCTAAATACGTAGTAGACAATCTCCCGGCTGAGATTACAGTCAACTAAGTAATCAGGGGGGACGCCCCAACCAAGAAGGTCCAGGACGATGTCTTTAGCCGTATCATACTGATCCTGGTTCACTGCAGAAAGGTAAATCGAAGACCCCGCAGAAGAGTAGCATACGAACTAGAGAGGCCAGGCCGGACGTGGTCGGCGTCGATCATAAATTCACGTAGAGGCACAGGAGTAATTGAAGGCCCAGGATGCAGGGGATCTCTGATCCTGTCTAAGACGTTATGCGTTGGCGACTCAACCTTTACAACCGTCGGCGTGTCCAGTGGGGTTTTTGTGACTGTCTTTGAGGCGGCTTCTTCGGAGTCGCTTATTTCTCCTTCCTCGCGCGATGGGCCGTCTTCAGGATCCCGTTTGAGAGGCATTGCAATATCCGTCGGAGATGAACTGATATCATCCTGGCCATAGTCAAGCTGGACAGAAGTATCGGTGGGCGCTGGGCGCTGGGAAGGACCTGAGCCACCAGAAGTGTCGATTATGGGCTTGCGACGCTTCGATTTCAGAGTCAAGAGGGCAGCTGCACGAAGAGAAGACGCAGGGTCCGAGTCTGAAGCAGGGGACTTGGCCCCGTTCTCCACCGAGTCAGACATGGAAATAAGCAAGAAAGAGGTGAATCGTGTCAAACTCGAATTCAAAAAAGGTACAGCGCCACCGCGTGACCAGTAACATTTCAAGCGTGTGCACGGACCACCATGTCTCCGATTCGACTGACCTTGTTCGGCCGTTCTCTGGTGCTGCTGTCGTCTTTAGTTTTGGCAAATGCTCTCTGCTGGGTACTATCGGGAATTTTCTTTGGGCGGAATCGCGACACGCTGCCAATCCTCAGTCTCGCTCTTTTGGCTTGGGTAAGCAATAATCTGAATTATACCTCTTTTCTTCTGGTTCATTCATGCCCCGTTGCTTAGACCCTGGGGCTGAGACATGGTCGGAGCGTTCTGATCTGTAAATCGCGACCACCCTGATAATTGAAATAACTACGATAGCCCTGGATGCAGATCACATTAGGTTTCCGATTTCCTGGCGTACGTGGCACTAAACCGCGCTATATTACGAGTAACCTGAATACAGTATAAGTACTCGATTTTCATTCTTTGTGCCAGTGCTATCGACAACGCAACTCGAGGCTTGATCAATCTAGGGCAGCTTTCCGTCACTTGCGGGCTGTTCTTTTCCCTTGGTCATAGCACTATAGTTATCGCTGTGGTAGGCTGGAAACTATCGGTGTATACAACGATTGTATCTCACAATTCCAAGAATGTCGCCATCGCAATATCGACCAGCATCTATGATAGATTGGACGGGGTTAGTACAATCGGGGGCGTGGTCGGTACTGCTGTCAGCGCCTCCTTCTTATTTATCGTTGGATTCGCCAATTCCATCATCCTGTGGCGGATTGTCAAGCACCGGCGAAAAGTGAGAAGTCTTTCAGTTTCAGCATATATCCCTTGATTCGATTTACAAGGCAAAACGTCGCCAAGAGCAAGGTTTATCCGCCGTCGAGGAGGATCCCAGGCACAACCATATGCTTATGATGCGCATATTGGGACCTATAATCACCTTCGTGAACAAACCGTGGAAGGTACATCCTCCCGTCTTTATTTTTCTCCTTCAATTCTCAATGCTCCCAGATGTATCCAGTCGGTGTTCTTTTCGGATTCGGTACTGAAACTTGCCCAAGCGCCACGACCCGATTTTAATCTCGAACGCAGGTTTCGACACAGCATCTTCGGTTGCCCTTCTAGCCGTGTCTGCTCTGGCGCACAAGAGGTCAGACGGCTCTGCCATTCCTCCTGGCGATATTGTCATCCTTCCGGTAAGACAAGTCGCTCCGCCCAATCCGCAATAATATTGATGCCTGTCGTAGCTCCTTTTCACGGCGGGAATGACCCTCATCGACAGCGCAGATTCGATTCTAATGCTTTACTCTTATTCTGGCTTCCCAGAACGCGGTTGGGCCATAATCAATCGGTCGCCGAAGACTGATCCAGACCTCGAGAAAGTTCAAGGGCTCGTGAAGAAATCGGTTCCTCCCGCCTCGACTGCAGTCCCTGACCCACCATCTTCCGCCGAGCTTGGCATCCCTCTTCAGCAACAAGCTGCGTCCGAAAAAGACGTACCAACCGTGAATGTGCAGCCAGTCACCCAGCTCGACCAAGTCAAAGCCAATGTCATGTCGAGCCTCAGCATTGTCCTAACGCTCATGAGTATCGTCGTCGCGTTCAGGCGAGCGGCTCCTCAAGCTCTATGTTGTTTCGCTGATTCAATCTTAGCATTTCTCTCATCGAGATCATGGGCTTAATTGGCGATCAGTGCACACAATGCCAAGCCGCCGCCAATGCGCCGGACGGCGGTGGCCTTGCCGGAAGGTGGTGGCGCGGCTGGGCAAATGTAAATCATACTTGCATTCCAAGTAACTGGAAGCTAAACGGTTAATTTCTTGGTAGGCAAACAATAATTCGGGGTACATCGGGGCAGCCATTGTAGGTGTCTTTGTATTAGTCGTCGCATGCTGGTACGCGAGTCGCCGTGTGCTCTCTGCGAGACTAGCCCGACAACCGAGCTCTTGAAGAGTAGAACCGGTTATGTAAAGTTTTGAATCTATCCGTTACTGTAACCGTAGCTTTTGCAACGAACTGAGCTCGTGGTCGAGCCCGTAAGTCAACTGACTTCTAAAACCGACCCTCTTGATAAAATTATGCTTCTCCGTCCATTTTAAACTCCGTCATTCGAACCACCCGATTTTCAGCGCCAATTCAAGCACTCGCTCGAGCGAAGTGGGGGGGCGGCCCACCACGCTCTTGTATTTACAGAAGCTGCGTTGTCACATGAATATTAAGGCGGGTTGTCTCGAAATGGTGGATTCTCCCACGGTTGAAATGACATCAATTTTTGAATTTGGACCTCAGACTGGCTATCTACGTTGAGAACCAGAAGGCATAAAATGAGAACCAAACGGCTTTAATTAGCACTAGGAGTCTGTCGCCAAGTTTTCTATCAACTGTCTTGCACCATCGTTGCGCGGGGTGATGGCGCATTTGAATGGTTTGGGATGGCTACAGGAATGTCAACCTAGACATTGTTGTGGTGTAACAGCAATGATCACCTGATCGCTTCGTCTGTGAATGAAAGTTCAATTTCAATCTCTTTCCCAGTCTTTTCATCTTTGGCTTTGGCAATGTTGAAGGCGGACAAAATAGAAACAACGGTTATCCAGACGGTCGCATCGGCGGCATGACGACCTATGCATATTCTTCGACCGAATCTGTGGCAGTGAGATCAGGGACATGTAGGATTTATATCAGAGAACGGGAGAAGCAAACCCGAAACCCAGAATATGGTCGTTGGCATTGAGCTGGCCGTCCGGGTTCAAAAATCTTTCAGGGTTGAACTTTTCAGGATGTGGTCCATAATAGACTCATCGTGCACCATAGCCCTACGGGAATTGAGACTTCTTTGATCAAAATGTGCCAGTCACTCCCACCAGATATTGGGAAGGACCATTGTGCCTGGGAGAACATCAACATATTGAAAGAAACGGAAGAATCGCGAACCTTTAGGGATAAAATATCCTGCATAGATGTCGTCTTCGCTTGTCGCATGTGGAACACCCAGCGGAAGAATAGGTTTCCAGCGAAAGACTTCTCTAACGATTGCTTCGCAATAAAGCAATGAGCTCCTGTGTTCAAACCCAGGCAGACAACCGACGCCCACAACAGTGTTGATTTCATTTTGTGCCTTTCGTAGGACTTCCGGATTTAATGCCATTGCCATAATAAAAATGACTATCGTTGCCGCTGTCTAAAAGACCATTTAGTCGCACATCTTAAATAATATTCGGTGGATAAACATACTGTGTCTGCCGCGCCTGTCATACATTCACACGGTCAGCATTCATCCAGTATAATGAGTAGAGCAAGTATGTACTTGCATACGCTACTGCAGCAACGTCCTTGATCATGTCCTCTCGCTCTCGCGAGCCACCGCGCACATCATTATTTTCGAGGAGTTCACGCAGAACAGAAGGTTTTCCAGTCCCGTCTCGCTGAAATAAGTCAAGATACGTCCCAGCCGACAACGAATTACACACTATATTTTGTCTTACAAAGTCGAACGGGGCATTTTTCATCTCGTCGATCAAGTCGGAAGTATCTCACCGAGGAAATGTTGAGCGGCAGACGTATCACAAGCTCGTCACAACATACCTCGAGCGAATCGATGGAAACCACACCCAGGGAACCATGAAGGGAAGTGGCGAAGGAATGGGAAAGTATTCACGGCAGATGCACCTGGGAGCAAACTCTCGCCAATCCTCCTCATTCCCTCTTCAGCCAGATAAACGAATTGATCACTGTGCGTGGATTCGATGTCATATCCATAGACCGCCGCCATAATAATTGCAGCGGCCAGTCTGCTCAAAAAATAAGGCCACTGATTCATTAAAAAACAGGAGAGGGTATTCACGTTTTAGTGTGCCCAACGAAATCATCAGGAGTGGAAAGCAGGCCACGTAAAAGGTCTTGGATTTTTCTCAACTGAACCGGTCGATACGCGGGTATGGCTTCTTGGCGAAAATGTTGATGAAACAATCTCTTATGCTGTTATGGCCTTTCAATCGACAAGACCAAGCTAGAACAAGGAATCTACCTGTCACCATTTATCTGCATGTGGCATGAAAACTAAGCTGAAATTCCCTCCCGCGCTAGAAAAGTTGGAATCAGGCTAAGAACATGGGTGGAAATTGAACTGTTCACAGAGGAAGCATAGGGATCGTTGGTCTGTCGGAATAAATGCGCGCCCGCTTTTCAAGCAAATCCGTCGCAGTATTCAGCGAGTTGATAACAAGAATGTGGTTTCCGAACACTTCGGCGTGTACAAGGTCACCTGGAGATACCACATGTTAGTAGAAGGCCCAGAACACAGTTTTCTGCGCACCATACTGCCTCCCCCACTCCCTATAAGTTACCCAGGGCAATTCGGTGGGTATATCGTAGAAATTCCCCATTATGAACATAGGCTTGGGTCCAGGAGGCAAGGGGAACCGAGAAGTGGTCTTCCATCTCTTCAACAGAACAGCACCCGCTAAGAGGAGTAAGGGCAGAACGAGAGTCGAGAAAAGATCAAGTGAAGGCATTGCCATGCTCAGGAAGACAATCTTGGCGCTGTATTTAAAGAATTGAGTGACCTAGGCCTGCAGCCCGTGCCGTATACGGAGACGGCCGTCATTTCGATGGCGAAACACGGTTCACATCCGTACTATTGGGCCCAATGGGTCTGATAATCACCAAGTCCTATATAGCTGGGATCCAAATGGCTGAAACAGACAATTGGTTGGCGGCGGCAATTACCAGCTCCCACCGTGACGTCTTGGTAGCGTCGCACACAAGGAGATAATCGCATGAGCCGTCGGGTGCATGTCGGGGGCCGTTGCCCGCACATCTTACAATGCCTCAACTGTCTGCTTGGGGAAAGATTCAGAGCGTAGTGTGTCTCCTGTGACTGGGTCTTAACAGCGAAAATATATTCAAGTTGCAAACCAACCATGCGATCAAAACTTTGAATCAGTTTCCCACGGTTGGAAAAGACCAGCTGATCATTCAGAAAGAAAAGGTCGTTATTAAGACTGCACATCCACCATTTGTGGAATTAAATAGCTTGCGACATGTTTCGAGGAGTAATCGAGCATTTGAATGGCATTGGGTGGCTGCAGGCATAATAAACTTGAGACTCAGATTGTAAAGACAGGGCGCCTCACCCGGCCAATCCGCCTGTAAATAGTGGTTCGATATCAATAATTTCTATCGATGAAAACTGCATTTCTGAAATGAGGGAAAAACTGCCAGGTCCAGTGGCGTCCTCCGTTGTGTCTTCAGAAATAGCACCAAGTCACCTGCTGGTTCGAATGTTCTGAACCACTTGAACGTTCCATCGGTTGTTCGGGTTCATGTTCCAACACCTCATGCTTAGACAGGTGCATGTTCAAGCCTCATGCATAGATAGGTAAGTTGCCGTCGCAAGGGCCCTCACCAAAAAATGCATTACGAACGTGGTGTTGTAGCTGAATATACTATTCGCAGTCGACTGTCGAGATTGAAAAAATAGGTTTCGATTCAACCTGGGGGCTCCCGCGCCGTCCAGTCTACTGCCCCACACGATAGCGCACACTCTTCCAAAACCTGCGCAGCGCCTATAAGCCACTAAATAAGGCAATTGCATACAGCACTTACTCGCATCTCTCCAGCAGCGCGCTCGAAGTGTCAATAGGCGTGATGTAAGGCGCACCGCTCTCAGTCTTATTAAACAACATTTCCGTCTCCATAGCGGTGGACCACATCGCCCACGAAGGCGTGATACTCGGACGCAATTTGTCGATAGGGTCCAGATTCACGGCGAACGAGAGGAAGCTTTCCGTGAAGGCATTGATGAAGGCAGTGTTGTTATAGATGAGCGTCGAGTTGAAGGCTGTGAAAGACGGGAAGTAATTGATTACGTCTTGGCCATGCAAGGCGGGAGGGATCGCATATTCAGCCTGTGCCGAAAATTAGTCGTCTTAGCTACAATAAGAGCGGAGGACTCGAAAAAAAAACCTTGTATGTTTTCCCAGGGAGTGCATCAAGGAGGGGATATGTGGGGCACTTGTATATCGCTGGGTCATTGATTTCAGCAGCTTGTATTACAAAATGCAAGAAAGGCCGACATTCTCCCATGATTGCGTTGACCTGGTCCAGAGGAGACCCAAACGACGCATAAATGGCGGCCGCGGCATTGCTCTCCTCCACTCCGAGGAGCGGGAAGAGGTTGCGCACATACTCCGCAGCGTCGTAGTGCACACTTTGGTTGACGAATATGACCCCTTCATTGGTATTGGTTACGGCGAGTAATTTGACGACCTGTTTTCAACTTGCGTCGGTAACATGGATGTGCTGAGAGACGGATGATTTACCCTGTTCAGTTGGCCTTGGGACAGGGCATCCGTTGGGCTCTGTTATGAACGAGCCATCGATCACGGGGCAGAACGGAAAGGTGTTCTGGAAGCTGGCGAGATTCACGTTTACATTGATGTCCGCCATCGTCGTACTGTCGACTGCACGAAGACATTCGACGGGGTTAACGTTGATCCCGTTGCAACTGCGATGATGCATCAGACTATAGGTTTCAAGGCCGACAAGAAATTATACCCCGCTTGAGCGGCAACATCGTCGAACAAGGCCTAAATAATAGTTAGTTCCAGTACGAGAAAGATGGAGGACGCCCACCTGAGGGATCGTGTCGTTGTAAAAGTATTGAGATGGCAGGAATGTAGAACTGGTAATGCCTGCTCGAAAGAGCTGGGGGCTCGTTTCTCCGTTACGGGAGATTATATGTTGGATGATAGATCCAGCGCCTAATACTGATTTAGGATCGGAATGTGTATTGCAAGAGGTACGAACCTGCACTCTGTCCCCAGAGCGTCACTTTGTTGGGATCATCACTTGGGGAAGCTCAGGTGGGTACTACTGTCGAGCGTGGTGCACTACTCACCCAAATTTCTGGATCTGTGATCATACATGAGCATATTTGTTCGACAAGGACAAGAATAACGGACATTCTCGTGAACCCAACGGAAGGCGAATTCTTGGTCGACTACTTTTATCAGTGTATGTCACAGCCACGGGATGGAATGGGACATACGCAAGCCAGCATTGAGGGCACCGTTGTCCTTTACTTGTTGGCCCGCAAGAAATCCTTGGGGAAAGGTAAGCCCGCCCCTTGTTCTCAAGGAAATGTGTTTACCGAATAATCCTAGTCTATATTGAATTACGACGGCGACAACTTGATTGTTCGAATCCGGAACGAGGTCTGCACCGTTATACTGGCTTGCGGAACCGATAGCGTATCTACGCTCGCCATCAATCACTACTACCCACACCACTAGCAAGAAAGGGATTACCCTCCACCGTGAATCCAAATAATGGTCGGCAAAGGCACCGTAGGATTCAGAGCAGGTGAATAGACGCTGAAAGGGGTTTCAGAGACGTCAGTATTGGCGGTCAATGCAAAAAGGACCTAGGGAATAGACAATCTTCGCTCTGCTCGACATCTCGGGTGGCAAATGGACTCGTAGAAGACGCGCCGAACACTCCTTGATAACACTGGGGAGGATCATCGAATGCCTGCTGGATCCCGGCAATTTGGGAGGGAGGAGCCGGTGTTTGGAATCGTAGTGGCCCTTCCAAGACCTTAATTTCGCACGACCCAATGTTAATCTCCTGAGCTTACCTATCGGCGGGGCAGCGTAACGCATACCCCGGAAGGCGGTAATGTTGAGTTCTGTGTCGACGACTCCTTGGTACTGAACGTAACCTAAATCAACAACAGGAGCAGCGTTGACGATGTGAGCGAAGACAAGAGAAACAAGCACTGCGCGCAAGAAATTGAGGGACGGAAGAACCAACATTCTGGAATGCAGTCTTGCTCAGGATGAGAGAACATATATTATAGGTAGGGCAGTTTAACCGTTTAACCGCAATCCCAGGAGAGCGAGCAGCTCAGCGTCACTGGCACTGGTTTCCGGTTTACCGAGTAATCATAATAATTTCAGACTAAGGTTTGGCCCCAGAACTCCGCAGCTCCCGAAAAGTCAGTGCACCTAGATGTGGTTCCGCGGGCACCTTGAGAGATTGTATTCTTGCCAAGACTCAGAATCGGACTCGGACGGGCAACCTCACAGCAAATGGAAAGCGCATCAAGAAGAGAGGTAAGCACAAAACCTAAAATACGGAAACATGACAAAGGCCGTTAGCAAGCACCGAAGAATTATATTGGATCGGGCCCGAGCGGGAATGAGCGACACGGGTGCAAGGAGCAACGGCATTGCCGCAAAGTTTGAAGTTTGGCGAAAACTCCTAGGCCTTAAAAATACCGACCTTCTGCTTGGATCTCGATGCCTGCCATACATAAATGTAGACCCCGCCTGTTATGGTTCAGCCAGGGGTGGGCACAAGAGATTTCATAAAACTAACCTTGAAGCCCCCGTCGCTCAACGTCTTTCCCCCAGCTTGAGGTATGCCACCAAACAACCGCGCCTACTTGACTGTATCTCTGAGCGCGCCAAGAAACTCCGCCTTTCGCGACTTCATGTATTCCTCGTCCGGCCAATACATTTGAATCTTTCCTTCCAGATCCTCGATCCACTCGATTACGCCCTGTCCATCTGGTGTCTTCTCGTGTGCCTCTTTGACCCTGACAGCTTTCCTCAGGTAAAGGTCGTGCTGGGTGGCAAGCACAGCGATGAGATCAAACAGAGGAAACGATTGTCCAGGCCCGTTCGCGGAGTCGTGGTACTGCAAGTTGAGGCGTATCGCCAATTCCGACTCTTCAAACACTGCGAAAAGTTCCTCTCTGGATAGAGAAAAGACCGACCCCTTAACACACTCAGTCGGAAGGAGAGTGAGCTTGATTCCATGTTCGACGACGTATGCGAGGAACTTTGTAGCCGACTCCATCGCGACGTGGAAATTGAACTGGTTCGCAAACAAGGTGCTACCCTTCTTTAGATTTCCTCCCATTCCGACCACCTGGACGACGGGGGCCCGTTTGACGTATGTCAACGCGTCAGGGAACGGCCCGCCGACGTAGAGGTCTGCGACTACGCCCGCGGCCCTGTTCGCAGCTATCAGGCGGTCAAAGTCACATAGGATGTCTTCAGCAGCGGCCAATCCGTGCGCTCGCGCCATGCGTTCGATATAAGCAACGCAGACCGCGCGGTTCTGCTGCCGATAACCATCGGAGAACGGGACAGTGACATTGCCCTGGGCGTCGCTGATGCTTCTGAGCGCCTGGTCGTAGCACCGACATTCGTCCTCGTTAAAGTCGAAGCTCCAGTCATGGACGTGAAAAGAATGGGCCATCCCCACCGTGATCTTCGCGTCGGTCAGGGATCCTTTATCCCAATAAATTCGATAGCGAGCAGGGTCAATCCCATGCGACGTCCAGAAACTGGCCATCCGGAAAGCCGTTAATAACATGTAGAGTCTTGTATCCTCTCTGACCGCGGGGTCCTCGAAATCCTCGCTCACATAGAACCACGCGTGGTCCTTTTTGGGCAATTCTTTGAGCCATGTTTGCCAGGCTTCGCGGAGGGTGGCTGCAGTGAGCGGGTTGATCATTTTGCGAATATCGCGACCAACAGCGTTGAACAAGCGCTGGAAGGCGTTCCCGTATAGCGCGGCTTTGAACGAGACAGGCCGAGCGGAAAGGACAATGGCAATTTGTGAATTGGGAAAGCTCTTTAGCACCCACAGCGCCATGAGCACGTTGTCTGGGTCGGGGCAGTCGATCATGACAATCTTCGCGGCGTCTTGTGCAGGATGCGCCATATTAGTTGAGAACGAGGATGGTTGGTCAGGGTTAAGGAAAGTCCTGGTCTTGATGCCATCACAAGACCTCCTTGACCACTGGCATGTCCCCCGTAATAACGGAGCTACGAAAACGCATTGAAGATCTCTCTTCTGGATGGAGCGAGCCGATCCTCACTGTCAGACCTCGAAATCAGCCGGAGTGACGCTCGACGCGACCTCAATGCCATTTGCCACCCAATCGCACGCTTGCTGTTCGAACTCTCATCTAGCATATTCAACTATTGCTTTCCTAACCCCTACTCGTTAGTTATCCTCCACCCGATATTCGTACCACCCTTTACTGTATGTTGTCTCTGGAGCGAGATCGCACTTGCCACCCCAAATTATGGGCAACGGTCTGCTTCGATTTTGAGACCAGTCCTCCGAAAATTCGAAACGCTCTGAAGCCATCTGAACTCTGGCTCAAATGGACGGACAACATCTTTTCTGCCTTTCACTTGTCGAGGACAGAAGTCTTGGAAATGCGCCATCATTCGGACGCAAGATTCCAAATCGGCACACTTGCAGCCTAGGTAAAAAATGGTCATTCGGCTGAAAAATCACCAGTTTTCGATCGACGGTGCAGAGGTTGAGCGAGCTGACAAGCAGAGTTCCAACGCAGCAGAGTACGTCGCTCAAGATGATGAATTCAACCGATTTCATCCAGTATCGCATGCCTCCGTGTCAGGTATGCATGATGGGCGTACGAATGGTCGTCCCGTCAATGTGCCGTATTTCTGCAAAATGCACATGATCACAACGTCCCTGCTGGTCTAGACCTCGCACCCCGTGGTTTCGGCACTTCACCCAAGTTGTGCACACACGGTCCCTTCTCGCACAGCTGCCTCCCTCCGGAACCAGGGCAAACATACGACTTGGGGCACTTGAAATACGAGCACACCCTGCATTGTTTCTTGCGCCTTGGCTTCTTTGTGAGCGTGAGGCCCGGCCCGGACTCTGGCACCATGTAAAAAGACTGAACGAAGCCAAGGGGGACCGAAGACGCCTGCACCGGGGGAGGAGAGTGGACGGGAGGAGCGGAAACAGGAGGGGAGACGTGAGGAGGCGGAACGGAAGGAGCGGAGACGGGAGGGGTGGAGACCGTTACGGAAGGAGCGTAGACGGAAGGAGGGGAAACGGGAGGAAGAGAGACGGGAGGAGAGGAGATGTGGGACGGGGAAAGGTGGGGAGGGGGGACCGATATCGGTGGCAGGCATGCAGCAGCGTTGGGGAACACCAGGAGGACACTCCGCATTTGTTTATCGTTTGCAGTTCGGTGGGAGAGCTGCACTGAATATGTCCCCCTTGATTAATGTGATTAATGCGTGGACGCGACGATTGTACGAACCGGGGAAAGCATGCTGGACCAGATCAGGCAGCTGGGACATGATATGCGTATCAGTGCCCTGGTAAGTCCGCCCACATCCAGGACTGAGGTTTCGAGGGTTACACAAGTACCGGTTGGTGAGCAGGAAGTAGTCCGTTGGATCTTGACGAACACGACGGGCAACAGGGGTATTGTTGAAACCTTTAGAAACAGCTCAAAAAAAGGGGATATTTGGAGGAGCAAACGTTTTACCGTTCAGACCTAGTTTCAGGCCACATTCGCATTTCAAAATGGTGTTCGGGGCAAGCAAGTGCGGGACCCATACAAGAATGTCGGGGTCGTAAAGGGTGCCGGAGGTAAACCCGTTCGTATCAGCAATGGAATCTGGTGCCTGCCGGTCGAACAGATCGCCGAGCCTATAGCACTGTGGCAGCCCATGAGTGGCTATCTCCTTGATAATTCTCGCCTTCGATGTCTGAAGGTACATTTCAAGGAATGACAAGGATGATTTTGCGGCTTCTCCAGCAGTAGCAGCAACCTCGCCCATCACCTGTCCATGTTCATCATCTCCAGATGCAGTCGGGTTATCATTGAGAGCACGAAACCGAAGTTCCCCAGCTAATTGGTTCAAGTGTTGGCCGAGCGTGTCTGCAAGTCGAGTTGGAGGTTATTTAGATTGAGAAGCAAGATTGAGAAGCATCATGAGCTTACGATTACTAGAATTAGAGGATACGCTCGACTCATCAAGGCTATCGTTTGGGTGGAAGTGCCTCAATATAGGGTCCTGCGGAGCTACTTCTCTCGTGTCGGAATGCGCCGGTTGAACGAAGGGGTCTGTGTGCTGCAGCGGCAGTCGTGAAGTGGAAGCAACAGGTTGTACAGGACGACTCGGAGGCGGGATTCCTCCCGTGTCAGAGTGCGGCTCGGAGGAAGGAGTTGTGTGCTGTGAGGTAGAAGTAATTGGATGCGGTTCTCGGATTGGCGTCTGCGAGGGAATTTCGGTCACGTCGGATCGGACAGGAATGGCGTCCTGCAATGCCTGCTGTGAAATAGAAGCAACAGATCTCGTCGAACGAGTTTGTATTGGGGTTGAGGATCGAGATTGGGCAGCTCTCAGAGCCTCGAGTTCTTGCGCGGCGCGCGCAGCATGCCATTCCTTGGATTTTCGCCCTGACCCAACTCGACGTCCGCCATGCTGCTTCAGAACTGACATCGCACTGCTTATAATGAATTTTCGAGTTACTGAAGCATTTGAGACGACGAATACTTGCAGCTACGGCCCGAAACTGAAGCTTTGAAGGTGAAGGCAAGGATTTGGGATGTCAAATTCGTCGGCTGAGCAAGCCGACAACCAAACGCTCTTTGACTTTCACCATGTCGCTTGAAGTAATCTCTACGATGGAACTCCTCGAGCAAATCCTCGTTCGGCTGCCCATACGCGATCTCCTCGTCTCTGTGCCACTCGTCTGCAAGACATGGCAGGCTGCCACATTTTCGCCCACTCTTCAGCGCGCCCTCTTCTTTGAACCAGACTATTCCGTGTCTGAACGGGTTCAGAATCCACTACTGGTGAAGATGTTCCCTCCATTCGTTGCCTTTTGGGGGGGCCGAGGGTCCCTCGGGATGGCCTGGTGATATATTCTCGCTGGAGGCAATGCCGTGGAGTAAAGCCCCAGATGCTTTCAAACGGGAGGAGGCGAGCTGGCGGCGCATGCTCCTCACCCAGCCTCCGGCGCAGAACATAATCATCGAACAGAGTAATGCTGGCCAGGTCACTGTTGGAAAGCGACGAACGGAGCTCAAGGACTTTTTGTTGCGCATGGGTGTGCTATATGACCTTACCGTGTCGCTCGTCGATGACGATGCGACGTGTTTCCGAGTACACTGGAACAGCGATACTGAGAGTCTTACGCTCGAGGTGGACGCACAATACGGCTGCGAGGATGATTGGTCCAGGACGCTCGACAAGCGATTTCACAGCGATGGAGCAAAGGCCATCGAGATTCCTTTCGGAGAGTGGGAGCACCGCTCCGCTCTGTTCGAGTGAAAAGCATGAGTATGTCTATACATTCGTTAAAGGCGCTAGTGACTAATTGTACTCTCAAGACTCACTACTCTCCTTTCTGCCCTGTCTCGACGTGCGCCGGAACACAGTTTCCTCCGAGCAGTCAAGGAGCAGTCACTTCTTCAAAGCCGCAGTTACTTCCATTGCACAAATTCTACTCTCACTTCCCGCAATTCCCAATGGGCGCCGTCTCTCTTGACGGTGTCTTTGGCTTTTTCGAGCGCTCAGCTCCTCCACTGGTTATAGGTTGGGCTCGCCAACCTCTAGATCCGTTCTTCTGCATAAATGCTTCCATCTCATTCCCAGCCTCACACAATTAACGATGGGGATGGCAGACTCGCGAGTTGTTGGCGGTTTATTCTCTGCTTTGGCCGACACACTGTCCTTGCTCGCCAATCTTTCCCATTTGTCTATTGGCATATCTCACTGGGACCAATCCGATATTCCCCAGTCCTCTTGGAGGACGCTCGTTCGTGCGCTTTCGACCCGCCGCCTCCAACTCTGCCCTCTCGCCGTCTTTTCAACGGTGCCTCCGGTGGACGTCGTCGCTGCGTTCAGTGTAGTTTCTCGTGACAGCGCCGTATACATATCCATTGATACTCCTGAAATGCTCGAATTTGGCGACCCGCCTGATTCTTGCTGGTTCCACTGTAGCGGTGAGGACCAATCAGGTTACCGGAGAATGATTCGAATGACCGACTCGGAACTAATGTTTTCCTCGTGGGTGTTGTGTTGGGTTTTCAAGGACGAGGCTTGGAAAGTCTAACGGCTCTATCGCGGTCTATATTGTGACAGAACTCTCTAGACGACCTTGAATTTGCCTCGAGTCCTACTTCCTCGCCGACTGAACATTCATCGGAGATTTTTCTCCAATTTCTCGAGCTTACCCAGCAAGCCAGGAAGCGCGCGACTCCAACGGAATTCTCTTTTTTGAGAGGTAGATTTCCGCAGAGGTTAGGATTCGCCGTTCGAGCTCTTTCTCGATTTAAAAGGACCGTGTCTCCTATTCAAACAAACCCCGCGGAAATGGGCTTACTCCTGCTTGCTGCTTGCTAACAACCTTTGTCACCTCTTGATGGGCAACGCTGACGCTGACATTCACCCGGCTAAGTTCGAGCTATTGGCGACCTCTCAAAGTGCCTGCGGAACCACCCTTGCCACCTGCTCCAACTTTAGAGAGGCTAGCCAACCCAGGTTTGATCTGTATGTCTGCTCCGAATTCTGCGGCGAAAACATATCTGTAAGCAAGAAATAGCGGTGACGTACTCAGCACTCACCGGTTCATCCGTCGGGCTTGCGGTTAAATGGTTAAATGGTTAAATTGCCCTCCGTGCTATCCTATATGTTCCCTCGCCATGAGTGCAAAACTCATCCCATAATGTCGGCTCTCTCCGCCTTGAAGATATTCTGGCCCGCAGCCCTTATTTCTCTTGTCTTCGCTCAGGGCACTGCCGCCGCCGCCCCAATTATTTATCTGGGCTACGCGCAGTACCAAGGAGTTGTCGATCCAAACCTCAACATTACAGCCTTCCTGGGCATCCGTTACGCTGCCCCACCAACTGGTACGTATTGGAATTGTTAGCATCCCAGTGAAAATTCACCCCTGGAAGGACCATTACGATTCCAAGCGCCTGCGCCTCCTTCCCAGATCGCTGGAATTCAGCAGGCATTGAGCGACCCTCCGCAGTGCTACCAAGGGGCGTTCGTTGTGTGGCCTACTCACCCGTTCACCACTCGAGACGTCGAGCAGACAGAAGATTGTCTATTCCTCAGGTTCGTAGTGCTTGTGTCGGCTTTCCTCACTGACATCCCTGAAATCACCTCCAGCGTCTATTCCCCGGCCCTCAATTCTACGGTTCCTTTACCCACTATTGTTTGGATCCACGGCGGAGGGTAATTTTTTTTTTCTCGTGCTGTGCGCCACAATTAATCTACGTGATACCTCCAGATATACACTCGGCTCTGCTAGTCAGTTCAACGGCGCCGACCTCGTCCAAGAATCCAACAACCAAGTAGTTGTCGTGGTGATTCAATACAGGCTGGGACTATTTGGTAAATATTCGCGCTGCACCATATCATGAGTCTCACCCCTCCCAAGGATTTCTCCCAGGCCAACAAATAAAGGAGGGCGGTGCGCTGAATGCTGGTCTACGTATGTGCTGTTCCTTTGCTTCGTCCGACGACCCTTGCTGATCTGCAAATAGTCGATCAAGAGTTTGCTCTGCGTTGGGTTAACAAGAATGTTCGCGATTTTTACTATATGCCTGTCGAATAATATATTCACACTTTGACAGATCCATAAATTCGGGTGAGCTGGAATTCACTCCACTGGATGAATCTAATAGCACTTCAAGCGGGGACGCCAATAAAGTTACGATCTGGGGAGAAAGCGCAGGTAGTTCTTCCTTTTTATACATTATTCACCCCGACAAATATTTTTTCAGGCGCTGCTTCTGTCCTTCAGCACGTAGTTGCGCACAACGGGGGAACAAGTCCCCAGCTCTTCCGCGCGGCGATGACCAGCTCTGGCTGTGTGCTCTCTCAATACCACTACAACGACACGATCCCTCAAGTACGTGCCCTTGAATCTTTGTGTACCTGGCTAAATTCGTTCTCAGACTTTGTTCAACAGGGTTGCAGCCCAAGCTGGGTATATTCTTCGGCATGCTCAGATTTCGCCTATTAATTCATTGTCCCAGCTGCAACGGCACAGAATCCCTGGATTGTTTGCGTGCGGTCGACAGCGAGACGATGTCAGACATCAATCTGAACGTGATCCTGGCCGCCGACCCAACCGCATTCACATTCGTGCCAGTCATTGACGGCTCGTTCATCTCGCAAAGTCCAACGGATGCCCTTTCTCAAGGCAAAGTGAACGGGGTAAATTTTCTATTTCCTTTGGGAAATATTTTAAAATTGACTTGGGCCAAATAGGACTTCCTGCTCTCTGTGACCAATACCAATGAGGGGGTTATCTTCGTTAACCAAAGCATGGAGTATGATGTCGCGCAGTACGTGCGCAACTTCTTCCCGCTCCTCGGCGCCGAGGAGAGCAATGCGGCGGCGGCGGTTTATGCGTCACTGGGCTCTCCCCTGGACCAGGTCAATAGAATCGTGGCCGAGGG
Source organism: Mycena galopus ATCC 62051 (assembly GCA_014925785.1). Classification (NCBI taxonomy): domain Eukaryota; kingdom Fungi; phylum Basidiomycota; class Agaricomycetes; order Agaricales; family Mycenaceae; genus Mycena; species Mycena galopus. Next base: position 140,308 of record WIQG01000172.1, read on the forward strand.
TTCGCTCTTTCTACCACCACTCTTGAGAATATGCGAAGAATTGACTTCCTCACAGCCGTGTTCAAGTGCCCCACATTTTCTCTGCTCGATGCCTTCCCTGGGAAGTCGTACAAGGTTATTATAACTCTTTGACCTCGTCCTCAGGATATTAAGTATTTTACAGGCGGAATACGCGATTCCTCCCGCCTGGCACGGCCAGGACATAATCAACTATTTCCCGTCTTACAACGCATGGGGCGCCACCCTCATCTACAACAACACTGCTTTCATCAATGCCTTCACGCAAGGCTTCCTCTCGTTCGCGGTGAACCTCGATCCCAACGACAAATTACGTCCTAGTATCACGCCCGTATGGCCGAAATGGTCCAGCGATGTCCAGGAAATGTTGTTCAACGAGACTGAGAGCGGTGCGCCGTCCATCGCGCCGTTTCACGCGTCGAGCGCTCTCTTGGAGAGATGCGAGTAAGTAGTTTGTTTGAATGAGTTTCTCAATGGCTCACGAATCCCGCAGGTTTTGGAAGAGCGTGCGCCATCTCACCGCGCAATAGCAGGTTTGTTAGATTTGGATTTTGAGGGCACTTGTCGCAAAAGGTGTGCTAGTACATACACATGTTACAATCCTAAAAGTGTGCGCCAAGTGCAAACCTAGGAGCACAATGTACCATCCAGCCCAAATTCAGACATTGCGAGTTTTCATTAGTCAATTAGAATGCGCGCGGGCCCCTTGAGGCCCATGTGGCACTATACATGGTATGCGGGGATGATTCTAGCCGGCGTGGAGTATGAGCGAAGGCCTAGGGAGGTCTCTATTAGTTCCCCAAACGATCCCATCCGGACGGCGGAGAACTCGAGGGGGCGACTTTACAGAGCACTCCATCAAGCCCTTGGAGAGTGGTAGGAATAGTAACTCAGAAAATAAACCGCGTTGATTAGAGCAATGAGTATGTATTATAGGATACGTAGGCGACGAAGGTGGTCCGTCAATTAGTTCGACGTTGCATTGTAGATGATGCGGTTAGCAGTGAAGCTGATTCTGTTCCCGACCGCACCCTACGACGAATTAGATTAGGGACATGAATTATAAATGCAAAGCTTACCGTGAAAGTGGAGTACTCTTCCAGAACCGCGAGATAGAACGTCGCATTGGTCGCGTTCGCCCCAGTGCCCCATCCACCCGGGGACTGGCTGAAATCAGGCATCACGAGCGTGGGAGGAGGAGGGTTGGGCGGGTTCGGGTTTCCTGTTCGCGGGTTTGAATGTCAGGAAGGTATTGTGTTGTATTGAATAGATGAACGAACCAGGGTAGTTTTCCTCGGCAAAGCGGCCAAAGAAGTAGCCGTTGGCGAAATCCAAATTCTGGGCAGTAGGTATCGCGGACGGCGGGTCGGTGAAGAGGTAGACGTTGTAGTTGTAGCTCGAGGCGCCATAGTCTGCGATGGAGAGGTAGCTGAAATCGAAAGTTGCGCCGGGGGCGATGTGCGTGCCCTCTGCGGGTGCCATGATGGCGGGGGTGGAAGCGCGCGCAGAGGCGAAGAAAGTAAGCGCAAGACCGAGAGTAGAAAGGAAGTGCATTTGCAGAGGTGGTTGTGGAATGGGGTCTTAGTCCGAGTCGGAGGCATTTTATAGTGAGGAAATATACGGAGATCCTTTACCGCCTAGGTTCACTTAGGTAGTCGGCAGGTTGACTGGATTTCGGGGCGGCCGTACCAAGATTAGAGATGGGCTCTGTAATCCGCAGTGCACCGTACTTCCAGGCTTCGGGATTGCGGGCTCTGAAGGGAACCGGGGTCGGGTCCGTTTGAATGCACCTCCGATGCGGATCATGGAGGCATAGAAATATTTTGAAGCTCGGGCGCAACTGGGCAGAAAGCGATCGAGCCGGGATCCGCACGTTTGCACTGCGCCAGTTCTACTTGTGTTCAGCGGCCGCTCAACTCCGAGAGCCCTGGCTTGGGCCGCTCGGGCCGGATGCAAATTTAGAGCGTCGGGCTCGGTCATTCCATGCACCAGACCCGAGTGAAAGTGGCTGTCGTGGATTGGTGAAATGGTCATGGACTCATTGCACCGCGCCAGTTCTGAGTTCAATATTCAGGGCCGTTCCAAAACTTCACCGGACAGCCTTGGGTAAGCCCGTGCAAATTTAGAGCGTCGGGCTGGGTCATTCCATGCGTCTGCGCTGCACCAGAGGAGAGCGAAACTTGCATTTGAGCGGCCGTCGTGGATTGGTAGAGAATGCCGTTCAAGGCGACTCGGAGTTGCCATAAACGGAAGACCATCAACGGCAATAGCCTCGGAACAGGATCGACACAAATACTATGGCTGATGTTCCCTCCTTGGACGACAAGGCGCGATACGAGGCTTTGAAGAAGGAGCTGATACAGGCACTTCCCAAGAAACGCGCAATCGACAAGCAGCTTGTTGGTTCTCTTTCACTGCATCCCGACTCGTGCTCAAATGAAAAACGAAGGCAGACATCGAATTCCAAATCCACGATTTAGAAAAGACCTACCTCACCGAGACCGCCGCCCACAATGGTGGTAATATCATAAACGGATTCGAGGGCTACCTCAAAAACACCAACGCGAATAGGAGAAAGTACGATGTGGCGGACAGCGAGAGGTTATTCTCAAACAGCAGCCTGACGTATCCAAAGGTGAGTCTGCCGTCTGTTGTGGCGCTTGTGCCCTTTGGATTCCATCCCAATAGTCACTTGAGCTTCTACGCGATAATGATGAAGCGCCAGAAGAGGTTGCCCTCTTTAAGCAGCCAAGCACCCCAGGCGTGACGACGGTCATTGTGCCGCCTGCAACGAGAGGACAAGAGCTCGACCAGTCGCAGTTGAAGAAGTACAGAGACAGGGAGTACCAGCGGCGGAAGAGAGCTAGTGCGAGCCAGCGCAGTACGAGCGACGAAGAGACAGTTGCCAGTAGCTCCTCGCGCCGGGCCACAAAGAAGGCAAGAGTAGACGAATAATAATAACAGGGTATGTTTCGTGCTTTTTCTAATGCTTGTCGGCGCTAACTCGCTCACAGACATAATATCTGTATTCTGTAATATATGGTCGAAGGAAAGATGTACATTACGAGCGTGTTTTACAGACCAAGCGTCCTCAGAAAATCTACCACGCCCGCTTCGTCCATACCACCTCCGTCGGGGTCGACAGCTTCGATACACCGCGCGATGCCGATTATCTCTCGCACGTCTTTTGCATTCACCCATACCCGCCCATTCACACCCACCGCTGCTTCTAGCGGAAATCGCGCACCGAGCAGGGGGAGCAGAAAGTGCTTGGAATCAAGCAGTCTGTGGCGAGTCAGAAGTGGAGCAGCACGCATTAGATGTACATACTGTCGGCACATTGCCAAACTGCAGCGAACCATGAACCCGCCCTTGAGCTCCCCGAAGCCCTCTGCTTTCCGGGTTTGTGCGTCGAAGCATTCTAGCTCGGGCTCCATATCTTTGTGCGCTAATGAAACGCGCGCGTACACAAGATTTCCGATCTAAAATACATCTGTTAGAACGAAAACATGCGATGATTTTGTCTTGCCTTGAGATTAGGTTTATTTCGTTTCGTAGCCGCCTCGAATGCAAGTCCATCCAAGGATGCGGGGTGAGCTGAGCCAATGTCGACGCGAAAGCCCTCGCCAGCTTTTTGTATAATGACGCCAATTACCGATTCTTGCGCGGCCGGAACGTACTAAAAACCTCTAAGCACGAGTTCCCAGAAGAGAACGCCCCCACAGACCCGTCGCGAATTATTTTCGACCCACCATTTGGCGCCATTTGCGGAATGATTCAAAGTCCCAGCGCGGGTCGCGATTATTGACGCAGAGGTGGACGCGTTGCCATTAGAGTTTCCGGTGTTCTGAAGTAAGCCAGGGCCCAGCTTGAGGTTTACATGCTGCGCAGGGACGTGTTGGCCCGGAAGAACAGTCGCAGTCGACATGAGCGTTTGGGGCAAGAATGATTTGACCCCAAATAAGTTGCTGCTTACCACCACATCCGTTTCAGACATGGCCACTCCCTTGCTCAACGACTTCCCAGAACTCGCTGGCCTTTCGTAAGGGCCACCCATGCATGCATCTCAAGCCGACGATTCACGCTGCTGCTCCGTAGACGCGAAGACCTCGAAGATTTATTGAACGATCCCGTCTACTTCCAGGCTACATTTCACTCCTTACCCCGCGTCAAGGCGATGTACCAATCACAGGCCGAGCTGGGGATGGCCAACGAATCGATTGCTAGTGCGTTCAGCTGGCTATCTGCGCTGCGCTCTTCATCTCATTCTACGAAGAACATAATCTCGAGCTCCAAGAGCCGCTATACAGACTACGGGCAGAGACACAGGAAGCTTTCGACGACGCCAAGAATCTAGAGGCGCGATGGAAAGACGTGGAGCGCGAGCAGCGGGAGGTCTACCAGGTCCGCCCTTCCCTCTGCCGCGGACTCTCCGTCGTAGCTGACTACTATCGATGCATCCCAGCGCTTCAGCCCCCAATTCCTACTCATGCGCCTCAAGCACAGCAAGACTGCGCAGGACGACGCGTCGGAAGCGCTCGCCTCCGCCTTCGTACAGCAATCCTCCGCGGTCGACAGCGGTGCTGGGACGCCGAATGGGAATTCCGGCAAGGAAATCGACGACTTTGTCCGGGAGTTCAAGGAAATGCGGAAGATTTACCACAAGCGGGTCATTTGGGAGGATCGCTGGTCGTCGGGGTTGGTTAACTGGAGAGACGACTGAGAGATTTATGTGTAGAGACATATAGTGAGTCGGTCTCGTTCGCAAAGTACAGATTGGGTGCTGATCGACGACCGCGTTATGGAGCTATTACTGTATTTTTAGGAATACCAACACCGATATTGTATCTTGCTCCAGAGCTGCTTCGGGATACGACGAGCACTCTCATGGTTGTTCGGTTCGCCCCGTCCCGGTCTCAAATACATGTTAATTCGCAGACTTCTTGCATGAACCGTCAACAGTAACGCATAAAGAGTATACAGAGCGGTTGGGAGGTTTTATCTCGCTCTCAAATCTCTTCAATGCTGCCCAACGTCGTTCTTTGTATATCTTGTCTGTTTCAGCGACGTACCTCGCTTCACCGAGCATAGCCTTCCCTGCGAAAGCCCAATACCGACTTCGCATTTCAATACCGGTCCATCGCCGACTATGGTGTCTCCTCGTACAGCTTTACTTTCTGGCTATTCACGTCTCCTCCGAGGCAAGTCAACAAGTAGCTATCGCGTTGGACGTTGGAATTGATAGATTGCTGTAGGTTCTTCGAGCCCTTGGACAAGCTGGCTATGGGCTTATCATCTGGGACGATTTTCGCAGTCGAATTATCCTGGCGCGGGTCGCATTTCCCGCATTAAGGGCGTTTCGGCACCAATCTCAGCGAGTTCATGGCCCTTGTGGCCCGCCGCACAACCCGCCGTCCGCTTGATTCACGATGCTCGACTTCGGGTGAAGGCTGGGGTATTGGATCAAATACTAGCCATGCCAAGACTTACACCACCGTTTGCGATCCCATGTTTCCCAGTCAAAAAGTGGTGTACCACGTTTTGACCCAAATTTAGCAAAAATCAAATATGTTTTAGACATAGAAAAAATGTTGGATCATCTATAGCCAGCCCACCTCGTATCAACATTGGGCTGGCAAAGTGCGGCGCACCTCAGCAAAGTAATGATGTGTTGTCAAAATAACCCAAATTGGACATTTCTCCGATATCAGCCGCCCGATGTGGGACCAATGTTGGGCACGACACTAGTCTTTGGACACAGCCGGAACTTGCCTCAATGTGGTAACAATTCCCGTCAATCTGGTGCGTCTCCTTGAAGTTTTCTTCAAGTCATTGAAACTCCGCTCTGCGATCAGCCAAACATGACCACGGATTTTCTGATATCGTACCACACTTTTTCCACATTATTCCTTTTGAGAAAAAACTTCGGGTCTGAAAAAAAAAACTTTGGCCGAATCTCAGAAGACCTTGATATCGCATCCCTAGATACCGAGGGGGTGTGGCATGCTTATTCTCTAAGGACTGGGGCGGAAAATGAGTGGAACAGACACAGAACACCACTTCGGACTCGTAGCCGAGCTATCCGTGATGTCCGACAACCCTTATTCCACCACCGCGGCGGGGCTCTCGACGGTCGCATCTGGGATCCATCTGAGCTCTCAGCAATATACCCCCAAGTCCAATTTCTTGCTTTTCTGGCCAGTATGATCCTAGGTCTAGTCTGGCGGCATTAGGTCGATTGTTGGCCATGGCAAGACTTTGCAGACTGGAAGTCTGTCTGGGTCTTGGTTTGACGGATAACGTCTTGTAGCGACACGACTTGTTCGCGATGTTGTAGTCCGAGTTCTTTCGTTATCGAGTCAATGATCCCTCCGTCTTTGCTCAGTGATCTGTCAGCACGCACTCTTCGCCAAACCAACACCATACAAGGACCTCTTCAGGCCCAAGACTGGGTTCGGAGCTGTTTGGGTGGCAATGCATGCACATCGAATTTCTGAGTTGTTGAGTACGCGGTCTGCAGCACAAACACTTCTTACTTTTTCGCGCCTGCTCGATCGCCACCGTGACAACCAGCACGCTGAGGGGATAAGCACTCGTGGCCGATGGCCATGTTCTCAGGTAATGGGCGGACTCCTTTCTTTCAAGTCCTTCCATTCACGCATAGCTGCCTATGAGCAGGTCAGCAGAGCACCTACTAGTAGTGCAACTGTAAAGTACTGGATGCTTGATGAAGCCCCATTCGTGGGAAATTTTGGCGGGTTCGCATCTCTCTTCGTCACCGCCTCGTTCGCCTATGGAGGAACGGAGTCTATCGGTATCATGCCAGTTAATTTTATTCGGTCTCAAACCATCGGCTGACTCAGTCTCTTCAACAGTGCGGGAGGGCAATGCAATCCCACTCGAAACGTACCCCGCGTAATCAACCGAGTTTTCTTCTGTATTCTCATCTTCTACATCCTCACCGTTATCCTCATCGGCTTCGACATACCGTACGTCTCTCCGAAATAACTATGATCACCTAGCGAGATTTCGCGTCGCACTAACTGACCCATACTCCCAGTTACAACTTTCCCAATCTCTCCACCAAGACGTCTGCGACGTCTCCTTTCACTCTCGTCTTCACTGAAGCAGGCTCAAAGGCAGGAGGATCATTCATGAACGTGGTCATCCTTACATCAGTCTGAGTCATATCCGCCGGGAACCATGCGCTCTTCGCCGGCGCTCGCGTGGTCTACGGTCTTGCAGCAATTGGTCAAGCACCGAGAATATTCCTCCATACGAACAGGAATGGAGTACCTTGGGTCGCTGTACCAGCTGTTGCGTCTGTATTGCTCATCTTTTTTGGTGCCTCGTTCCTTCCTGGCGGACCGGGACAGATCTGGACTTGGGCTGAAAACCTCGTGGGTGTGAGTCGAACCCCGGTTTGCAGCAACTTACGTGCTGACCTACACCCCTTTCGCTTACAGGTTTCCAACCAAGTAAGCTCAGGGATTTCTCCTCTCCCACGGCGTCATTAATCGCTCGCCTCTCCCCTCAGATTGCTTGGTGGTGTATCGGTGTCTCCTTTTGGTGATTCCGCCGCGCCTGGGTTGCTCAAGGCCGCAAAATTGAGGAGCTCAAGTTTCCTAACCCCCTCAGAGGCTTCGCTGCTCCTGCCGTCGTCTTCTCCATGTCCGCTATTATCCTCAGTGAGATACCTTTCCATCTCAGATCGATCGTCGTGGGCTGATACCATTCATTTCGTTTGCAGTTCAAGGTTGGTCTGCCTGGCAAGGGGGATTCAACGAAATCTCGTTTATTTCGAATTACAGTGAGTTTCCTCTCCCCTCAATGTGGCTCACCCACTAATGACTCCCAGTCGAACTGCCCCTCTTCGCTCTGCTGTACGTCCTTTGGCGACTTGTCAAGCACACCCCGACACCATCCTTCCTCGATATCGACGTCGATTCCGGGAGACACGTGGAAGGACCGGAGGATGCAACGAATAACGAGGATATCGGTAAGAGAGAGCGCGGAAAATATGGCTGGCTGTGGAAGATATATGGTTTGGTGGCATGATACTGCGAAATTATATTAACTGGTCACGGTGAATATATCTCTTGTCCTTTCGTTGCTCTGGCCCGATTATCCACACACGTCGTAAATGCAAGGTTAAGCCGTGAGTCGCATGCCCCGCGATCCAAATCCGGCCCACAAAATATCAGTGTATATTGCAGCTTGGAGATGATGGGCGAAGCTGCTGTTGACCACACCGCAATTCTCGTATCACTCGACCTTGCGGTCTCTGAGAATAGCACCTCATAGATCTCTCTTGCGCGACACCTGAGGAAGATGTGCGTGCAGTGTCTCATTTTATATTGGGTATCTAATATTTGCTCCCATCCAGACAAACATCTTTGTCGAGCCCAACAACTGTGCCACCATAATACTGGTTCCAGTCTGCACACATCTTTCGGTGCAGGTGGTGTAGCTCAACACCCCGCATTTGGCTATACTAGCCTGCTTCCCAGGAATCCCAGCTCTCCAATCAATATGGCCGCCAATTTCAGATCAGCTTGACATTCGCTGCTCACCTTTCCCCCTTGCCTGGATTCGAACAAATCATTCATTCAATTACTCTTGCTTATATTCATTCATTTGCAGTTGCGATTTCGTTGGTGCACCAGCAGCTGGACACATACCAAACTCATCAAGTCAAAACTACCTGCAGATTATAATATATATACCCCCTATTCTCTCGTGCTTTGTTCCATCGACGTCTGCGCCCCTGTTTCCTCCACATATTGCGCGTCGGCAAGGGTAGGAAAGTGGGGCACTACCTGTGATGGTGTGGAATTTGTGCCAAGTAGAGAGATCCAGGCGACTACTTTTCTTTGAGCACTTCTATCCTGCAAACGAACATTCGACACACATCTTTTCTTCTGCGAAAAAGCGCCAGACAGTGCAGCCCAAGGGATGTTCCTCAAGGTCGGTCACCCAGAACGCAAGAAAAAAAAACGGCAAGAGTTGCATATCCACGCACGCGCCCCGCTCATGCACATCTCAAAACGCGTGGCATAACAGCATTGGTCATACAGTAGTTTATATGAGGGCATATCGACAAAACAGTATATCCATCCGTGCCGCAGCGTTTAGAACTAGAAGGTGCAGATATTGTTAGCCTTGAGCCCTTCCAGCTCGAGTGCGTACTGCGTCAGGAAGAGGCAAGTAGTTCACCATCTTTCCTCCCACATTTGGGATACCCCACAACAAAGTGGATGGAAGAAGGCAAACACACCTTGATGAACGGCTTGATCTCACTCTGTGCAACCTTCTACTGGTCCATGCGACGGGTGACGCAGCGCACCATGGCAATGGGGCGCAGGTACGGCCACGCCTTTGTGCCCTCATCCAGTTGCTTGATTACCACAACCGTCTTCTCTGCCTGCCAGCCCTGCAGCTGAAGTGCGACCAGCGCGGGTGTACGGGTGATAGGGAGCAGCAGCAAAGACATACAGAATAGAATGTGTTCCGTTCTCAGCAATGCCAAGAGGGCACAGGTCTAGTTCGCTAGATAATACGCAAAGCGTGCCGTCCGAGACCTTGCCACGACCCCACTGGACGTGGTCAGATATTGGAGGCCCGAGTTTTCGTGGTGTAGTCCGCTTGTCGGACTTCAAGCCTCCGGATTATGTTTTCGAGAACCTGGAACAGAGCTATATTGCTGTAGAATTAAATCCCCACTGCGTTTCTCGAGTGCCTGCCGTTGTTGGGTTTGGTTGCGGCGCAGAGTTGGTTGGTGAGGAAGAAAGTCGTCAGACATCACGGATCGGAAATAGTGGCTGTGTGAGCTCGGCTACTGGTCCGAAATCGTGCTCTGTGTCCATTCCACTCATTTCCCGTCCCAGTCCTTCGGGAATGAGCATACTACACCCCCTCGGTATCTAGGGATGCAATATCAGGGTATTCTGAAATTTGGCCCAATTTTTTTTTTTTCTGGCCAGAAAATTTTTCTCAAAAAGAATAATGTGACGTTTGGTGCGTCATACGGGCCAGCACCACTCCAGGTTACATGGAGAATTTATTAGGACATGTCAGGGCTACATGTAAGTAAATCCTCTGGGTGAGAGCAGACTTGGAGACCGTTGTGCACTAGGAGTCATTATGGTGTCCGCATCGGACACGGATGAGGTAATGTCGACTCATCTCGTGCCATCGGCGCGCACGCATTCACTTGCACACTGCTGGCACACTTGCTGCACATCAGCTCCCTTTTCCCTTTTCCATTGCCTTCGTCCTGTGGTTACTGACCCATGTCTTCTTTGTGTACAACTTTTGTTATCATTTCCACATGTACTTTAAGTATATTACCGTGTCTGCCAAGCACATACCCACAATATATTGCATATTTGGTTTTTTTTTTAATTCGCATTTTGAAAGAAAGTACCATTGGCTCGCAGGGAATGATGGAAAATTTTATGACTGAGGAGCCATGTCAAATGGGTGGTGGATCCACATCGTTTCGACAACAAGCGGCCGACATGGGACCCATGTTGCTGTCCCAGCATACACCAGATATACACCACTTTTCCGCGGATTTATGTTGACCTCGACATCCATCAGATATCAGTTGATCCCATATGGGTCCCATCCTGGTAGCAAACGGTGGTGTACTTTGATGTGAGGTGGGGATTGGAAGGTGATACTTTGTCGAAATGAGTTGCAAATAATATGTAGCCGTCTCTTAGGATCAGCCTTTCCGCGAACGAAATCGTGTACAGCGCAACGGTCCACTGAGACAAGGGTCATCTGAGCGTGGAGTTTGGGGAGCAGGAATTCTTTGAGACTTGCAGATCGTTCGGACCTAAGTAGTCTTTTCGGGAACGATGAAGTTTTGCTGCATCACGAAGCACACGCAATTATTTGTTATTCTCAAGATAATGATTGCTAACACGTCCAAGAGTCCGGAGGACTTTTACTTTCCTATTGCGCGGTGAGATGGCGCACATTCTTCCAAAACCTGCGGGATGCATGAGCCTCTAAGCAGGCCAGCTAACGAAATCACTTACTCGCATCTCTCCAAGAACGCGTTCGACGTGTGGAACGGCTCAACATAGGGCGCGCCGCTCTCAGTCTCGTTAAACATCATTTCCGTCTCTGCGTTCGACCACGTTGGCCATGTGGGTGTAATAGTCGGACGCAATTTGTCGTTGGGGTCAAGGTTCACCGCGAACGAGAAGAATCCTTGCGCGAAGGCATTGATGAACGCGGTGTTGTTATAAATGAGTGTCGTGTTGAACGCTGTGTAAGACGGGAAATAATTGATCAAGTCCTGGCCGTGCCAAGCGGGAGGGATCGCATATTGACCCTGTGAGGCGTAAATCAGTCGTCTTGTAATCAGGATGGAGGGTTTGGAAAACCTTGTGGGACGCGGGGAAGGCATTGAGTAGGGAGTATGTGGGGCACTTGAATATGGCTATAAAGAGGTTAGGCCTTCGGGTATTCAATAGGGAGAAGAATGACGAACAGTCTCCCATGATTTGAGTGGCCTGGTTCAGAGGAGACCCCAATGACGCATAGGCCGCCGCAGCAGCATTGCTCTCGTCGACTCCAAATAGTGGGAAGAGGTTGCGCACGTAATCCGCAACATCATACTCTAAGGTTTGATCGACGAAGACGGTCCCTTCATTGGTGTTGATTACAGAGAGCAAGAAGTCCTGTTCAGCCCGACTTTGTTCAGAAAATGTGTCTGCAGTGCAGTGAAGCTGAAAACGTACCCCGTTCACTTTGCCTTGAGAAAGGGCATCCGTTGGACTCTGGGTGATGAAAGAGCCGTCGACAACGGGCACAAATGTGAATGTGTTTTGGAAGCCGGCAAGGATCGTGTTTAGATTGATATTGGCCAGGGTAGCGCCATCGACTGCACGGAGACAATCGAGGGGTTCAGTTCCGTTGCAGCTGAAATAATGTAAACCGGAGGTTGGACGTAAAAGAAAGATGAAATACCCTGCTTGGGCGACAACATCATCAAATAAACCCTGAAAAAAAAGTCAACCCAAGCACCAGAAGGAACAAAAAGCTCTACCTGAGGGATCGCGTCGTTGTACTGATATTGTGAGGGCAGGAATGTCGAACTAGTGATCGCTGCCCGGAAGAGCTGCGGGCTCGTCTTTCCGTTGTTAGCAACTATATGCTGAAGAACAGATCCTGCTCCAGCGCTTTCCCCCCAAATGGTAACTTTATTCGGGTCGCCCCTTGGGTACTCTTGATCAGGGTCAATACCAACCACTGCGATGTCCGACTCACCCAAATTTATAAATCTGTGAAGATATCAGTGAGATTGTTTGATAAGGAAGCTTGGCAGCGACGAACGTTCTTGTTCACCCAACGCAAGGCAAATTCTTGATCAACTTTTCCGTAGTTCAGCAAGGATTACGGGATGAAATAGTGGCACAGCACATACGCAAACCCGCATTAAGTGCACCGCCTTCCTTTATTTGCTGGCCAGCGAGGAATCCTTGCAAAGAATGAGTCTCACCGCCGAATGCAAACAAGAGTATTTACCGAACATCCCAAGTCTGTATTGAATGACCACGACGACAACTTCGTTGCTGGCGCCCTGGACAAGGTCGGCGCCGTTGTACTGACTTGCAGAACCGATGGCATATCTACGGTCGCAGTCAGTTGCTGCCGATACCGCGAGAAAAGAAAAGCTTACCCTCCCCCGTGAACCCAAACAATTGTAGGCAAAGGCACAGTAGAATTCAGAGCGGGTGAATAGACACTGGGGGGATTTCAGGGAAACTTGTGAGGACAGCGCATACAAGATGAACCTGAGGAATAAACAATCATCGGTCTCCTCAACGTCTCGGGTAGCGAATGGATTAGTGAGCGATGTTCCAAACGCTCCTTGGTAGCACTGGGGAGGATCGGTGAACGCCTGCTGAATCCCAGCAACCTTTAACGGAGGCGCCGGCGCTTGGAATCGTAGTTGTCCTTTTAGGGCCTCAATATCGGACTGCGTAGCAAACTCCGGCGCTTACCAGTTGGTGGGGCAGCGTAACGGATCCCCAGGAAGGCCGTAATATTGAGCCCTGGGTTGACAATTCCTTGGTACTGCGCGTAGCCCAGATCAACGACTGGAGCAGCTCCAGCGTTCACGGCGCGAATGGAGAGAATAATAAGGGCCCCGTGCAAAAGAGAGGCGAGTGTCATGATTGAATAGGAATTGCGCTACCTGTGCCCAAGTAGAGTAGAGAACTTATATGTGGTCGACGGCACCATTACAAATTGATGAGCCGGTCGCGTACTCCGCTGAATGAAGCAGCCACTGCTCAGCGCTCAGGGCTCGGGAGCGCTAGCGACACTATGATAAACGGAATGACAAGAAACGTGCTTACAATGCAAGTAGCTTGCTAACCCGCAACGCGCACCTTTGTCATGTTTTTGACGGCCTTTCGACGCGCACTCCCGCCGACCGCATACTAAGCGTAGTGACAATGATGATCATTTCATCGCGGTAGGGCGTCAGGTTTTCGCAGACCGCCACAGGTTTGTTGGAAAATTTGGCAAAAATTTGGTGAGGTAGGTGCCGCGTTGATCGGGCCGGATGCAGATGTTTTTTGATAGCACTGCCGGTCAAGTAACATTGGACTTACCACTTCACTTACGGCCTAATTGAGAGTGGAAAGGACACTGAAATGCAGTGAAATTCCCGTCACGCGTAATTTTTTGGGGGTGCTTTTTGGATGGTTTTTCCGTGCGGAAGTTTCACACTCGCTCGGAGTTTTGGCCGCCTGCTCCCATCGTTTTACACCATTCACTTGCAATTTACACACTCATCCGCGATTCCCTTTGTTCTTCCTATAGTGAAGCTATTTTTCAATTGACTGGCGCATGCCAGTCCGTGATAGATGTGACGCATTCAATTGGTTGGTGGCGCCACTAGCTGTCTACACGCCAGGTTAAGATTCGAGGGTCTCCCCACCCCAGAAATCAACGTCGGTGCCCAGCCAGCGCGATTTTTTGGATGAAGTAAATCATGTGATCGCGTCATGAACCGAAATCCAGAATTTCCTTATTTGGAGGGAGTTGGGAGCTCTATATATTCCTCGCAACACGAGGACGGGCATTACAGTATTGGATTTGGATTGAAACACTTTTTCTGAGTCAAATGCTCGATGAATTGAGTGAGGACCACCGCTCCACACGCTGTTCCTGCGGTTTTTGGCCGGAGTTGAACGTTTACTTGTCATTTTCTGAGAGTGGCTCCGCTTTGACCGATGAAATCGTTGTTATCCAAATCCAATACACTTTGATTATGTTAAGGATTTTTGAGGCCGCCAGAGAAATATCGAGAATCAAAGATGTGCTTTTGGATTTGTTCATATATAAGTAATACATCATTTTACAAGTGGGAGGCATATTTAACAAGCATATATGGACAGGCGCATAGTTGGGCATAAGAGGCATAATGTGAAACGCAGTCACAGCGACAACGAGCCGGTGTGTACCCACTTTCTAGCCCGCTCCCGGGGCGCCCATTTGATGTAACCCTCGAACGAGGCGACCGCTAGGCCGATCCAAAGACACAGGACGAGAATACTGAATATCTCTTCCCACTTCCAGACCGATGTTATTCGCTGGGTCCGTCGTCGCAGACGCCGATATAAGGCGGGCAATGGTGTGTCGGCTTCAAGGCATTCATAGACCATTTCAAGTGATCGAGACCATGATAGCTGAACCACGGAAGTCGTGCCGAGAACAACCTCGCGCGTGTGGCGCTGCAGTAACGTATGTTGCGAGACCGTTGGTTCTACTTGTGGTTGGGAGCAGGAATATTCAAAAGCTTGGTAACATACCTATAAATTTTATGCAACCTTGTCCGCACGACAAAACCTCAATCGCGACGTCGGAAAGGTGGTTCGGATTAGCGGGTTGGACTGGCTTCCAGCGCAAAGGGTCGACGGCCTGATATAAAACGGTGAGCTTGCACGGCTTTAAATGCTTCATAATTACCTGACATGTTTCTAGACCCCATTGCCGTTTGACAACATTCAGATCCAGACCACCAGAACGACAGAGAGGGACGTCTGCAACGAGGTCTGGCGGAGACCTATCGCAGATCCGGTGGAGATGCGAGTAGAAATGTACGCGAATGTGTCTGTCATGGAGGATGAGCACGCCGGTCAACATCAGGGGGGATGCAGTACTACCCTGGAGGTGGCGGAGAGAAAGCAGGTTGGAGAATGAGCTGGCGTTGTTTCTCGGTACTTCGTGCGGCAGCCAGCGTAAGCTCGTGGGGAGATTTTTCGAGAATGTTGCCCATGAAGCAGGAATTCATCAAGAGTGAGACCATGAAAAAAAAATGCCGCTGATATTATAAGGCGAGTCCTCTGTGATGAATGTCTTGGAAACGGGAATACAAGAGCATCCTGGTAAAATTCGGCTTCGAATATAAGGTTTCCGAAACAGGCCCAAGGTACAAGGGAATCGCATTGAGAACAAGGTCGCCATGTTTACGCGTTGCGTGTCATGTGTTACAATGTGTACATTCCCATCACTTCCCACGGCTGAGAACCTTGAAGGTATTTCGTCCATCTCAGATTTAAAGGCTATATTACAGTGCGGAAGACCGCCAAAAAAGATCGGGACTACACATATGCGGGATTTTCTATCAACCGCCTTGCAGCGTCGTTGCGAGGAGTAATAGCGCATTTAAACGCTTCTGGGTGGCTGCAAACACGACATATCAAACTTGATATCCATGTTCCAATGATTGTTGGATTCACCTGACCACTCCGGTTTGGAATGCAGGTTGGATTTCAATCTCTTTCCCCGTTTCATCTTTGGCTTTGCCAATGTTGAAAGTGGACAGAACAGAAACAACGGTTGCCCAAACAATCGCATCAGCCTCGTAACGACCTACGCATGTTCTTCGACCGAATCTGTGGCTCATCAGTCAGATGTACAACGTGTGTGCGATAACGAGAGGAGCAAACCCAAAACCCAGAATGTGGTCATCAGCATTGAGGTGCCCGTCGGAGTTCAAAAATCGTTCAGGATTGAACTGATCGGGATACGGTCCATACATAGACTCGTCATGGACCATAGCCCTAATTGAGAGGAATTGAGTCCTGGTGAAGAGGAAGTGTATGTATTTTACCAGATATTCGCGAGGACCGTGGTGCCTAGAAGAACAATATTACCACCTTGAAAGAAGTAGAAGCGAGGCGATCGCCAACCTTTGGGGATAAAATATCCTTCGTAGACGTCGTCTTCGCTCGTTGCATGTGGGATACCAAGAGGAACAATAGGTCTCCAGCGAAAGACTTCTCTAAGCACTGCTTCACAATAAGGCAATGAGCTCCTGTGTTCAAATCCGGGCAGAATATCGACGCCAACTATGGCATCGATTTCATTCTGTGCCTTGCGTACGACTTCTGGATTCAATGCCATCGCCAAGATAAAGACGACCAACGTCGCAGCTGTCTAAAAGACCCGTCAGTCATACATATTGGGCAGGTGAGAGCTAATGTGTACGGTCTCTGCGGCGGCTATCAGATGACCACAATCAGTAATTGGACGACAAGCAAGCAGTGGATTCGATTTAATACCTGCATACGCTATGGCTGTCACGTCCTTGATCATTTGTTCCCGTGCCTTGGAACCATTATGTGTATTATCATTGTCCTCTAGGAGTTCACGCAGAACAGAAGATCTGCCAACCCCATCTCGCTGGAATGAGTTAGCATGCCTTCCACCTGAAACAGGGATTAAGTACACACCATATTTCGCCTGACCAAGTCGAATGGCGCATTTATCATCTCGTGCACCGACTTGGAAGTATCTCATGGAGAAGATGTTGAGCATAAGCATGCCAGGTTTGCGAGAACATACCTTGGGCGAACCGACGGAAACCACTGCACCCTGGAAACCAGGAAGGAAAGTAGCGTAGGAATGGAAAAGTATTCACGGCAAATCTGCCCGGGAGAATACTCTCGAGCATCTTTTGATCTGCCTCTTCAACCAGGGCGATGAATCGATCGTGGGTAGGGTTGATGTCGTAGCCGTAGACCGTTGCCATAATAATTGCGGCGGCCAGTCTGCTCAAATAAAACCGCGAACTTGAATCACAAAAGGGAAATCTACGTTTTTGTGTGCGCGGCGAAATCCGCAGGAGTGTAAAGCAGGTTGTGTAGCAGGTCGTGAATTTTTGTCAGTTGAACGGGGCGATGCGCAGCTACGGCTTTTCGGCGAAAGTGTTCATGAAACATTCTCCTGTGCTGTAATGGCCCCATGAATTGAAGAAACCGCGCTGCAGTGAACGAAACTACCTGTCGCCATTTATCTCCATGTGGCATCAAAACCAGATTAAAATCCTGGCCAGAGCTATAGAGGTCAGTGTTTAAAAACACAGATGAAAATAGGGTTGCTCACAGAGGAACCATAGGAATTGTGGGTCTGTCAGAATAAATGCGCGACCGCTTTTCAAATAACTCCATTGCGGCTTTCATCGAGTTTATAATGAGCATATGGTTTCCGAGCGCCTCGATATGTACGACGTCGCCTGGGAGGTATAACGTCTCAGAGGATGAGATGAAAAAACGGTTTCCGCGCACCATATCGTTTTCCCCACTCCGTATAAGTTATCCAGGGAAATTCCTTGGGTATGTCGTGGAGATTCCCCATTATGAACATGGGCTTGGGTCCAGGAGGAAGGGGGGCCGGTTCCATCGTTTCAACAGACTCGGAGCGACAGCTAAGAGGATGAGGGGTAGAATGATAACAGGAAGAAAATCATGGGAAGCCATTGGATTTCGTTCAGAAAGACATGCTCCCGTCGTCGTATTTAAAGAAGTAGAGAATAAGATTCATCCGAGCCTCGGATAATCGGAAGAATATGCAGTAATCGCGCCTCGAGTCATGCGACCATTCCGATGGCGGTAAGTACTTAGTACGGTCGGCGGGAAGGTCGCGGTTGATTTTGATTTTTGATCTTTCATTTCGGACTTCCGTTTGGGGATTTCGGCGCCGCGGAGGGTGTGTCATGGGTAGGACACGGCCACGTGATGGAAGCTACCGCAATTAGAGCGCGGCGTGTGCATGTTGGACTACCTTTCGCCGTCTGAGTGACCAAGCCAAGGTTCCATATATGCATCGTATTTGCTAAATCACAGCTATAATTTGGACCAGCACATATTTTTCATAACACCAGAGTGCAATGCAGCGCAATTACTACAGAGTTTTCTTCAACCTAGGTCCTACTCATCCTCCTTTGGTTCAGTGAGTGTTTCAAGCCCCATTTGAGCACATCTTTGGCCACGTTCATGTTGATCAACAAAGGTCTTGATCCCGTCCTCGCCATGATCGCCTCCGCCACTATTTCTAGAAGCATGCATGTCAGATGGGATATATTGTATGATCCAATGTAAACAGAACTTGCCCTGTAATGGTATGCGACATCAAATCAAAGAGCACAGATGCCTTACTGGCTGAATCGTGGCTCTCCGAAGCTGTGAAATTGAGTTTGAATAGGTTTTGGCATATCAAATAGCAAGCTGACCTTGAATGTCTGCGAGGACCAAGCTCTTGTTCGAGTTGATGTAAACAAAGTGCTGGAAAGCGTTGATCGTTGCCCCCTGTTTGTCACTGTGACGCGGATGCTCCAGTGTACCCGAATACTTCCTGAACTGTACATTCCCTCGCTCCGGTTCCAAAAGCCAGGTGATCGATGAGATGACATTATTGATCACGAAAAACTCGCCCTTCTCTCTATCAGAAAGCTCCGAGTACGCACTGTCTGTGATACCGGACGCCGGGGAAG
Organism: Mycena galopus ATCC 62051; assembly: GCA_014925785.1. Classification (NCBI taxonomy): domain Eukaryota; kingdom Fungi; phylum Basidiomycota; class Agaricomycetes; order Agaricales; family Mycenaceae; genus Mycena; species Mycena galopus. The sequence goes on from WIQG01000172.1 coordinate 159,131, forward strand.
GAATAAAGCGAGCTTTTTCTGATCCTTCATTTGATTCACCAATGATACCCTCTCGAGCCAGGATAGAGTCTGTGACATCAAATTCTGCCAACTAGGCATCAATTCATGTACTACGACCATGGAATGTGATTGAATGAGCTCACCAGATATGTCAATGTCTTCTTCTTCACAGGTTGACTGGAAATTCTCGAGGAAGAATTTAGTGCGTCCAAGAGTAATCCCCTCCTTGACAAGTTCATCACGGTTCTCAGTGATTGACACCTGGCCGCGACCGATCTTGTAGCAGCGCTTCGCAACGTATGGCAATCCACCCAAGACCGCCTGGCAATTGAAATAAGCATTTTATTAATGGCAAAATCATGGAGCAACCTACTTTGAACACAACCTTTGACCTTCCCTTGGCGCAGGGATCATTTTCAATCAAAGCTGAATATGAGTTTGCGCTCTCCTTATCCCAAGTAATTGTTTGAACACCGGTATCAGGATTGGCGGTCTTGTCAGCAAAGAATAGGGTCACGGTGGCTGCATTGCTCATCGGGGCATTTAAGGTGAATGACGATTTCAGGGACCGTGTTCCTACAGCTAACATAATATTAGAGGGGGTGGAGCAGTGAATATTCGCAAGAAGTTGGCAGTAGCATTTGACTATTTTCCTGCTGATGGCCACGAGAAGCTAGGTGAAAAGGCTCTCCGCATGGGTCCTGGGATTGGAATAGACACATATGGAATGCGAGACCACGTCGGAAAGGTTCTTTGGCTTACAGTTCTTCCAAACTCTCGTTTGAGTGACGCAGTTGGACATGTATTTCTAGACATGGTGTCGGCATTTGGAGGTGTTTTGTCTGTGATTTGTTCTCTTTCATTCACTAAACCTCAATAGCAACATCGGTTCAGGTTACTTTTGATGGTGGGAGTGAACTTGGTTGGTTGGCTGCATTCCAAACGACACTGAGGTGGGTTTTTAAGGTCCCAGCTTCCAAATAATTAATTCAACTTGTGACTTCAGAGAAACCTTCGCACCAGATCTCTCTGTGGAGGAATGGAAGCCTGTTGTTGCCGTTCAAAGCTCAAGCAATATTCCGATCGAGTCAACGTGGTCATATGATTGCAAGTTCAATGGCAGAACCATCTGGGATGTACTCGAAGAGGGCCGTATTCATCTCATCCCAGGAGATGTAATCCACAGGCGAGTTAGTTTCCTTTGGCTTACAAGAAATATTATTCATTGCCCGACATCTTAGAAACCTCTTTCGTTGGCTTTGGCCAAAGATTGTTCAAATAGGACTGAATGAATTCTTGGATTATTTTAACAACAAGAAGACCCGCAAACAGCGCAACCGAATCCTACCTTCTGGCGTTGCTCCAAATGTGGTGTTCGACATGCCAGCCGATTACGGACTCCCAAACCTCGCAATTCGGGTGCCTCAAGAAGCAGTCCAAGAACTTCGAGGATTGATTGAAACCCCGCGTGAAGAAGTGTTTCGTTGGGTTTCGGACAAGTTTGATATACTTGCGACAACCATCTATAATGGTCTGGGATCTCCGAAGTTGGAAACTTTATCTGGTTGGGCTATCTTCAATGCCATGGCCCCATTGATTCGCACAGAGATCAATTCTGCTACGTAGTTCATCATGTGCGTAGCCGAAAGTCGATTAAATGACCACCAGCACCAATTCTAGCCAACTGATAGTTTTGAGGTGGATATATGGGGCCTTGGCTCAGTCACTCAGATGCCCAAAGTCAGTCCCACATCCGCGCGCCCTGCTCTGGATTGCTGTAGCTTCTATCACGTGGCCGTGTTGTACCCATGACACACCCTCCGCGGCGCCGAAATCCCCAAACGGAAGTCCGAAATGAAAGATCAAAAATCAAAATCAACCGCGACCTTCCCGCCGACCGTAACTTAGTGGCCTTCCCATGCCAGACCGCCAGTCTTATGTCAGAATCGGACCTTGGCTTGGCGATCAAGATCTGGTTCAAGTTTCCCGCGCTTGGAAATGGCTCGATTTGGAGAAAAAGCAACCAAGGAATCACAGTTGGAATCGTCAGAAAGATGTATAGTCTAGGTCGCAAAATGACCGGAACGAACTGAGGATATGGTCATGGGAATTGAGCCGATATGATTTTTATTGATTTTCGACGCCCCCATGAAAAAAAGAAGTGTTCGCAGCTCTGCCTCCGGCACAGTAGTATTTTTTACCCACTGTCATGCTCACCGGTCACAGTCCCTGTGAATGGGGACTTGACACGCCCATTTTTAGGGTGCTCACCGGGTGCAAAATCCTTTACTTCGGTTTACTTTTTGTACGTAATGTTGCGGGTGCCGATGAGTGGACAGTCCCCCAATTTCGGTTCTTCTACTGCGCCGTAAGATGGCTCCAAAACCTGTGCGGTATCCAGTGGCTGTCGAGTAGCGCAATCAAACGAACCACGTACTCAGACGTACTGTAAACTTTTGTAGAGCGGAAAATTTACCACGCTGTAGCACAGCCACCGCTTGTCCCCGAACGGAAACCCACTGAGATTGTGCGTGACGCGGGGTGGAAACTGGAAACCAGTGCAAGGAAGGGGACGAAATATTCAGGCAGACTATTTAGGAATTTTTGGGAGGTTTCTTGACCCCAGAAAGGTTGTGGAATAATTGTCATTTTATTGTATTTTTTCGGCAATTTTCGGCGGTTTTTGATGTGTCACGCATTTTTGATGGAAACCCGAGTTCTGTGATGCAAATCGTCACGGTAATTTGGAAACGAAACTTTGGGATTATCACCGTGATGGTTTCTGCTCTACAAAACTTTACAGTACAAAAGTGCGCTCGACGTTTGAAACAGCGCAATATACAGTGCGCCGCCCTCAATCCCGTTAAACACCATTTCCATCTCCGCGCTTGACCACGCAGGCGTGATACTGGGACTTGATTTGTTGTTGGGATCCAGATTCACTGCGACTGAGAGGAGGTCTGTGTGAGGGCATTAGGGTCAGTCAGAGTAAGTATTTTACGTCGTTTCTGGGGTCGTTTCTGATATCGTTTCTAAAAGCGTTTCTGATTTAATTAATCGTGGGAGAAACGACAAAAACCAGAAACGACTCGATATGTAGAAACAGCTCCGGAGCTGTTTCTGCCGTCGTTTCTGCCGTCGTTTCTGCATGCTTTATTTGACGGTGGTCTAACTAACTTAATCTATGTCAATACTTATTTCTACTATATTGTGGCCGACCAATCCCCGCCCTTTGTTCGTCTGCCTCTCCCTTGCGCCCTGCCGTCGGCCTCCCACGATGTCGCCTAAACTCAAAAGAGCTGCAGCTACCTCAGCCAAGGCCAAGAGAATTGCCACTATCTCTGCTGCTGAAGCGAAAGAAGATGCGGATGCACGACCTCCCTTGAAGAAACCGCGCAGCCGCCCCAAGAAGGTCCCTGAGCCCATTTCGGAAGAAGACGACAAGGTCTGGACAGCCACAATTGATCGGAGTGAAAGGACGTAGATTAAATATAAGAATAATTGAATTGAATTGACTAGCCTGGGCCCGTGCTTTTTATTTGCAGAAACGACTCCTGAAACGACTCCAGAAAGGGTTGGTCAGAACTGAGGTCGTTTCTCCCACGTTTCTGACAAAATCATTTTACAGAAACACCTTCAGAAACGACGTCAGAAACGATGCCAGAAACGACGTAAAATTGTTACTCTGACTGACCCTATTGATGAAGGCAGGGTTGTTATAGGTTAGGCCGAACACAGTGGTATGGGGAAATAATTGACCATGTCATGACCATGCAGGGCGGAAGGGATTGCGTATCCCCCCTGTGTGGCGCAGATTAATTTCTTATCAACGTATTACTAATTTACAGTTCAGAAGACTGCCAAGAACTAGATTTGTGTGAGCTCAGGCAGCCTGAGTGAGAGGCAAGGAAGATAAGAGCGCAGGCAGATAACTGAATTGACGAAACCGCGCTGCAGTGAACGAAGCTACCTGTCGCCATTCATCTGTACGTGACATCGTAACCAGACTGAAATCCCCTCCAGTGCTATAGAGGTCAGTGTTCAAGGACACAAATGAAAAATAGGGTTTCTCACAGAGAAAGCATAGGAATTGTGGGTCTGTCGGAATAAATGCGCGACCGTTTTTCAAATAACTCCATGGCGGCTTTCACGGAATTTATAATGAGCATATGGTTTCCGAATGCCTCAATATGTATGACCTCGCCTGGGAGATATAGAATCTCAGGGGATGGGAAGAAAAAACGGTTTCCGCGCACCATATCGTTTTCCCCACTCCGTATAAGTTATCCAGGGAACCTCCTTGGGTATATCGTGGAGATTCCCCATTATGAACATGGGCTTGGGTCCAGGAGGAAGGGGGGGCCGGTTCCATCGTTTCAACAGACTCGAAGCGACAGCTAAGAGGATGAGGGGTAGAATGATAACAGGAAGAAAATCATAGGAAACCATTGAATTTCATTCGCAACGACATGCCCCGGTCGTTGTATTTAAAGAAGTAGAGAATAAGATTCATCTGGCATTGCTTGCAGCTGAGACCAATACGTACAATGCTTTATGATATAAAGTGGTTCCGATTGGGATCTATTCAGGGAGCCGTTCACTCGGGGAAAATGATCAGAAGGACATGTGTCCGTGATTGCGCCTTGACCGGGCGACCATTTCCGATGGCGGATTTGAGTAGTGACCTTCCCATTGAAACACGGAGTTTTAGTTCGCCTTGAACTCCTCCGAAACAACTGGTTTCGGGATGTATGGAAAGACTGTGCAAGTGAACTTCCCTACTTAGGAAGTTGGTGGTGAGTTGCCTAAAAAGGAAGTGATGATTACGTAATCAGAAGTGGCAGTGAAGACCTTGTTGATGGCCGTCACTAGTTGGTCTGAAAAAGGTTCTGCAAGTAGTATAGGAGCCAAGTAGATGGTTCTTAATAGACTCAAGAACTCAAGGACGCGTATGAGATTATGTAAGAAATCAATTGTTGACTACCCTAAACGAGTACAAATAGGGGGATCTACTGGCTTTCCAAGCCCCAGGCTGCTGCTTCTTATATAGGCCCAGTATGAGTCATTTCTTTTTATGACTCATTGTGACTCACTTCAAAATGACTCACATGTCACGTGCTGTTACGTGCTGTCACCTGACTCGTCACCTGACTGCTCACTGATTTATTCCTCTGATATTTATTTAATCTTTTGTTGCGTGCTTGTTTATGGAAAACATTTTTCTTGGGGCACATCCGCGGCGAACGGAAAAATCTTGACTGTCCCCAGTCAAAACATGCATGCAACAATGATTAAGTTCTTCAAAATAGATCCTTTACATGTCGTGTAGCTTGAATTTGATTCTGCAAGGAAGTCAGCTGGTCTTTTAAAACTCAGTATGCTCGTGCACTGTATTCATTATTTCTGGTACATGACATCCGCGGCGAACAAGATAACATGAATCGTCTATTAGTGCGAGCATCAACAAGTTTTGAGCATTATGAATAGCGGCTGAACTTTTTACAGGACAAATCATTACTAGCTAGGCGAGAGACAGAGCGCATAGGGTTGGAAGGAGTGTGGGTTGAAGACTAATAGCTGTAGGCACTGGAGCGGTCAATAAAAGAACGTGTGAGATTGTTGGGGGTCGAGGCATGGGGCAGAAATTGTGTACAACCATGGGGTATCGGCGAAAAGATGTGCTCTGCATGTCTCGGACTGGTGAAATGCTAATCCTCCTCGGTATGTTTTCCCCGGCGAAAGCGCAGTTTTTCGCTCAGTCGTCGGCTGCGTGCGTGGTGTGGAAAAATTGGCCGGGGGCGAGCAAATAGGGACCCGATGGCATGTGCCCCTTTGCGCAGTTTTATCCCGAGGGTGGTGGGAAAAAAAAACCTTGCCGGTATCTTGAGTCATGCCTGCTGCCGGAGCAGGTCGTTCTCGCATAATATGTATACCCATTCGACCGGTGGGTCCTTGGTGATAAGGCGGAACTCGTGGCGCCGCTTAACTTGGTCCGTTAAGCGCCACCTACCGTCCCACATACCAAACGTTTCCACTGTATCCCCCGATTGCAGCTGCCAGTGGGGGACAGTGTCCAACTCGAAAACAGGCTCCGTCCGGCTGCGCCAGACGTAGAGAGGCTGCACAGGGTGTACCGAGGAAACCGGATTGTCGGCAAGGCGAGCATTAAATAAAGTGTGGGCCACTCTCCACCGAGGGTAGGCGGCAAGGCGCAATAACATCTCCTCGTCCTCACCCATATCCTTGTTAGGGTAACAGAGGGTGTACTCAGCGAGTGCTGGGTGAAACTCCACTGGGAAATGGCGGGGATAAGTCCTTGGATCGACAACAAGGGGCGGCGAGGGTGCGGTCCTCGCAGTCCCAATCGATACATCCACTTGGCTGGTGATGTGTGCTGTCCTCAGGGCCTCTGCAGCAATCTCGTCTTCCTGGCTGGAGGAGAGAGACCACGTTGACGTCTGTGCATCGAGGCTGGTGCCCCCTGTGGAGGACGGATATCGGTCGAGATGAGCCCATGACGATGTCAACACCGTGGTACTGCCGCGTCCCAGAAAAATTGGGTACAGGCTCAAAGGATCGAGCTGGCTGTCGGGTCGGGTAGCGAGATGCGGGGACGACATGGCTGGTACGGGAAGGAAGGTTAAGGTCCGCTGGTTGTGAATGTTCCAGATTTCTTGGCGAGCACGCTGTTCTATCGCCTCGTAATTTTCCTGCCCAGCGGAAAAGGGGTCATGACAGTCATGAATAAAGTATATCTGGATAACATAAGCAACCAACTCACATTGCTACTGGCTCCATGTTGAGCGACCTGAGTGAGGGATCGAGACCGCCGGATTGTCGGCGAGTCAGGCCGGTAAGTTTGCATAGTGAGATGTTTTTGGGAGCTTGGGTTTATCGCCAGGTTAATACGAAGAGAAAGAGAGAGTGTTGAGTGGGTGTAAGGCAATTCAGATGGGAAAAACAAATGTTGGGAGAGAGTCGGGCAAGAGAAAATTCCAAGTCGCTGGGTCATCCAAGCTTCAGCATTTTATTGCGATCCCTGAATTCTTCTTTCTTCCATCAAAAGTTTGTTTTGCTGCCAATGTGCAGGTGCTATTTATTCCTTGTCCTATTCTGGCTCATGCCATCCACGGCACGCGGCGATCTTCAGTCTTCTTCTGACTCGTCCAGCATCTCGTCGTCATCTTCCGAATCTGTATTGTCCAGGTCTTCCTCCAGCAAATTATTTCGCATAAACCAATGGTTCCGGGTGATGTAGGGCAGTAGTCGGAATGCTGCCGTGGGATTACGTCGGAAAAGAGTTCCATCCAACTCCCTCAAAATGTATGCTCCTCCAGCGTTCCTCCGTACCACTTCATATGGCCCGAAGTATTTATCATCTGTCTTCTTGCACGAACCAACTTCCATTTCGATGCCCACATTCCGTACAAGCACCAGCTCCCCTTGCTTGTATGTTCCTCGTTGCAATTTCTTCATGAACCGCCGCTCAAATTGCTGCTTGGACTTGAATCGTGCCTTCCGTAAAGCTTCTTTCGCCCTATTGATGTCCCTGGGGTGCTTCGAAAGTTGCCTGATTCGGAGTGTCAAGAGCTCGGTGGTTGTCATCCCCGTGCGAAAACCGCTTACCATAAATGTAGCTTCCGCGAGGTCAAATGGTAGGACGGGATCTACGCCATGCAGTAACTGAAATGGGAAAAAACCCGTTACTCGACTCACGGTCACGCGATCTGCCAGTAGAGCGGCTGCGAGCTTTTCGGGCCACATCTCAATTTTTCCTCCACAGGATTTAGCAAGAGCTTCCCTTAAGGTAAAATGCCCCTGCTCGACGATACCACTAGCATGCTTGTTATAAGCAGAAATCTTGACATGAGGTATGTTCATGTTTTTCATCAAAGCTTTGAATCCTGCTTTAACTTCAGAACCGTTGTCAGTAACGACCTTTCGAGGGCATCCGTACCGACAATAAATGTACACCCAGAAGAAATTCGCAAGATCTGCCGCAGTCTTTGTTTTCAAAGCCTGTGCCTCGCAAGTTCCCGACAAATCGTCTCGGGCTGCCACAATCATTTTATATTTGTGAGTTGATTCTGGCATCATCATAATGTCGATATAGACCGTCTGAAAAAGCACTGCTGGTGTAGTCGAAGTTATTGGGATCCCAAGTTTTCTGGTACTCCATACCTGACATCGATGGCATGATGCGTTATGATGTTGAATGTCATTGTACATCTTAGGCCAATAGAATCGCAACTTGAGCATATCCCATATAGGCTGTATACCCCGGTGCCCCATTTCCTCGTGGGCTTGAGTCAAGATTTTTAGGCGCCGAGCTGGTTCTAGGATCACATTTAGCGGCGGCCCTTTCTTGTTTCGCCTCAAAAACTTTCCTTCATGAATCATGAACCTCGTCGCTTGCTGAATGAACCGAGCGTGCTTCTGTGGCTTATCAAAAACTGGAGCCTCGAGCGTGCTGAGAAAGCGATAGACTTGGTGCAAGAAACTTTCCTGCTGCTGATGGCTCATGAAGCATGAAGGCAAGTTTTGCTCTTCTTCTGTCATCTCCAACCAGTCTCGCTGCATGAAGAGAGCGATCTCGTCCAGCCATGAATCATCATCACTTACAATCTCTTCTCCGTCAGCAGGTGTTCACCGTGACAACGCGTCTGGGCCCTGGAATTTTGTGGCAGATACGTGAATCAACGCAAAATGGAACATCAAAATACCTTGGATCCACCTATTCACCGCAGCATCCGGCTGCAAGTCGGGGTTATTGAGAAGGCCTTGGATATATTTGGCGTCAACCTCGACCTGAAGTGACTTCGCGCCGATGATATATAGTCGCCAATGTCGAAGAGCTCGATACAGTCCGAAGAGTTCCAGTTTAGGCTGTGAATACCGGGATTCCCGCTCACTCATTGGAATTGAGCCATATCTTGCAGGTCTCCGGATTCCCTTTTCGTTGTGCTGTGACAGAATCATGCCTGCTGCTGCTGAACTTGAGTCCACTGAAAGAATGATAGGCTCCTCCGACTCATAGTCAATAGGATGCAATGCTGGTGCTGAAGCCACGAGCTGTTTGATTCGACCGAAAGCCCATTCCCGCCGCTCGGTCCATTCAAATACTTGTTGTTTCCTATACAACTCGGTGAGTGGTCGTATAATTTCCGAATAGCTCATGATCCAGATTCGCACGGTTCCACAAAGTCCTAGGAAGCGCCTTACCTCTTGTGGGGTTCTCAGCATTGGCCAGTTCAAAATTGCCGAAACCTTTTTCTCGTCGGGTGTTCTCCCTTCAGGTGAACAGACCTGCCCGACAATTAAGGCTTTGGGGCGACAACATTGCACCTTGGTTGCTGAAAAGGTTGCTCCAGCACATCCGACCTTGTGCATGATTCAATGTACGTCCAATGCGTGTTCCCAAACGAAACGGCGAATGCCTGGATTTTCCGCCAGCTTCTCGGGCTGACCGTCTTTATCCAGATAAGATGATACTGGGCCTTTGATAGGCAGATCGTCAATAAAAATGTTCGCCACGTTCGGAATCTCGTCTCTCAGGATGTAGACCATACATTTCTGAAACTCTGCAGGTGAATTCGTATATCCTGTCGGCATGGAAGTGATTCGTTAAAGACCCAGCGGAGTCATGAATGCTGTCATATCGCAGCTTTCTGGTTCCATCTTCCGCGCGTCGAATCCCCAGTACAAATCAAACACGGTGTAACATTGCTTACCTGCAAAGCCTTCCACGAAGTCGTCAACAATAGGAAGCATCCCAGCATCCTGAATGGAGACTTTGTTTAATGGTTGTAAGTCATGCACAATCCGTAGCTTACCGTTCTTCTTTAGGACACAAAACCACCGCGACCGATAAGAAGATTGACACATCTCGTAGACACCCGCCTCCATTTTAAGCTTGAGGACTTCAATGACTTTCTGCAATATGCCCGGGGGAATTGTAATGTTTTTATATTCCCAAGGCACATGCGGGACGGTGGCAATCTTGTATGGCGAAAAATAATCATCCCGAAAGGTCCCTCTTTCTGAATCCTCGAATGCTAGTGCTCGTTGGTTAAGTTCCATTACTCGAACGAACAGCGCTTCTTCTTCTGGACTTAGAAAACCTTTGTGATTCAATCCCAACACCTTCAGGCATTCGTGGTCCAAGTGTTTCGTGGGTTGAAATGGTGGAGGATGAGCCTCCAACGTGGGTATCGATTTCATTGGGTCTTCCGGAATGTTGCGTTTGACTTCGTATTCAGGAGAGAATGTGGTGGACACAGGGCGAATTTTCTTATCCACGCGTTTATACATGGTAAGCACTGGAATTTCCTCACCTGTATTGTACGCCAATTCCACTGGATAGAAGCAATCCTCCTTACTTTCGTCGCCCAAGTCCTCCTTTTCCCCTGCGTCGCTATCCCGAACCCGTTGATACATAGTAAATGATTGGAACTCTGTGTTCTGCTGGTCGAAAATCTGTACTGGATAGAAGACGAATTCGTCATCCTCTTCGAGCTCGTCCCAATCTTTCCGGAGCTGACTCGCGTCGGGCATCAACCCGTATTGAAAAAAACTTTCTTCCCCTTCCCGTGCTTGCCCATTGGTCAAGGAAAAACATTGGTACTCCTTGGTCGGGTGAACGGGCTTACTGCGCACTCGTGTCCAGTTCAAGTACTTTGTCATAGCCACAACGGATGCTACACCAAGGTACCAAACGTTCAAGATAGTATTACATACCACGCGCCCCAAAATATCTGATCCAACTGCTCCGGAAACAGAACGACGACAGCCCCGTGTATCACTGCACGCCCGCTTGTCCCTGCCGAAAACCTCCTTCAAAACCGGTACATCAGTCGCCGTAAGAGTCCCAGCGACGGGGCGCGATCCCTTGATGATTTCTGATGCCGAAACGCGAACTTCTCTGAACCTTGTCCTTGTCATATGAAAAAAACTAGAAATAATTAGCACGATCGCGGCGAACGGAATAAATAAGCACACGCCTTCAAAGTGAATGCAGAACACTTCCACGGTCAGCGACAAGCGCGCCCGAACGGACGGCATAGGGAGGCCCGGGTGGGTAGTAATTCGGGGCGGCTCGAATCCACTGGCGGACAGGCATGTCCAGTTCGTCGTCTGAGCTGTGGCGCCCGCTGTCGGGATAACCGAGTTGCATGTCTTCATCGTCCGAGTCACTCGAATCCGATTCATCAAACTCCATACACGCAGCAAACTCGGCACGAGTGAGCGGTTCGACGTCGGGGTCATGCAAGAGGTCCCAGTATCGGACGTCGTGCTCGGGGTAACGCTCGTCGAGGGTTTTGGGGTCGAAGAGGTGACTGTCGACGATGTCGCTGCAAATGCGAATAGAGAGTAGTTCGTGGAGATTGTTAGCGAGGCGTTCACGTCCATGCCGCTGCAAGACGGACCAGATGGTCTGGACCTTCGCAGCTTCGAGGTCGTAGAGGAGAGGGTGGCTAGGGAACTTGCCGGGAAAGGATGTTTCGTCAATACCGTACAGCCTCCAGCAGACTTCTTCCAGAAAATGGGACATGGCAAGGATCGCCAAGCGAATCCCTCCAAAATAGCGAATGTCCTCAGGAGAGGCGGCGGCAACAGCTCGAGCGGCAGCGGCTTTAAAAGTTTCTTTTTCAATAACGCGCCTCCACAAGTCATCGCCTCGAAACTTACCGAACGCCCGCTGACACCGTCCCTGTTGAAACCCTCCGTCTGCATCCCCGTCTGGATTCTTGCGTTTGCGGTCCATGGCTGGAGAACTGATTCCCGGGAAAAAACGCGTGTCACTTTCACTGATTTCCGCCTCTTCCAGAAACTCGTCGCTCGGATCGAAAGGCTCCGCAGAATGGTTGTCAGGTTCCCGTTCGCCTGGATAGTCATATGACGAAATCTCGGAATTCGGACCGACAGAACTCGTCGTAGAATGTGGCGAGTGCGACGGCAGGCTGTGGTCGAGAGATGTAGGTGAATGAGTCGGGTGCAGGCCGTCATCCGAAGTCCCGCTCTGCTCAGGGATCGGCGACATCGGGTGCAGCGACGCAAGGGGTGCGAGATGCTGTAAGCTATGCACCCCTTCGGTTGCCATCGCCGTGTAATCGATGAATCGGCTGAGAGGTCCGTGCAAGACGCGCAGCGCCTTCTCCGCGGGTTCCGAACCGAATTTGTCTTCGAAGCGGCGAGCGTCGAGCTGCTGCAAGGCTCCATCGTATAGCCAGAAATAAAGGGCCAGCTGAACGTCTTCAGGATTCCCGGGCTGGAATGAAAATTGAGGGAGGCGATGGTACGGTGCGTATAGCCCAGATTCAAGGTCCCCGTTCGAGGACGGCGTGGCATTAGTTGACGAAGCCGTGCTAGCGGTGGCAGGCGGCTCTGCGACGGTCACGTTCAATGCCCTGGCAACGGCTTCGTCAATAATCCACGCGGGGTTGAACATGAAATCCGGTATTTCCACTGACCATTCTGTAACTGCTGGACTCCATCCTCCCAGGGTAAGCACTGGAATCCGCTCATGCACTTCAATCCGCGTGGGGGCGTCTGTGTTCACCATATCGTACGAGTCGCTGCTGGTCTCGGTGATTGAGTCGGAAGGTGACGAGCTGGACCATAGCTCGCGGTCCACAACTCGCCCGTTGCGGTAGAATGCGGGTGGATCGAGGAGGGCGGTGTGAGAGGGCTCGTTGCTGCGGTTGTGAGTGGGAGAAATGAGGCTGGGCACGTGTGGGATCGGAGTTTCGGTCCGGATCCGGTTGACCGTTCCCATGGGCACTGCATGAAAGCTCTTCTCTAGCTCCTTTGCCAACGTTTGCTCGCTCGTCGCATTCCTCGCCGCTTGCCCCTCATCATACTCGGTCGTAAACTTCTCGAGCATCTCGCGGACTTCGGCGGTCTCGTGGGGGCGGAGCGCGGTCGGGGCTACCCACTCGGTCTGGAGCGGGCCTTTGGTTTCGTCCAACGCGCGGCGCATGTCGGACGACATCTCGGGAAGCGCTGTGACATCGACTAGAAAATTACAATTAATTCGATGCCCCTTTTCTTGTATGGATAAAGTGTGCTTACTGGAGGCTAGCGAGTTGAGAGCGTGAATCGCCGTGACCTCACTCTCCGAAAGTCGCGGTACGTACAGTGGGCAGTTAAAAACCGAAGCGTGCTCTGCCCCCAGGCAGAGTGGACACAGGCCCAAGGCGACCGACTCGCCCTCGCTAACCAGCTCGGGCATGCTCCCACTGTCGTCTGACCCGAATAAGTCATCGCTCTCCGATTCCAAGGCGATCGCGTGGGGCTCATATTTCCTGGCGCCATACCCCGACGTCCGGCGTCCCGTTGCGGCAGCAGTCGTTGGACGGATGACGGTATCGCGGGGGCCCATGGAAGTGTCTTGTTGCCCGTAGAGGGTGTCGACCACCGCGTCGTCTTCATTCAAAGTCTGACAGGAATAAGGTCGTCGGCCAGTCCGAAATTGCGCCCTACGTACCTGATTCAGCTGAAGGCGCTCCATCAAGGGGAGCATGTCGGGCGCTACACTGGTAGCGTGCATCGGGAACGCCAATTCAAATCCCAAGTCTATCCCTCGTGGCACCATGCTAGCCACCGCATCTTGCAGACGTGCATCGGCGGGATAGGGACACTCGAGACGCCACACGTCACTGGGGGTCGTCGGAGCTGCGAGGTGCACGGTGAACTCGTGGCAGGCGAGGGTGTAGGGTAGGCCCGAACCATCTGCTGGAAACACCCGCAACACGTTGGTGGCTAGGCTTCGGTGCACGACCTGCCCGTTGGCTAGCTCCCTCTTCCCAAAATACTCGGCGTTGGGCGACACGGAAAAGGTCGGGCGGATTTGTAGAGGTCGTCGCTGCTCCCAGTCTGTCCACCGATGCGCGACGAGATCCTCGATGGCGGCGATGGGGCCCGTGGTGTTAAGAGAGACTACGGGCATTGGTGGAACACCAGTCTGTTGACGGCGCAGGTATTGGATGGCTTCATGCGGGCCAAACGGTCCTTGACTGTTGTCGCGAAGTAGCAGAGGGTCCGAAATCAGGCGCGAGAGCGCCATAGTGGACGAAAACGAGGGCGAGACACAGAACTCGGCCAGACTCATTTGTCCCCTCTGTCGGCTCTTATATGTTGCCTCTAGCAGATTTTTCCAGATCTGGTGCATAACACAGGCCCATATTGTGTGACCTAGATTCCAGATAAATTGTAGCACCTCCCACCAACATACCCGTTCTTCCAAAGAAAATACTCGCCTTTCTCCGTTGTCCCTGCAGAGTCCCGATTGCCGCTCGTTCCCTTCCATTCTTCTCTGAGTCTTGAGCCGTTTGGAGGCCGACGGCGTCGTTCCGTAGGGGTGCCCGATTTCGGTCCCCGAAAAGGAATTCTTGTCATGACCTTCTGGTCGCTTCAGATCTCTCAGGAAAGCAAATGTCTGGTACTGGTTTGCGTCTGCATTTGCATCGGGGCCCCCATGTGGAACAGCAAGGAGCTCGTAACGCGGCATTCGTGTTTCCCTGTCCTTGAATATCAGATACGTTCCCTCGTCTCGCTCATCGATGCTCACCAGGTTTCCGCGCTGCCAAGGCCGCCCTAGCAACAACGAAAAGGGCGCGGTCTGGGATACCCATAGGTCAGCTAGAGTAAACGCACTTCCACAACTGAAATCTACATCTTGAATCCATCCTTGCAGCTGTCCTTGCCCTCCATTTGCGTCGTTCATATTGGCGACCTGGCTCATGTCAATCGGCTGTCGGATTTTCCTGTGAGCCACGTCTGCTCGGACCACATTCAGCTGGGAACCCGTATCAATAATCGCGCACACCGTCCTCCCACCTGTCTTCATATCAATCTTGATGAGGATCCCGTCTGAGCGCGGCCAACCGAAATTAGCAATAAGGGGATGGTCTCGCGAATTTCCTAGCAAAACGGCACGTACGTTCTTCACTTTAATGAGATCTTGAAGGTGGGTACGAATGTCCTTAGAAGAGGCTAGGATCTCCCGAAAAGTCATCGTGACCGGCGTATCTAAAACGCGGCTCAGGATTGACCGTTGATCCACGGTTTTTGACAATTCCGATTGCCGGCCTGGCAGTTTCACAATTTCATCTTCCTCTTCTTTTGCTTCTCTTGAAATCCCCGTTGTCTTCCTCGAATTCTTCTTGCCTTTTTCGTCTGTCTCAGCTTCTTGCATTTCAGTGTCTTCATCCTTCCCTCCGCGGGGCTTCCGAATCTCGATTGGGTGGACGTCTGGTTTTAGTACACCTGGAACCGGCGTCGGGGGTCGCACGGGCACCTTCCCCACTTTATCGGGAAGCGTTTTCCCAGGGAGCGGCGCGTCGGTCGACAAAGATCCAGGTTGGGTTTTGACCTCTCTTTCTGTTGTACCTTTCTTGGAAGACTCCAAATCCGGACGCAGATCTCTTACCTCGCCAACCTTTGCAGGCGTTTTCTCTCGGCGCGGCGGATACACACCGTCAAATACCACCTTGCGGGCGCGACGTGTGCTCGGCTCCGTCCTCTCCACTGGGTGGACTTGGTAAGGAGATCGGCTCACCTGCATAGGCGGTGAAAGAAAAACTTCTGGGCTCACGATCTCCTCTTGTGAACTATCTTCGCTGTCTGCAGAAGTCTCGTCACTTGTATCTGCGATGTTTTCCAAACCCATCCGCCACTGGTGCTCTATCTCATCTTGGTAGAAACTCTGCACTGCCGCTTGCCGGTCACTTAAGGGATCTGCAAGCCCTAACATGACTCGTGGGGCCCCGTCCCCCGCCATTCTTTCTGCTGCTTGGGCCAGTGATTCTTGACGATATCTCCGTATTTCCGCACCGTTCTTCATGACGAAACGTCGCGTTTCGGGACTTGTCATAATGACATTGTTGGCGACCAGCACCGCGATCCTCGGGCACTCATTAACTCGGTGGCCAGTCCCGAAACACCCATAGCAAGAGTCCTCACCCCTGCCAGAACCTTGTCCCCCTAGTGGAATGTTGTCAGGGTATGTCGCTGGGTTCATGGGCCCTCCTTCGAGCGGTCTAGTCGCCGTTGGTCGAAAAGGTGTTATCGATCTAGGGACAACATTCCCGCCAAGGGTGGGTGGTTTCACGCACTTTCCTGCCAGTCCACTTTGGTCCATAACCATCGCCTTGTAATAGACGGATGCATACTCAGGATCATCCAGTTTCATCGCGCTCAGTTTCTGGATTAACGTGGCTACCTCTTCTTCTGTTCCTTGATATTGCTGTGTGCGCTTCTCTACAATTTTCTTCTTCTTTGCCGCTTGTTTCTTTTCCTTGGTTTCTTTCACCGGGACCAAAGACCGATGCATGTGGACACCACATGCGATGAACGCATGTGGTTCCCATGTGGGTGTGACATGTAACAAACATCTTTGTCGGATTGCTAAGAGTCTCTACATACAAAGTAATTAGTTAACGAAAATCTAAGGGACAGTGAAAGGATATTTATGAGTGATGTACGAGTAAGCTAAGGGAGATGTGCCCGCGAGCCGCGACTCGGCGGTAGATGCCGCCAAGGCTCTGCGAAGGGACGGCACAAAGCGCGCACGGCAGAGTCGCGCTCATGTGACGGCTCAGAACCGAGCCAGAACCGAGCCAGCAAAGGCTGGCTCGCACTAAGGCCGTCACGCAAGGGCGCGCCCCCCGCCCCTGCCCCATACTGCAGGCGTGACGCAGTGGCGCGCCAAGTCCCAATCACACGCCCTGCATCACATCACGGACCGGGATCTATGTCCGCACCAGGCGCACGTCGCCTTTGTCCTCGGTCGACAGCATTTGCACGTCACCTTTGTTGACGGTGGACAGCACCTGCACGTCACCTTTGACAACGTTTGTCGGGACTGGAACCCGCCTTCGTCGGGCCACATCGCGCCTGCACTTCGTTTTTGTCGGCACTGCACGTGTGCTGGGCCAGCACGGGACCGTGGCTTTGTCCACGGCGTCCCTCTCTCCTTTGTCTCCCTAACCTCCTGCCGGCGGCGCGAGTCCATACTTTCTTTATCACCCGCCCCCCACGAGCACCCCAAGTCCATGGTGTTGTGACTTCGCGAAGAAACGAGTAAGCATATGCGTGTGAGATAAGTACATCAGATACGAGATAAAAAATAATGTCCAAAAAAGGTCTAAACAGAGCTTTTCACAGGGCGCGGGTCGGACATGGACTGCATGGTGTTGCGGCCGGAGTGGTACCCGGGCGGCGGGTACTGCATCGGGTCATAGCCGCCGCCGTTTCCGCCACGCGACGGAGAGGGCGAGTAGCTGCACGGCTCGTAGGTGGTTTCGCGCCCGTAGAGCGACGTGGTGTGCGACTCGGCGTAGCTCCCCTCGCCCTTGAAGCGCGGCGGGGGCACGCAGGACCCGATGCTGTGATTTGATTCCTTGTCCCAGAGCTCGTTTTCCTGGGGGAGTGGTCAGCGACAAGTAAGAATGACAGGACAGCGACGCACGTAGCGAAAAGTCGTCCATGCGCCAGAACGAGTAGAACGGAAGATAGAACGAGACGTAGACGGCGACGATCATGACGAGCGAGATGATCTGGATCTGGTCGTGCTCCCCGAAGACGAGATAGAAGAGGTACGGAATCTGCGGACGACGAGGGTTAGCACGGACAGAGGAAGACGGAAAAGGGAAAACTCACATAGGCGACGGTGACGGAAAGCGTGAGCGTCGAGACGAGATCGATCATGACGACGAAGCGCATGGAGAAGCAGCAGAACCCGCAGAGCTGCTCAATGAACACGAGCTCTCCGAGGTTGTGCACGGTCGAGTTGATCCTGCGACGCCGCTGCGAGAGCAGGACCTTCCAGTCGTCGGGCGCGACGGTGAATGCGAACACGTCACGCACGGACTGGACTCGAAGGCCTTGGCCATGGCGAGATGCGTCTCGCCGCAGACGCCGAGCAGCTTCTTGTCGTGGATCATGCTGCAAACATTAAGTCCAAGTATGCGGCGACAAGAAGATGCTCGAAGAAATAAGACGATTGACGGAGAACCGGTCGACAGTCGTATCAGCGTCCACCACGCGGAGCTGCTGGCATGGGAAGCGCTGGACGACGCCGATACGGACGAGTGAGCCGCTGCAATACTACGTTTGCAATTGGAGTTGCGGGGCGTTGGCGGCGATGCGGGATTGACCAAGCAGCTTGAGTCCGGATAATCAGGAGACGGGACGCATAGTCGACCGTCTTACAGTACGCGCGACGCATAGTCTTTCGCATGGGGCGCAAAGCCCAGTAGGTGGTAGCGAGCGATGAAGAAGATATATGTGCGAAGATGTAAGTAGAAGCCGTGGTCACGTGTATGCGTCACATGACATCGCGACGCGTTAATTAGTTTCAACTCGAACAAATAACGCTTCCAATTCTTCTTTCACTTTCACTCTCAATGTAAGTATTTCACTACAACTCTGTACAACTCGTTAATTGACGACATACATTGACATAGGCCTGCAATTCATACACACTACCCCAGCGCGCGCGAGTTGCGACGAAGGAGACAGCTTGCTGCCATGTAAGTTTATTGTTCCTCTTGTACTCATTCATTGACTGTGCAGGACGCGAATTCACAACCCGATCGACCAAGCGCTGGCTCACTTCGCTCACCCGCGATACAAGGATTTCAGGGGCGACCTTTACATCGTTTGCCGTGTCATCCGAATTTTCGATCCCATTCTGCACATGGACGTCGACGCTCTCGAAATCAAGTCGGGGTTCTCAATCGACACTCCGACGCCAATTCGACTACCACGACACTTGTATCGACGTCGAATTTATCTGGTTTTATCGCTACAAATGCGACTGTGTGAAATTACTCGGTGAGTTTTCACTCATTCTGCGTCCACTGTTACTGACACACCTTCGAGAGCGGCTCGTCCACCTCACTCTCTGCGCGCTCGGCGCCGCCATCGAGGCCTACCCCTGCCCAGGATGCGGAGTCCATCATCGGGAGTTTTACTCGTACTTGATGACCGGAGGTATCAACAGGTTGTGTGCGATAATCGAGTTCTGGCTCGGCGCGCTGGGCCAGTCAGTGGAGAGGTGAGTTTTCATATCTGACCTCAAATTCGACTTGGAGCTGATGTTTTTTTCAGAATTCCGATTAATCCTATTAGCTAGATCATTTGTACGATCGGGTCTGTCAAAAAAGAGTGAGCGCAGTCCATCCACAGTGAAATAAATGTATACACACCCCGGTCTAATTCTTGCGTCTACCAGGTAGCCACACCGCCGGACGTCCCCACACACGCTGCATCAGTGCCCGGACGCCTCTGCAATATTGACTTTCCGGTGCGTCGTGCTGCATGTCTTAGTCCTTCCGCAACTGATCACCGAGTCAACGAATATACTCATCGAGGCGTGATGAGTATTTCTTCGTTCCTGTTTGGAAAAAACAGGTTCATGAAATCCGGCACCCGAGTTCAAGTGGGCGCGAATATGATTTGATACTCCACCTTCTCGGTGCGTCGTCGCACAATCTTGAGGCCACTGATGAGTACTGCAGATTGTTGGCCTAATAGGACGAGGATGACAGCTGTTCAGGTAAGTCCTAGGAGCGGTGAGCTTATTTGTAACGATTCAATTGAAGTGCGAGAGTACTGGAAAAATTTGCGGGCAGCATGTTTGAAATGGTAGGGGGGGGACTTGGGTGCACCGCAGTTATCATAGATTGTAGAGGAAAGATATAATAAACAAGATCTAGATGTGGCACTCGAATATATATTTAAAAAAATCCCTTATGGGGTTGCAGGCGCATCCATTCTCTGGCCGTGCACCCGAATACGGTAGAGACAGGTATATTCTCCCATACCCCAATTATTCTTCACCACTAGCACGATGACACCGAAGTCGATCCCGAGGTTCTTGATCTCTGCGTCGACAAGGAATGTCTGAACGCCATTCCGGGAGTGGATGTCGTACTGGAAAGACGCGATGCGGATGTACTCTGCGACCCCGAGAAATGGAGGCTGCCCCTCCTGGGCCGCAAGCGAGAACCCACTCCTCATCGCAGGCTCGTGTCCCCCTAGGGCCAATTCTGCGCGCCAAGCCTCAAGTTTGGCAACATTGTCCCTGCCTTCGACCAAAGCCCAAACTTCCATGTCTTGCGGCGCGCTTGTCCGCCTGCCGACTGCAATTGCAGAGGCCACATGATCGATGGTAATGGCCTCGATATAAATTGGGCTGCTGAGTGCGATGCCAAGCTGACCCTGGGACCCCGCGAACGGCCAGCAATGACCATCGTGGACGTCGTAGTTGAGGGCTGTGACAGGTGGACGTCCAGTAAGAATGCCAGTGCCGGTGTAGTGCCCCAAAAAGTTGCGCGGAAGTGGCGACGGATACAGGATATATGTTGCGCTGGTGAGGAAAGGGATAACCGAGGCGCCGGTGGAACGTAAGGCAAAATCCGGCTGGGTATCCGTATCGAAGGCCTCGACAAGCAACCCCGTCGCCTCGATATCCCTCTTGAGGCTGTTGATCTCCGCCGCATGTAGCAGCTGCAATGCATCTAGATCCTTCCTGAAACTGTTGAGCTCCAACCTCGCGGCAGCGTGGGAGGGAATCTCCGCCGCATATGCACGCACAAGCAACTGCAATGCGTCGAGATCGCTCCTCAGGCCGTTGAGCTCGGAGCTCGCACTCTGGCGCTTCGCGTGCACTTCCAGGGCTCTAATTTCCCGCTGGATGCGCTCGCAATGTAATGACAGCGCAGAGAGTGCGTCCTCTAAGCGCTGTAATCGCACCCCATCCAGGCGAGCCTCTCTGGACAGCCCCGAGAGTGCGACCTCCAAGCGCTGTAATCGCATTTCATCCAGACGAGGCTCGCTGTCTTCCGCACTGTCGGTGCGCATCGAATTCGGAGAGAGTGAAGAGCGAGAGCTGCTCGGCACCGGAGACTCGGCAAAGTGCAAGACATGGTGGGAGTCCGTGGACGATGCGAGATCAAGGACCACGAAGAGGAGCAGCCCAATGAACATGACGATGAACAGAGGGCCGACAACACGCAGCGCCATGGCCCGAATGTGATGAAAGACGAGGTCGTCCACCAGCCGGAGGGAAATCCACAGGCAGCGAAGGAAGAGCTGGAGGACCGCGCGCACCATGGCGCAGAGGAATGAGAATGGATAGGTGATTACTTTGGCGAAGAAATTCTTTGATAGACGCAGATTAGCCGGAGAGTCCTGGTTTCGCGTGTCCGTCCAAGACTGGTCATCAGAATCGGAGGCTTCAGGTGACACCGCAGGGGAAGGCGTCGGATGGAAGTGGGCGTGATATCTCGATCTCCTGCGTGGAGTTCCAAACGTCCGGAAACGGGCTCGTTGAGACTCATCTTCGTACTCGAAAGACGTATTGCGTGGAATTGGCTTCGGGGCGTGTCTCAGGTGAGTGCGCCAAGCGTTAGTGGGCAGCATGGTTGTAAAGCGTTGGCCTGGAAGTGTGAGGAGTCGCAAGAGGTGAGTTCTTTGTTCACGTCCGCGTGATTGCGATTACCTGATGGACATAGCAGGTCGGTACACTGAAATTTCAAGTCGACTCCGCGCACCTGAAGGATTGAAGATATGGGTGCACTGAATTGAGTGAGAAGACTGTCCACGAACCTCCATTATTTCATGCATTATTCCAATCACCATCGCTCGCTCGCTGCAGGATATATTCGCGAGCCGACATATTCTCGAGCGCCGTCTCTAGGACTGGGAAACATTCAGAGTGTTTATAAGAGGAGTCGAGGTTGTGACAGCGTAAAGCTGGTGTCGTCCTTGAGGGTCGGGAAGAGATTTGTCGTCCATCAGTACCGCGCTTCCCTGTTGTAACCTTCGCAAGCCATCGGTAGCGAAAACCTTGAGCATTGAATGGAAGTCGAGGTCTAACCAGCTCAAAGCCAGTAGATTCTGTGGCGCAAAGCCAGAGATGGAGGTATAAGAGCAGAGAGAAGAGGAGGATGAGCGTGAGCGTGACGTGACATGGACACTGCTCGCTTCACTCGTCTTGGACTTTGCGTCCAGATTTTGACTCCACGGACTGTGCGTCCCTACCTCCGTACGACTCTGAGTCTGGAGATCTCTCAAGTCTATAATGGCCCAATCCTCTGTCGCGTCTAGCGCTGTTTTGAATCTCACAAGGAACCGCCAGGAGAATGGTACGTAGCACCATCCATCCCCATTGGCTTGCCTCAGTGTCGTAGTTCCTCTGGGTCCTTTCGATTCTAGAGTCAGTGCGATCCTACATCAAGACGGCGAAAGCTATTTCGTCTCGACAAATGCGAGTTATGTCCCCGCGCTACCTATCCGCCCTAATCACACCATATTCCTCCGAGAAGATATGCGCTTCGGAGAGGACGATCCAACGCAGTGGCCGCAGAACTACAGCACTTTCTTTTGTCACCTCGGAGCCATTCAAAAAAAGCCCGTGGGTACTGCTCGCGACATATCGATAATGTGGTGGGATCCTACTGCCGCAGACCTCATTCTCCCTGATGCCGACTTCTCTGTAACCGCAAGACTGGGGAAATTGGCAGGCGCCCGAGTCGCCCAACTCGCCGCACCAATCGGGCGACTGCTCGACAGATACAAGACTGCGAGTGCGGCGTTGAGTCGAGTCCAGGACCTTCTTGATCCTTTGGTGCAGCAAATTTGTCTGGGCTTTGACCGCATTCAGACCCTGCCTTGCACCTTCACGCAGTTGGTGGCCAGCGTAACTGCACTGCAGCGCTCCTTCCTCGAGGCCGACGCCTTGATCAGATACATGCTAGAATTCAAGGGGCGCATGGCGCAATCCACCGACACTCCACCGCGCGCCGAGCATTGTGTGGGGGTATTCACCACTGACCCTGCAATAGCCCAGCAATTTAGAGCGGCGGGTTTGCCATACTGGCTCCTTCGGCCGACGTGGGCCTTTACCACTGAAAATATCCTAGAAGTCGTCGAGCTCAAGCTGCCGGAGTACCACTTGAGGCTCGACGCTGCCCCCGCCGCTACCCACTTCCCCACAAAGCGAGATACGGACTCGAAAATTGCCGTCATTCACCAGTGCTCGCGCATCGTGCCCTGGTACCGCGACCCCTTTGCAGACACCGCGAGCAGTAGCGTCTCGGCAGCGACAGCAACTGCCAGCACTAGCCACCACACTCCTGGGCCTCCACGGGTCTACCCTCAGGGACAGGCTGGCTCCAGCCGTGACCGCTCGTCCTCCCAGCGCTACGAGCCTTGTGAGTCGGTCGCCCTTACTCATTATCGACGACGAGCTGATGACAGTGATGCATGCAGATCGTGACTCCACATCCGCCTATTCATCTTCTCGTGACGGTCGATCTCGCGGCGCCTCGGCTGTCGCCCCGACGAATAATGAGCGGGATAAATTTGCGCCGCTGGCGCGAGACGAGATGCCGCCCTCGATTTTGGTTTGGGAAAATGCCCTCAAAGCCGTCGACAGGACTATCGCTCCTCGTGCTTCCAGTGGCAATCGCTATGTCCTCCCGGAGCCTGCTCTGGTGGTCTCGTCCGACGATGCCGCTCGTCGGCAACGTTTACTCCACAATCTCGGCCTTATGATGGATGCTCTGATATACCGTCTGGGCGATCCGCAATCTCACTGTCAACTTCTTTCCGCGCAGCAGTGGCGATATGTTCTTGTAGGGAACGCGGCAGCGCCTCACAAGGCATTCCGTCAGAAGGATCGAACCCTGACCAAAGCATCTGCGCAAAGCATGGTGCTGCACGATCTATTGGCGCCCGCATTTCGTGCCTGTGGATTGACCGACTACCCAGACCTTTCCGTGTCATCAGGAACCTCCCCCCACACCACCATTCATCGCGCTCAGGAGATGCTGTGGCAGCTTGCGGAGACCAATTTCCGCTTCGAGTTCCTTGCTCTTGACCATTGCGCGTCTCGACTCGATCGCCCAGACCAGTGCCGAGAATGCTTCGCCGGTGGGATGCTGATGGGGATGCCTCTTGAACTGGCCAAGGAAGGGCTGGCTTCCATGTCCCCTGCGACCCGCCATCGGTTTTATCTTCGCATTGCAATACTGATGTGCGATTGGGATCCCCGTCCTCGGTCAGCTGTCATCGCACGAGCTAGCGAGCCGCACGAATGGGACAAAACTGAGATGCTACAGCTGGAGGAGGCGGTGGCGGGGCACTACACCCAGGCTTTCTACGAACTGTTTGGGCGCGCCGCGGTGATACCTTCACGCCTCGCCCATGAATTCGGTTCATGATGCTGGCGATCGTCTGACATATTAATGGTCGATGAGCGAGGAGGGTGAAGAGCGCATGGGCCCCCAGATCGAAGATAACTGCGGCCCGTGGAGGTGAAAAAGCGACGTACTGAGGCTCCGACGAAGTGTACATACTGATCATGATCTAATACCTAGTAGTACTTACACGGCCAGAGGCCGCTTAGCGAAGACATACTGTACGCGTGTGAGTAGGGTTCTGTACATACTGGTATCATCTTGCTTCCTGACTCCGAACTACGATGTGTGAGTAAGGACATGGGACTAGCGCCCCGAAGGCGTAGGCAAATCACCCAAATGTACTGAGTCACCGCATAGTTAAATTATTCTGCATACATGTACTTGCGATCAATGCATCCTCATATAGGCTTGCAGGCAAAAGCGGGGACGGCGCCGCGTAACAAATATACGGCGATCCGGTTGACCATATAAAAGGATCTGTGTCTCCTGCATACGTTTCCACTCGACCAGGATCTCTGTCACCTTCTGAAACTTACGATAAGTCACTAGTTGAGCACTTTTTGTGAGTACTTGCCTGAAGTTTCCATAGGGCAATCATCTCCCTATGTACTTGCCTTGCCTGTTCGTCCGAATCAGTCTCTGCAGACACGTCGGCAGTCTGCAAAACACGGTAAGTATTCCAGTAATTATATAGGAGCTTGAATGATGCGCACCTTTGTCGTAGTCGTATGTTCGTCAACGGCCAGTGCCTCTGTCTGCATATCCGCAGGGACTTCGACAGTCTTCACAGCGGTGTCAACGTTGACCTAGACACCGTAATGAGCGGAAGTTCAGTGATCATGATATAGGACTGGAATATCGCCTACCGTCTCGTTGAGGGCCGGACGCTCTTCGATGGAAACGGCCGGAAGGTTTACAGAGAGAGGGTTTTTCTGATAGTGTGCCATGGGAGGCAAGAAGACGGTTATTGAGGGGAGAGGCGCAGATACGTTGGCACATTTATACGGGACGGATAAAGCAAGCACACAAAACAAAGAGAGAGAAACAATCTATATTCCATGAAAGACGAAAGAGAGAAACATAACTAATCTGGTCATTAAAGCCGAACTGGAACGGGAAGACGAAAAGGCCACGCATGCAAATCCGAGTCTACCGAACTCTCAAATCCTTTCCCCGGACGCACTTTTTCCCTCTCAAGTTCTTTCCCAGGATCCACTTCTTCCCTCTCAAATTCTTTCCCCGTACCCACTTTGCTGCGGCAAAACGGCGACGAATAGGCTTGGGGGTCGGAGGAGTGGGGGCGATCTAGGTACAATGAGTTTGAGTCATGTGTGAGCAGGGCCAGTGAAAAGACATACGGCGAGGGCATCGCGTACCCAATTATCAAAACACAGCTGAAGACGCAGCTCTTGGCCAGGGCCCTTCTGCGACAGCGGTAATTAGCGAAAGACCTAATTATATCTGCAGCGCATACTCACCCACAAGATCGGACCAAGAGGGATATCCGTCATTCCCTTCAACACCCTCCCCATTAAATGGAGGGGTTGCGGAAAACGCAGAAGTGTGCGCAACGGCAGGCGACGGACCCATATCGGTGCACCGGGGTCGTCAGGGCTTCCAACAAAGCGCGCAAGCTCGATGTCGGGGGTCGCGTGATCGATGGCGACGCGCGGGTGGTAGACTCCGAGCGAGAGCATATAAACCTGTCCATGAAGACCCTGAGATACAATTAGCCAGCGTCCAGTTTACGGAAAGAAAATAAATGTACAAGGTAGCGGGAGACATAGATCTCGCACATGGCGTCACCGTCGGGCAGAGGGCTGCGTATAAACAGTTCCGGTGAGGTCTTCATTTCGGCGGCAGCAAGCCAGCGGTCGAGAGCGTCGAATCTGTAAGTATGCATGGGACGCATAGGGCTCACAGTAACGGGAGGAGTGCAGGAACGGGACATTGGAAAGAAATTGAGAGGTGAATCAGGACCGGAAGATTAAGCGTGGAGGTAAGCTCTTTAAAAGCCAGTTGTACATGTCTGATCACAAGCCACAGAATCCGGAGGAACAAAGCTATCGCAGGATAAAGAGATTTCTTCGATGTGAGAGAAAGCATTGAAAGGGACCGTTGAAAGGGGTAATTATAAAGGGATGGTCGTTAAAAGGGATCGATAGCGCCTCATGGCCCGAGTCACCGGACGTTGAGCTTGAGGGCGGGGGCGGGGTTGGGTTGAAACAACCAGCTCAAAGCCAGTTGCGGTCTGCAGCGCAAAGCCACAGAATCCAGAGAGCGCAAAGCCGCCACTGGAGAGAACAGCCAAGAAATCCAAAATCGTTCACACGCCCACGCCTTCTGTCAATCACCTTCCCCTTTTGGTCCTACCCCATATTCTCTCTTTATCCTCCACCTCGCTGTGGCTTTGGGCTGCAGATAGATCTACCGGCTGTGTGCTGGTTCCGAATCACTCCCGGCTGTGTGCTGGGTCTAGCTCCGAATCACTCCCCACGGACCGATGGGCTACAACGACGAGGAACGGGATGCGCGGTCCTGAGGGACGACCGAATCCTCCTCCTGAATCCTCCCTGAATCTCCTCATGCCACTCGAGCTCGAATATCTCACCATGGTTCTACCACGCGTATCTTGGCTTTGTCGAGCTTCAAACCCTCAAACCGGATTCGGAATCTTTGTTGAGCTAGTTTTTTTGTCATCGGTTATTCATGCCTTTGCGACAATCGTTCCTTGTGTATCTCACCATGGTTCTACCACGCGTATTTTGGCTTTGTCGAGGTTAAACCCTCAAACCGGATCCGGAATCTTTGTCGAGCTAGTTTTTTTGTCATCGGTTATTCATGCCTTTGCGACAATCGTTCCTTGTTTCTCGAGCTCGCCACTCTGCCACTTATATCTGAACCTCCGGAGACACTCCCTCCCGAAAACCGTCGCACTCTCCTTACTACTCCCTGCCCTCTATGGCGTCGGCCGGCGATGAGACCAGGATATGCCCTTCACCAGTCAGGTTTCATCTTATTTCAATTTCACGCTTCCCTACGTACCCGCATTTGGCTGGGGTACGCCGACTCCATCGAAACCTGTTAAACCGCGTCGGGTCCGTCAGACCGCGTCGGGTCGGCCGCCGACCACCACCGGCACATGGCCCCGTCAAAGCACCTCCAATCGTCGCGGGCCCGATGTGCGTTCTGCTCGTTCACCGCAGCATTCCGGCGGGGGCGCCTCAGCTTCGGGTTCCAATCGCTCTCCGCCCCAGCAGCATCCCGACCAGGCCCCCCCGCCTTCGGGCTCCAATCATGCTCCGCCTCAGCAGCATCCCGGTCAGAACGCATCGGCGTCGGGCTCCAACCGTCCGCCCCCCACCAACATCCCGGCCAGGTTCCCCCGCCTTCGGGCTCCAATCATCCTCCGCCTCAGCAGCCTCCCAGCCAGAACGCATCGGCGTCGGGCTCCAACCATCCTCCGCCCCACCAGCATCCCGGCCAGGCCCCCCCGCCTTCGGGCTCCAATCATCCTCCACCTCAGCAGCATCCCGGCCAGAACACCTCAGCTTCGGGCTCTCCGCCTCAGCAGCATCCTGGCCAGGGCGCTGGCGGTCCTCGATCTCCGCCCGCTACCGCTGGGAGAAAGCGGAAGGCACCACACATGCGCGTGAGTCGACTTCGCAGGACACCAGTCGCAACGCAATGCATCTGCGAAGAAGAAGAGGGCCGGGCCCACGAGCTGGAAAATCCCGCGTCGCGGCGTTCCAGAAGCGGCAGCGGGCCTCCAAGTAAGCTCCTCTTTCGTCTTGTCTTATGTCCCGCGCATAATATTGACCGACGTCCCGACTCAGAAAGCGTGCCATCTTCATTTGCGCATTCTCATGGGCCTCCTTTCTCAATCTGCCGTGGCGAGCGTCTCACCCCGATGCAATGGCCCCCTTCGAAGCACGGTTTCGCTCCGCAGAGGACATTGGTGCCCAGCTAGCCGACATTCTCGCCGCCGCCATACCACCCTCGAACGCTATATATGAAAGGGTCGCAGCCTTCTTGCGTAGCGCAAAGGCATCGGGCAGCCAGACAGCCGCGGATGCCGGGAAAGTCGGCGACGATAACCTACGCTCCATATTCAACTGCGTTGCCAACACCGGTCTCCACTCATTTATGCCCGATGTTTTCGGCAACCCCGAGTCCATGTATAATCTCGCCCACGAGCATGTGCCATCCACTCTTTCCGCAGCGTCGTCATGCGACATGGGTACTCGCACTCTATCCTGTCAACCTGTCGCTTATCCACGAGACCACCTCATTCAACGCTTCTACCGTAGCTTCATATATGGACACATGAAGGAACAGGCAGGCAAAGAAGAACGGCGTCCCGGCCAGCTGGAGACTGACATCGTCCTCAACAACATCTATCGGCGCCGTACCGAGGTTTGTTTCATTTACATCTGCTGCTCCCGGCTCACATCTGGTTAGACCAAGACGATCCGCGGTCTTCAAATCAAGGAGGAATGCTTCCTGAACCCTCACTGGCTGCCTTGGCCGCAGAAAACGAATGCCACTCCGACGATGAGGAGCTTGATGACGTACCGCCTATCTCGTTCATGAGAAGCCAGGACGCGACGACGCTGTCAGTGCACTTTTTGACGTGATCACCGAGAGGCGCCAGTGGCCATGGCACGAAAAAGCAGGAAGGGATCATGGTAACTCTCATTCACTTCTCCAGCTTCAGTACGCTTATCGTTTCGCGCAGGGCCCTCGTACTCGCAGGCGCGAACTCCCTCCTTCCGACCTCTCTCACGCACTGCCGACCCGTGTCCCCATCGATTATTTTTCCCCCGACTTCTTCAACGCGTTGTCGGTACGGGACCGTGCTTCTTACATGCATAACGGGATCGCCTTGCCCACCAAAGAGCACTGCCGAACATGGAAGGATATCCTTGCGTGGAAGGGTTTATCAACGGCAGACTTTATGACCCGGTACGGCACAGCCAAACGCACCCTCTACAACCTCCCGACCGACGAGGAGATTGCTCTGCTCAGCGATGATGAGGATGAGGATGATGAGATGGCTGATGGCGATGACTAGATTTCTCTCTCTCTCTCAAGTCGTTTATTTCCTATAATACTTTGTGCACGTAGTCACATTAATTTCAAGAGGTGTGCGGCCGAGGAATCCGTGTAATAAAAAACCTCTTTTTGGACTTAGCTCGGAGTCCGGTCCGACCACGTTTTGGGCTTGAGTAGTGGTTTTTTTTCTCTTTCCGGGTTTTACACTTCTTCGGGTCCCCGTCGAGTAATATATAGTACCCCTGTCGCGAATGTTTGCAGCAGTGCATTTTTTGTATTATATCGGATCGCACTCCATTCTTTTATCTCACGAGCAATACTTGGTGACCCGAAATCTAGGGCGCTGTTTAATTATTGGTCTTGTATATAAACCGGTGTTTATAAACCCGTTTTTTAAAGATCGGCCAGACTGCCGGTTTTTTATTACTGTTATGTCACCTCGGCAAAACTTAGGCGTTTGACAGCTGCCAAAAAAATCTCTCGCTCAGACAGAAAAACGGGATAGACGAAACCTACCTGCGCGCAGATTTGCAAAGGGTGCCCATTGGCATCAAACAGTGCACATTGCGTCAAACAGTGCACATTCACCTAAAACAGTGCACTTTGAATGTGCACTGTTTTGTCGTTCCGGTCGATAACTCCAGTCTTAATCTTGACAAAGCAACACTATCATATTTTATAGAGACAGAGTTAGGCTATCCATCCCGTATTTTATGTAAAATATGTCAATGCTGCCGTTGTTTTCACTGAAGCTCATAAAATCAGCGGAAGAAGCAAAGGAAAATATGGGATCTTATATCACGCCTTCCTCTTCCCCTTCTTCTGCGGCTGGTCCGGGATGATTCGTCTGTGGCGCGTCGTTTACGTGTCGAGGGAGCTCGGGTACGTTTTGAATTTTCCGGCAGAATATCTGCCTCGTGACCTCTTGGCGATGACGGCACAATTTGGGCATGATTGCGCCCGCTTCGATGCGCTGGCAGAGCCATGGTCGAAGGCGAATCCGGCGGTGGTAGAGACAAAGAACATCAGTTTGAAGCGGCAACTTGTTAAAATAAATAAACTGAATTTTGAACCACAGTGTTGACGGTATACAAGTCGTTTGTTGTGGGATGGTAGAAATTGTACTTCTCGTGGCTCATGTCTACGACAAGTCCGGTATGCGTGCAGGGCATCGGATAAATACAGGCAGGACCATCCCGATATTCCACACGGTGACAGTGACACTTGCATGGGATGAAATACTCCGGTGTCACGCACGAAGGACATGCTGCCGTCTTCCCATACCGTGTTTGACTCTACCAGTGGGAAAGCATCCACTGCTGAGGAATCGTCTTCGGCAGGAAGGTCGTCTTAAGCATGGAAAAATGATGGGTAGGATGAATATATTTATGAGGAGCCTTCGTACCGTCGGTCAATAATTCTGGTCTTCAGCGAGAATGAGTACCAAAACCACAGTAATATAATAATTCAAGGTGCGTACCGTCATGGGATGGCCCACCAAATATATCACCGGTGATGTCATCATCCGCAGTTGAGTCCGGAACTATGATGATCAGGAAACAACTATGATTGCGGAAGGAAAAAAATACGCACTCGATGGGGCAACAATGCTGGATGACCGAGAGGTACGGCGAAGCGCTTCTACTACCTCCTGGTCCGAATTGAGGTCCTCGTTGGAATCCGAATCTGAAAAAAGCTCAAACTCCCTCTGGACTCTGTTCCTCCTCGTTCCCCTTCGTCCGGCCGCTCGCACTGGAACGTGCTATGCGACCAAGCTCGGGATAAATGCCGATCACTTCGGACATGTGCTACTGGCTAGTACCTATTTGTTATATAAACCTCGCCTAGCATGGGAATCCTCATCCTTTCTTCTCTTCGGATGCTCCCGCTAGGTGCGTATTCCTAGACTCTGTATTTAGTACTGTCAATTGAGTTCACTTCGGATTCTCCCGCTAGTTCCCACGCTCCCGCACCGAGCTGAGGTTGCCCTTACAATGCCTACGTCTGCTGTTACCGCCACCACCACCACCACCTCCCTTGCAATTCCTATTACCTCGAGCTATGTCTTTCCAGTTCGATGGGTGCTGTCCCACCTTGCTGCCGCCCTTTGACCAGCAGTCCTTAGCCTAATAGCCTTTGTGACCACAGTTGTTGCAGATGTCATGTGAGCTTGCAGCAAGCGCTGTGCCACCGGATGTGGAGGTGGCACCATTGATCACGGCATCATTGCGTGCAAGGGAGCGAGTGAGCATGTCGGCAGTGTAGAGTGCGGGTGCACCAGAGGGGTTGATCTGCAATGAGAATTGGTGAACCCGCTTTCACCAAACCCGCCCACAGACTCACCCCTCACCCAATTCTCTCTTCCCTTGCCACAGTTTCTGGACCCTTCTCTGACCCAGGCGGGCATTCCTCACATTCCTCATGTCCCTCATACTTGCTTCCAAGTTCATCCAGGATAAATGTTACTCTAACTGCGCTCGGGCAAAGCTCTCCAGCCTCCTGGCCAGAGAGATCAGCCACTGTGAGTGTGACCTCAGCACTTCCCTTGCTGCAGTCGCTGGACCCTCCTCTGCCACAAGCGGGCATTCCTCAGATTTCTCATGTCCCTCATACTTGCTTCCAAGTTCACCCAGGATAAATGTTACTCTAAGTGTGCTCGGGCAAAGCTCTCCAGCCTCCTGGCCAGAGAGATCAGCCACTGTGAGCGTGTCCTTGGTGATGCCTTAGATTGGCGTCTCTGGGTCAGCAAATGGCCTCCCACTCGAGCGCAGCAGCAACTGCTACTCCTGCTATGACCAGCAGACCGGTCATCCAATGCCACAGCAAGGAAACTCTTCCAGGCAGAAAAGCAACCTTCCTGGCATCAAATGACACCAGTAAGACTCTTAGACCCTCCTCTGCCCCAGGCAGGCATTCCTCACTTTCCTTATGTCCCTCATACTTGCTTCCAAGTCCACCCAGGATAAATGTCACTCTCACCACACTTGAGCAAAGCTCTCTAGCCTCCTGGCCAGAGAGATCAGCCACTGTGAGCATGTCCTTGGTGATGCCTTAGATTGGCGTCTCTGGGTCAGCAAATGGCCTCCCACTCGAGTGCGACAGCAACTGTTACTCCTAGTATGACCAGCAGACCGGTCATCCGATGCTGCAGCAAGGAAACTCTCCCAGGGGGGAAAGCAACCTTCCTTGCATCAAATGACACCACTAAGACTCTTGGACCCTTCTCTGCCCCAGGCAGGCATTCCTCACATTATGTCCCTCATACTTGCTTCCAAGTTCACCTGAGATAAATGTTACTCTAACCACACTTGAGCAAAGCTCTCTAGCCTCCTGGCCAGAGAGATCAGCCACTATGAGTGTGACCTCAGCACTTCCCTTGCTGCAGTCGCTGGACCCTCCTCTGCCACAAGCGGGCATTCCTCAGATTTCTCATGTCCCTCATACTTGCTTCCAAGTTCACCCAGGATAAATGATACTCTAAGTGTGCTCGGGCAAAGCTCTCTAGCCTCCTGGCCAGAGAGATCAGCCACTGTGAGCGTGTCCTTGGTGATGCTTTAGATTGGCGTCTCTGGGTCAGCAAATGGCCTCCCACTCGAGCACAGCAGCAACTGCTACTCCTGCTATGACCAGCAGACTGGTCATCCAATGCCACAGCAAGGAAACTCTTCCAGGCGGAAAAGCAACCTTCCTGGCATCAAATGACACCAGTAAGACTCTTGGACCCTCCTCTGCCCCAGGCAGGCATTCCTCACTTTCCTTATGTCCCTCATACTTGCTTCCAAGTTCACCCAGGATAAATGTCACTCTAACTGCGCTTGGGCAAAGCTCTCCAGCCTCCTGGCCAGAGAGATCAGCCACTGTGAGTGTGTCCTTGGTGATGCCTTAGATTAGCGTCTCTGGGTCAGCAAATGGCCTCCCACTCGAGCGCGACAGCAACTGTTACTCCTAGTATGACCAGCAGACCGGTCATCCGATGCCACAGCAAGGAAACTTTACCAGGGGGGAAAGTAACCTTCCTGGCATCAAACGACACCAGTAAAACTCTTGGACCCTCCTCTGCCCCAGGCAGGCATTCCTCACATTCCCTATGTCCCTCATACTTGCTTCCAAGTTCACCTGAGATAAATGTTACTCTAACCACCCTTGAGCAAAGCTCTCCAGCCTCCTGGCCAGAGAGATCAGCCACTGTGAGTGTGTCCTTCCTGATGCCTTACATTGGCGTCTCTGGGTCAGCAAATGGTCTCCCACTCGAGCACGACAGCAACTGTTACTCCTTCTATGATGGTCAGCCGATGCTGCAGCAAGGAAACTCTCCCAGAGAGGAAAGCAACCTTACTGGCATCAAATGACACCAGCGAGACTCTGAAGAATAGCATGACAGCAACTGTTACTCATTCAATGACCAGCAGACCGGTCATTTGATGCCACAGCGAGGAAACTCTCCTAGGGGGCAAGCAACCTTCCTGGCATTGAACGACGCCAGTAAGAATAACACTCATACCATCTCCCCCACTGCCACCAAACCCACATGGATACACAGTTTATGCAGATCTTCCACACTGCCAGGCTCTGGTCAATTGATTGACTCTTACCTCGCTGGAGTGACCCCTGTTGGTTCTTTCGCGTCATTTACTCGCATTTGGCCCTTTGGAAAGAACAGTCTCGTTCTCGACAATCACTGCACCAAACCACACAGAATTTTGTCTCGGTAGGACGCTAGGATGCCTTTTCACCCACTCATCACAAAACATTGACCAATTGGGGCAATATTGCATTTGTAATCATGTGTCAAAGCCAACCGTTTCGCTTCACAGTTTGTGACTGTATCCAGCAATTCTCACACTCTTGTTGTCCGTGCTTATGGTCTTCGGAATTGGATATAGTCAAGCAGAAGATTTTGCTTCCCAATCTAGCAGTGGGAACAGGTTTCATAGAAAATGCTACAGCCCTTCATGGATTTCGGGAATTGATGCAAGGTAAGTCAAATATTTGGAGTGAGTGAACACAAGCTAATTTGATTTAGCAGCTGGATGTATAGATTCCACCAGTTGGGTAAATGAATAAAATATTTTTATTATACTATATACACACATAGATATGAAATGAGTCACCCTGTTGAGCAGTTGACAACTGGTTGAGCTGCTGTCTATACTATGCACACACATGGATATAAATGGAATGAGTTGCCCTCTGGTTGAGCAGTTGACAAGTGTTTCCAAGGCTAGTTGAGCAGCTGTCACTGAGAGAATGCTAAGTCACTGGATATTCCTTGCGCTCCCGATTAAGTGCCCAACACACCACACGTATTTCCCTCTTAATTCCATAAATGTCCCCTCGGGTCTTAAATGTTGTCAAGTGAGTAATGATGTGTTCTGGCTCAATAACAAGGATATCCTCTGATGGCTGGACTTCCACAATTGTTGACATGAAACGAGGGTATAAAATTTCATCATAGGGTGTCCCTTCCAATTCTGATTGGGCCAACTTCTTATATGGCAACACCAGAATAAACTTTCGCAAGTACCCTTGGAGTGGAATTTCAAAAATATTGTTTATAACTCCAGTCCGGTAACGTTGAATTTGCCTGTCATAAAATTGGATGAAACTGTTTGCTTCATGTGAGGAGTTAATGCTATAGGTGCGCCCATTCTCGTGGAATTGAGAGCATCGTTTAGCAAGTGGAGGTAGGACAAGAGCATGGGCATGGAGAGGAAGATGAACATCAATCATGCTGCTGTGATATTGGCCATAGTGCTGAGTCATATTGAGATAATGCAGAATCATGTTATATGTGATCATGTTGAGGGCAGTCGCTGTGTCCTTCATATAGGTAGCTTGCTCAGAATCATTGATGAACTGAATGGTAGAGCCCTTTGTAATATTTCCAGCCCCCAAAATGTTTGCAAAGACATTCATATTTGGACTGCCAGATGCAGTGTCATCTAGAAATGCAAGGAACCGAGAGAGGCGGGCTGTTTGTTGCAACATTGTGAAATCCATATCATCTGGGAGATTTATGAGTACATCCATTCTATTTTGTAAATAAATGAAGCCACATACATAGGTGCCTGTTTGTCTTGACCTTTTGAAACTGCGCATTCATACGCTCACCAGCAAACTCACTGAGGCATGCTAATGGACCCCAATACATAAGGAGTTCATCATTGTGCATAGCATAGTGATGGTTGGGGAGAGATGCAAATTCAGGGAAAAGTTCTTTTATAGACCGGCGATAGTCAGTGTAATGTTCAATATATGCCTCTGCTTCCGAATCTGAAGTTTTGAAGGCAACAATGATATTAGTAGCCGCTGTCAGATTGTAAAAGCTGTCCAGCAATTTTTTGTTGCCCCTTTGAAAAAAGATTGCTGGAAGGAAAAGTGGAAAGATGACAGTGAAGAGATTGAGAAATTGATCTGCTTTGAGCTTGCCATGACTTTTCTCCCCAAGGTTTGTAGGTGGCCGACTGACCCAGGTAGGCAGAGAAATATCTCTGATGGCTTCTCTAAGACTTTGCAACTCTTCTGGGGAAAAGTGGAAGCTGTATTCAATTGGGGCTTTATAATCGCGATCTTTATCCTCCATGTCTTCATCAATGACCATTGAAAGTATTGTGACTGGCACTGCCTTGCGGATTTTACGGCTTCGTCCCGACTGGGAAGTGGGAGGAGGGGTTCCCTGAGAAGTGGAAGTGGAATCCGAAGATACAGTAGTTGACCTCCGTGGTCTGAGGGTTCGTGGAGCTGGAAAATCTGCATCTGGAGCAGGTGTTCCACGAGGAGTGGAATCTGAATCTGGTGCGGGTGTTGTCCGAGGAGTAAAAGTCTCAGCTTCATCGCTCTCCAGCTCATCAGATTCAGGATTTTCACTCTCCAGCTCACTGAGCTCCTCTGCAGAGTCAGCTATATCAGCTGATGTAAAGTCCTCATCTTTATCTTCAACCTCCTTACGCCCCACACCCCAGAGCTGTCGGAGTTGATGCTGCAAAACTCCTTCAAGCCAATTGTGCAGAAACCCCAGAATAATATGCTTGACTGGATCCCAGTACCCTGTTTTGTGAAGTGAACAGAATCGCACACCAAAAGCCGTTGCTAGTTCTCTCTGTTGTGTTATGTTTTTTGCATTCAGCCAGTTCCTTGCTTGCTGATAAACTTCCTCCTTAGTTCGTTTAGTCCATGATTTTTTATCAAGATTCTCCTTGTCAGAATTCAACAGTTTGCAGTAGGAACAGAAGCAGTTGCTTGCATGAGAGAGAAAACCACCGGCCTCTCTTGCACCTCCAAGATCTGCAAGAAGAGGAATAATCCGTGTTGGAACATGCACACCATCAGGGCGATAATATGTCTTGATTGGCGGTGTGTTGGGATCCTCGGATTGAAGTACAGCTTCAATAACGGGGTCAATCAGATGCGGTAGGTCCGTTACTGTAGGCTTTTTGGGGGAGGGAGTGAGACCGGCATTATAGGTATACCGCGGTTGAAAGCATATTTCAACAGGCAAGTTTAAGCAGTAGAGAACGATGGTGCCACATGATACAACTTTGCCTGTCTCAAAACATCAGTTTGATGTAAAAAAAAGTCTACAATCTGGCCTGACCTGCAATCTTATTTGTATATGGATTGAACCAATCAATGAAGAAAGCAAACAACAGATGGTACTTGGTGATTCGGAATTCTTTCAGATCAGCCCAAGCTGGGCTATCATGAAAGCTACGCATGCCTGGGCCTGTAGCAGGGGTTCTATTGAAGGTGGCAGCCAGATGATCCTCTACTATGCGCTGAGACAAAAACCATCCCAGCCAAGATCTGAAGTCCTGGGTATTGTACCAAGTTTTAGGGACAAGTTTTATATTGTGCCCAAGTCTCTGTTCCCTGTAGAGCGGAGTTTGACAAATCTTTCGACCACGCTTACGAGGGCAAGTATGAGGCATAGTCTTCTCGTCATACAAGGTAAAGCATGTAGAGCAACAAGGTGTGCGTATGAGTTTTGGCTCATGGTCTTGAAAATGTCTGCTCAATGCAGTGCGGATGTCCTGTGGAAGATGGACCTCTGGAAGCTTTATCTTCCTGTCCAGCTGAACATTCAAAGAGAGCTGTATAAGACCTAAAAGAGTGCCCAGGATGAACTGCATAGCCTTCAAGATCATGTTTGCTGAATCCTGGCTCAAGCTATGCTTGAGATGGAGCCAGATGACCAGAATACAACAGAGTTGTTCAATTGATGAGAAATCCACCGAGAGCTCTGGGTGCAATGTAAATGTACAGGTAGTGCAGCAAATTCAAATCAGATGTACCTAGAGGCTGAGAGGGCTGAGAGGAAGAGGGCTGAAAGGGCTGGGTCAATGGAATAATCTTCTCTTTTTCATGCCTGCTCCGAGTAGTATGGCTAACCCAACTGCCATCCATCCACTCTGCAGGCCCTATCTGAACCTTTTTTTGTATACAGCCATCGCAGGTGCAAAGAACCCTGTTAACAGGACGAGTCCAAGGGGGGGGGGGAGCTAAATTGTCTGAAGACATGGGATCAGGAGAAGTGGTGGTTCGCCATGGTGGCCCTTATAACTCCGATGAGAATCAAATCAATCGTTGACAGATAAGATCCGGTATCAATAATACCCGAAAATGTCCAGATGGTTCCTCGAACAGGTCTGTAATTCTGGATCTCCTGCCGCTGTTTTTTGGCCTCATTTCATTGATAATAGCCGTGTCAAATATGTGATTATTTTATTGATAATAGCTGTGTCAAATATGTGAGTGAGGAATGGGATGCGAGGAAAAAATCTAATTAAAGAATTCTCTCACCAATTCATCAAAGTTCCTGAAGGTTCTGCGCGCTGCTAACCGCATGCATGGGTTTTCGCAGCTTAGTTCCGCGTTGATTGAACGAATCTCCGAGAAGCCGCGGATCCAATTTAGCCAGATCTATACCCACGATTTCTATATCTTCATCACTCGCTACGACCTACTCGGCTTTGCGCCCTATGCGAAAGACTATGCGTCGCGCGTACCGTAAGACGGTAGACTATGCGTCCCGTCTCCCGATTTATCAGGACTCAAGCTGCTTGGTCAATCCCCTCATCGCCGCCAACGCCCCGCACAACGTTGGGCCAGCATCGGTATTGCGTGTGTCCCCGTCACCACTGGCACCGACGATTCCCAGTCCTGGTAAGCCCTTCATCATCATACACCATTTGTTTCTGACCTTGGTCTTTTAGCTCTTGGTCCAAGCAGCCGCTTACTTGCTGCAAAACGCTCTTCGACACGTAAATGGGCATTGACTGCTGAAGTGGTATGTTATTTTCAGCTTTCGTCCGAGAGGTTTCCTTACAATACCTTGCCAGGAACGCTCTCGAGCACCAGCGCGTCGTCGACCTCGACCCGTGTGTCGAGCTCCGGCGCCTCGAATTTACGGCTCCTCGTCTGCCGCGCGCACCAGCTCTTCCAGTTAGGGCCACCTCTTACTCCGTTGTCCGCTCCAGCTCTTCGTCGTCGAGTGCACATTCCAGCGGCGCCGCTTCTTCCTCTGCGGCTCGCCCCAGCTCTTCGAGTGCCTACCCAGTCGCTCGGCCTCTTCGTCACCGCTGCCTCTTCCTGGCAACTCGGCTTCCTCATCCTCCGCACACCCGAGCTCCGCGTCGAGCGCACACTCAAGCAGCGTCTCGAGTGCTCACTCCAGCAGTGTGGGTCAGCTCACCCTAGTAGCTCTTCGAACGCACACCCCAGCGGCTTGGCCTCCTCGTCCGCAGCAGCAGCGCCCCGCTCATTCGAGCAGCGCGGCCCCCTGCTCGTCCGTACACTCGAGCGGCGCCCCGAGCTCTTCGTCCTCCGCGCCCTTCACTTTCGGCTTTGTTTTCTTTTTAATCTGGGGGACATATCGTGTAACACTTGTGCATTGAAAACCACTGTACTTATTATATCCAAAACTCGCAATTTTTTCTTGTCTTTTTTCCGTCCTCTGGCGCTCTATTCCTGGCCGCGAGCAATGCGCCCCGCGTCTGCAGACCTTCTGGTGGCTGCGTGCGCTCCAACGTCGCTGTGAGTGCGCGGTGCACCCAAGCACTGCCTTCAAAAATGCTGCCCGCAACTTTTCGTTGCACATTCTCCCGCACTGCTCCCGGACGCGGGTGATGCGCCCCGGGTCCACGGACGTTCTGCTGGCCGTGCGCGCTCGTGCGTCGAGCGCGCGGTGCACCGAAATCCCGCACCTTCAAAACTGCGCACTGCCTGCTTTTTTCTTCTTCTTTTTGAGTACTGTCGCGCCTATTCCCGCACGCGGGAGATGCGCCTCGGCTCTGCGCACGTTCTGCTGGCCGCACGCGCTCCGGCGTCGCTGTCAGCGCGCGGGGCACACCCAAGTGTCGCCCCTTCCAAAATGCCGCCCGCATTTTATTTACAACCCTCTCGCGCACTATTCCCGTCAATTAACGAGTTGTACAGAGTTGTAGTGAAATACTTACATTGAGAGTGAAAGTGAAAGAAGAATTGGACGCATTATTTGTTCGAGTTGAAACTAATTAACGCATCGCGATGTCATGTGACGCATACACGTGACCACGGCTTCTACTTACATCTTCGCACATATATCTTCTTCTTCGCTCGCTACCACCTACTGGGCTTTGCGCCCCATGCGAAAGACTATGCGTCGCGCGTACTGTAAGACGGTCGACTAT
The DNA here is from genome assembly GCA_014925785.1 of Mycena galopus ATCC 62051. Taxonomy (NCBI): domain Eukaryota; kingdom Fungi; phylum Basidiomycota; class Agaricomycetes; order Agaricales; family Mycenaceae; genus Mycena; species Mycena galopus. Next base: position 199,065 of record WIQG01000172.1, read on the forward strand.
GCGTCCCGTCTCCCAATTATCCGGACTCAAGCTGCTTGGTCAATCCCGCATCGCCGCCAACGCCCCGCAACTCCAATTGCAAACGTAGTATCGCAGCGGCTCACTCGTCCGTATCGGCGTCGTCCAGCGCTTCCCATGCCAGCAGCTCCGCGTGGTGGACGCCGATACGACTGTCGACCGGTTCTCCGTCAATCGTCTTATTTCTTCGAGCGTCTTCTTGTCGCCGCATACTTGGACTTAATGTTTGCAGCATGATCCACGACAAGAAGCTGCTCGGCGTCTGCGGCGAGACGCATCTCGCCATGGCCAAGGCCTTCGAGTCCAGTCCGTGCGTGACGCGTTCGCATTCACCGTCGCGCCCGACGACTGGAAGGTCCTGCTCTCGCAGCGGCGTCGCGGGATCAACTCGACCGTGCACAACCTCGGAGAGCTCGTGTTCATCGAGCAGCTCTGCGGGTTCTGCTGCTTCTCCATGTGCTTCGTCGTCATGATCGATCTCGTCTCGACGCTCACGCTTTCCGTCACCGTCGCCTATGTGAGTTTTCCCTTTTCCGTCTTCCTCTGTCCATGCTAACCCTCGTCGTCCGCAGATTCCGTACCTCTTCTATCTTGTCTTCGGGGAGCACGACCAGATCCAGATCATCTCGCTCGTCATGATCGTCGCCGTCTACGTCTCGTTCTATCTTCCGTTCTACTCGTTCTGGCGCATGGACGACTTTTCGCTATGTGCGTCGCTGTCCTGTCATTCTTACTTGTCGCTGACCACTCCCCCAGGAAAACGAGCTCTGGGACAAGGAATCAAATCACAGCATCGGGTCCTGCGTGCCCCCGCCGCGCTTCAAGGGCGAGGGGAGCTACGCCGAGTCGCACACTGCGTCGCTCTACGGGCGCGAAACCACCTACGAGCCGCGCAGCTACTCGCCCTCTCCGTCGCGTGGCGGAAACGGCGGCGGCTATGACCCGATGCAGTACCCGCCGCCCGGGTACCACTCCGGCCGCAACACCACGCAGTCCATGTCCGACCCGCGCCCTGTGAAAAGCTCTGTTTAGACCTTTTTTGGACATTATTTTTTATCTCGTATCTGATGTACTTATCTCACACGCATATGCTTACTCGTTTCTTCGCGAAGTCACAACACCATGGACTTGGGGTGCTCGTGGGGGGCGGGTGATAAAGAAAGTACGGACTCGCGCCGCCGGCAGGAGGTTAGGGAGACAAAGGAGAGAGGGACGCCGTGGACAAAGCCACGGTCCCGTGCTGGCCCAGCACACGTGCAGTGCCGACAAAAACGAAGTGCAGGCGCGATGTGGCCCGACGAAGGCGGGTTCCAGTCCCGACAAACGTTGTCAAAGGTGACGTGCAGGTGCTGTCCACCGTCAACAAAGGTGACGTGCAAATGCTGTCGACCGAGGACAAAGGCGATGTGCGCCTGGTGCGGACATAGATCCCGGTCCGTGATGTGATGCAGGGCGTGTGATTGGGACTTGGCGCGCCACTGCGTCACGCCTGCAGTATGGGGCAGGGGCGGGGGGCGCGCCCTTGCGTGACGGCCTTAGTGCGAGCCAGCCTTTGCTGGCTCGGTTCTGGCTCGGTTCTGAGCCGTCACATGAGCGCGACTCTGCCGTGCGCGCTTTGTGCCGTCCCTTCGCAGAGCCTTGGCGGCATCTACCGCCGAGTCGCGGCTCGCGGGCACATCTCCCTTAGCTTACTCGTACATCACTCATAAATATCCTTTCACTGTCCCTTAGATTTTCGTTAACTAATTACTTTGTATGTAGAGACTCTTAGCAATCCGACAAAGATGTTTATTACATGTCACACCCACATGGGAACCACATGTGTTCATCGCATGTGGTGTCCACATGCATCGGTCTTTGGTCCCGGTGTTTCTTCCTCTTCTTGTCTCTCAGCTTCTTCTTCCTGCGGAATATTTCAAAGTCAGATTCTGAAAGTTCACTTCCGGATGATTCCTCGCTGGATTCATTAGCAGAGCTGTCGTCCTCAAGATCTTCTCCCAACTCTGCTGACCACACCATTAATGTCTCATGCCGGTCCCGCCGGAAATGGCGCTCCGCTGCATTATCGATCTCCCTCACTGTGTACTGGTCGGTGTCCCGACGCCATGGATTGGCTTGTAAAATTCGATTCTCAATGATCTGTCTCAAAGACTGATGAATCCCAATCCAAAAGTATGCGTTATAATCCTCTCGGCTCAAATGACCTTTCATGAGCGGCCCTCCTGCTATTGAATGGAATTTGGTGAAATAATGACGCCATTGAGTCAGACTCGTGCAGGATTTGTCTCGATGCTTGGCCACATACCTCTTTACATCAACTGGCTTATGCTTTTGATAGACCCGCTCGGCATCGTAGTGACGCAGTATATCTCGCTTCAGCATACTCCACTGACTTACCTCATAACCTTCCAGTGTGCAAATAACATATTGTACATCCACGGCACAGTACATTAGTATACTTTCACACTTTTCCCTGTCACTTGTGATGTTACATTTCTTCAAAACCCTTTCGTAGTGATCTATAAAGTTTTGAACATCTGAATAGCTCCCACGAAATGTCTTCGGGGCTTCTTTTGACCCTCGATGTGGCAAATCAATGGAAGCTCGTGCTGGTGCCTTGAAACTAGTTGGTGGTGCCTGAGCGCGTGAGACTGGAACTCGTCGTGGAGGCTGTGGGCGTAGTGGATAGTTTGTCGAGTTTTCGCTCCAATCAGATTCAGAGGAGGAAGGCCCGTCGCTTCCATTCGATCCTTCCGCAGTTCTCATCTTTGCCCGGCGTGACCTCTCCTTCTGTCTCTGCTTACCTTTGCTCTTCCTCGATGGTCTCCCAGTCATATTCTCGTTCGTATACGATGGTCCCGCCTCAAATACATGGGCGTCTTCCTCGAATGGCCCCACTGGGGCCCCAAAACGTTCTTCAAACTTCCGTCTATTTGAGTCTGAAGCGAACGCGTCCTCATATTGCTGTCTTTCTTCCCATGTTTGAAATACTTGTGGTGCTGGTTCTGTGACGGTAGCGGTCATTCTCATTCTGTATCGGCGTCGGTACTGTTCGGTGCTGTGAGTAACTGTCTGTCGGAAACTGTCCGGTAACTGTTCAGTGTCGGTACTGTTCGGTGCTGTTGGTAACTGTCTGTTCGGTAACTGTTCGGTATCGGTACTGTTCGGCGCTGTCGGTAACTGTTCAGTAGCTGTCTACAGAGACAATTCCCGCCCCCTGCGGTGGTCACCAGATGAAACACGGAGTTTTAGTTCGCCTTGAACTCCTCCGAAACAACTGGTTTCGGGATGTATGGAAAGACTGTGCAAGTGAACTTCCCTACTTAGGAAGTTGGTGGTGAGTTGCCTGAAAAGGAAGTGCTGATTACGTAATCAGAAGTGGCAGTGAAGACCTTGTTGATGGCCGTCACTAGTTGGTCTGAAAAAGGTTCTGCAAGTAGTATAGGAGCCAAGTAGATGGTTCTTAATAGACTCAAGAACTCAAGGACGCGTATGAGATTATGTAAGAAATCAATTGTTGACTACCCTAAACGAGTACAAATAGGGGGATCTACTGGCTTTCCAAGCCCCAGGCTGCTGCTTCTTATATAGGCCCAGTATGAGTCATTTCTTTTTATGACTCATTGTGACTCACTTCAAAATGACTCACATGTCACGTGCTGTCACCTGACTCGTCACCTGACTGCTCACTGATTTATTCCTCTGATATTTATTTAATCTTTTGTTGCGTGCTTGTTTATGGAAAACATTTTTCTTGGGGCACACCATGAGCCTGGTCGACTCTTACCTCATGCCAAACCACCAGTCCCGTGTCAGAATCGGACCTCGGCCAAAGCTTGGTGATCAGGAACTCATTTGGTTCGAGTTTCCCACGGTTGGAAATGGCTCAATTTTGAACTTCGTTTTGGGAAAGCAGAAAAAGCAACCAAGGGATCACTGTTGGAATCATCAGAAATATGTATAGTTTTCCAAAATGACAGGACCGAACCCGAAACCTAGGATGTGGACATGGGAATCGAGCTGATATGACTTTTATTGATTTTCGACGCCCCCATGAAAAAAGAAGTCTTCGCAGCTCTGCGTGGTTCAAATTTCATATGCCTCTGCCAGCAAAGTAGTATTTTACCCACTGTCATACTCACCGGTCACAGTCTCTGTGGATGGGGCTTCGACACGTTCATTTTTAGGGTGCTGACCAGGTGCAAAAAGCCTTGGTTCTTGATCGGTGTACTTTTCGTATGCTGGTTCGTAACGCCGCGGGTCCGGTCCCCCGCTCTCCTTCTTTCGAATGTGTGTATGGAGATTGTCGCCAGTGCGTACATTCGTTGTTGGTTGTTTCAGCGGCACTTGCTGCATCACAAGGAGGGTGTGCAAATATTTAGTATCTTGGTGATTAGTACTGTGAATAACTTTATTGACATCACTTGCCGGCTGAGTCCCTTCAAGTTCGATTCTCCTACTGCGCCGTAAGATGGTACACACTCCTCCAAAACCTGTGCAGGAATCAATGGCTGTCGAGGAACGCAATCAAACGAATCACACATTCGCATCTCTCCAAAAGCGCGGTTGATGTTTCAAACGGCGCCATATATGGCGCGCTGCCCTCAGTCTCGTTAAACAACATTTCCGTCTCCGCGCTCGACCACGGTGACCACGCAGGCGTGATACTGGGACGTAATTTGTCATTGGGATCCAGATTCACCGCGACCGAGAGGAAGCCCTGCGTGAAGGCGTTGATGAAGGCGGTATTGTTATAGATGAAAGTTCAAACGCAGTGGTAGTGGGGAAATAATTGATCATGTCCTGACCATGCAAGGCGGGAGGGATTGCGTATCCCCCCCGTGGAGCGCAGATCAATTTCTTGTTATCCTGAGAATGCGGTGGAAGAGTGATAAAAACCTTGTACGACTTTCCGGGGAAGGCATTGAGCAGGGAATATGTGGGGCACTTGAATATGGCTGCAAAGCAGAAATTAGCTCGCATATTCTCAGGCGAGTAGAAAAAGTGCTAACAGTCCATCATGATTTCATTGACCTGGTCCAAGGGAGAACCGAGTGACACGTAAGCCGCCGCTGCAGCATTCCGCTCCAAGGAGTGGGAAGAAGTTGCGCATGTACTGCGCGACGTCGTACTCTGTGCTTTGATTGACGAAAATAACCCCTTCATTGGTATTGGTGACAGAGAGCAAGATGTCCTATTCAGCCAATTCAATTTTGTAAACCTTTCGCCCCAAAAGCGACAGCGTACCCCGTTTACTTTGCCTTGGGAGAGGGCATCTATTGAACTCTGCACGATGAACGAGTCGTCGACAACGGGTCCAAATGTGAATATGTCTGAGACACCGGTGACATCCACGTTTAGATTGATGCCTGCCAACGTCGCGCCGTCCACCGCACGGAGACAATCCAGGGATTCTGTTCTATTACAGCTGAAATAATGATTAAACAGCGAAATCCGAAGACAGAGGGGGGTATTATATACCCAACTTGGGCTGCAACCCTATTGAACAAAGTCTGAGAGAGAATTGAGTACAAATACACAAAGAATCAAGGGCACGGACTGGACAGAGCGTGTCGTTGTAGTAGTACTGCGAAGGCAGAAAAGTCGAACTGGTAATCGCCACCCGGAAGAGTTGGGGGCTCGTTTCTCCGTTGTGCAATTACGTGCTGAAGGACAGAACCAGCGCCTGGGGAAAAAAATCATCAGTGCGAATAATGGGGGGAAGGGAAGAAACTACCTGCGCTTTCTCCCCATGAAGCGCGATTAGTTAGGTTTACGTAGTGGACTGGCGCGGAGCCTCGGCTCACCCAAATTTATGGATTTATCATGAAGTGAGTATATTATTAGCTGAGAAATAATGAGAGTGGCGAACATGCGTGTGAACCCAACGCAGAGCAAACTCTTGATCGACTATCTTGCAGATCAGAAAGGGTTCCAGGACAAAACAAACATACAGCACATACGTAGACCAGCATTCAGCGCACCGCCATCCTTTATTTGTTGGCCATGGAGAAATCCTTTGAAAAACTCAGTTTCACAATACAGTGCAGCGCGAGCTTAAGTTCACCGAATAGTCCCAGCCTGTATTAAATCACCACGACAACCACTTGGTTGTTGGATCCCTGGATCAGGTCGGCGCCATTGTATTGACTCGCAGAACCGATAGTGTATCTGGAATTGCGCTCGATCAATTGTGGCACAAGAATAATATATTACCCTCCGCCGTGAATCTAAACAATTGTCGGCGAGGCACCGTATGATTCAAAGTGGGTGAATAGACGCTGGAGGTGATTTCAGGGATGTTGTTGTGAATGGCCAAGAAAATACGAACCTGAGGAATAAACAGTCGTCTGTTTCCTCGACATCGCGGGTAGTAAATGGGTGGGTTGGGGACACAACAAAGGCTCCCTGGTAACACTGCGGAGGGTCGCTTGACGCTTGCTGGACCCAATGACATTAGACGGAGGCGCAGGCACTTGGAATCGCAATTGCCCTTCCAGAGCCTCAACATCGGACTGCGTAGTGCCAGTCTGCAGTACTCACCGGTTGGCGGGGCAGCGCAATGAATGCCCAGGAAGGCCGTAATGTTGAGGGTTGGGTCAACAACTTCTTGGTACTGTGCGTAACCCAGATTATCGACTGGGGCAGCGCTGACGGTGTGAAGCCAAGAGAAATAAGGGTTGCTGGTAAGAAAATCTTCGGGGAGGAGAAAGCCAACATTCTGGAATAAGTTTTGCCCGCAGGACGAGAGAAATATATACCATGGCACGACAATTTAACTGTTTAACCGCAACACAATCCGAGAAGAGGACGGATTTTTGCAAACAACTGATTTAAATCACTGGTTTGACTCGGACAGAGTTTGCAGCAGAAATGATAGCTTCCCCAGAGTTGACGCAGATGAGGGGTACCGCCAAAACTGCAAGAGTTTGACTGAAGTACCGTGCCAAGACTCAGCCTCAGCCAGAGACAATATCAGAAGTAAGTGTCGGTCTCAAACCTAACGAGGGGTGACAAATATCAAATGAAGTGACGGGGCAGCATCGGCACAAAGGAGTAAAGAGTCAAGACGTGGTGTCGCAAAGCCTGGTTTTCTGGAGGCCATCATGTATTATTCCTCGTCCAGTCAATTCTTAAGCTGGCGCACGCCTCCCCCACTCTGACTTGCCTTAAAAGGGAAAAACCGGCTCAGATGCAGGTCTAGAGGAATGGTAAATGGCTGTTAGTGTCGGCGCTATGGCTCAGTGGTTAGATCTCTTCTGCACTGTTTGATGGCATTGGGGGCGGTCGCTGGTTCGATTCCCACTGTGTGGTTTCGATATCTGTACGGTTTTTTGTTGTTTTTCTTAATTTTTCTTTATAATAGAAAATAAAAAATTCTTCGCCACATATTGGCACCGGCGCTGTTTCAACCGGACTTCGTGGTCCCTGGGGAAAGTCGGGGCGCATCTTCCTGACACTAGACTGATAAATACTGAAAATTGAACTCTGGGTGGGGTATATTTGACTCCACAGTGACTCTGAGAGCCTACAAAGAGTGAATGAATTGCCTAACTAAATTGGTGCTGAGTAAAGCACTCCCTCAGTGCTCTAATACTTAGCATCACCGTTTGACTGTTCAAAATAAAATAAAAATCACACTTTGCTTGGATTTAAAAGCCCATTAGGCAAAAGGAACTTTATTAAATCCAATTCTTCCAGTTTCCCTCAGCAATGAATTTTTATGAAAGGTATACCCCACAATGGGCAACTCTGACATTTGTTGTACAGACGTGTTTACATCACATGATGGGAAAAAGGTCACGTGCATGTCAGAGGTGGGGGAGGCCAACGGTTGTTCTAGGTTCGGATCAAGCCGCCGTTCTCAGATCACATGATATTCACGTGTTCCACGCATGATTCTGAGAAGGGGCTTGTGCCAAGATCAAGAAAAAGGGGGATGTGTTCAGCTCGTTCTGCTGTCTCGAAAACCGGGTCAAATGTTTTGGGGCATCGACACGTATTTTAGATACGAAGTGCGCGGACAATTTGCTCTCCTCAGATTTTCATTTGGGTTCCAAAGGGTCCTGAAAACCGCCTGGTGATGTAGGCTTTTCACGCAGAGAGCACGGATCCAAGTGCATGAATAATATTATTTCTGTCTGTTATAACACAATTCTGAGGAGGCAGGATCTTATTGGGTACATTTATGAAGCCAAGGAAACTTTACTCTGGTTCAATATGCTCAGAGCAGAGTATGTAAGGGTCAAGAGAGAAATTTGGCCGGATTTGGACGCTGAGAGGATTGGCATCAGTGTCCTGACAGCCACGTCAAAACAGGCATCCCAATGTGGCTATAACACTAAGAGCACATTTTGAGGACGAACGGTAAGGATATCGACTTAACATTTGCTGGGAGATACCTTCCAAATAATTCACTGTGTCTATTGAGCCCATAAAAACAGCTGATTTCAACGAAAATATCTCGAGTTTGCCAGGAATTGATCTGGGGAGTTGTCTGTGAAACTCTGGATATAAGAGCGGAACAAATCGCATTATCACGAACCTGAGTAGAGTGAATTCAACGTCACCATATGGCGAACAAATTCTCAGCATACATGGAAATGACCCGACTTGAAATGACAGAGGAATTCATGTTGAAAGACATGCCTTGTTTTTCCGAGTTTGGACCAAGCCTCTCTCCGAGAATGTCCGCTTGCGGACCGGAGACAGGCTTGCTCCGAACCTACGGTTGTTCAATACTTACAAGCCATAGGTACCCGTGTCTTCGCCACGGAGATGTACGCAACACAGTGATTTCCGTGCTCACCCGGACACGGCAGATTCCGAGAGGCGCCGCACTGCCGCTTCGCGGCGCGCGGCGCACCTGACCTTCAGCCAATCACTGTCCGTAGACCCCATGACTTATATCACGTGGTGGCTGTGTACATTGTCTTTTTATGTATAGGATACGGACTTTTCGTCCTGCCAGTGCCATTTGGGTGTTGGCAACTTTCGTTCCTTGGGATTCCCACCAGGCTGTTGCACAAGCAGTTCGGCGCCGCGTTCCGTTCCTATTTGCGACCAAAACGTGGGTTGAAATCGTCGAAAAGTCGACTAAGTGGTGGTCGGAAGAAAACCGGAGTTGACTAATCTCGGAGTCGGGCAAGTCGGCCGACTCGGATACGGAAAAGTACTCTGCGACGATGCTGCGACTCTGAGTCAGATCGCGATGTGGCCGCTCATAACGCGCATTGGCCAGGTGCGACTCAGAACTCTGTCGTGCCGCCTCCCCATATATCGCAAGTACACTCCACGACCTCCCTTCTCTATCGCACCAGCGTCTGCGCCGGCTGCCTCCCAAACCCTCATCTCCTGCCTCGCCACTCCTTTGACCGCCTACCGCCGTGCGGCGCAGACCCGGCCGTACATCGTGCAGCTATCCACCAGCCTGTTCATCTGGTTCTCGGGCGATGTCCTCTCCCAATCCATCGAACGATCTTCTGACCCCACCTCGTCGTGGGACATCCCCCGCACCCTCCGCGCCCTCGTTATTGGTGCCGCAGCCGCAATTCCACTGTACCACTGGTATAATTTGATATCCAAGTCATACACATCCCTGCCGCGCTGGTGGGCCATCGCCGCGCGCGTCTCGACCCAGCAGGCTGTTTTCGCGCCCCTGTTCAATGCCTATTTCTTCTTCGCGCAAGCCGTGCTCAGCGGCTCCACCATAGCAGAAGGTGCCGAGCGTGTGCGCGCTGCGCTGCCCGCGTCGTTGCTGAACAGCCTCCGCGTCTGGCCCCCTGTCATGGTCGTGAACTTTGCGTTCATGCCGCCCGAGCTGAGGGCCGTACTGCCCGGGTTTGTGGCGGTTGGATGGCAATGCTATCTTTGTGTGTTGAATCAGCGGACTGCACAATTGTTGGAGGAGAAAGGGCGCGAGGCGAAGGTTTAATATTAATTCATCTAATGAGCAGGGGATGATATTGTTTTACTAATAGAGTTCCATAGAGTTCTGTAACAACCTACACCGCGATAGAGCAGCTAGATTTTCGAAGCCTCATAATAACCCGACTTGTCCTTCAAAGACCAGGCCAAATCTCTGTCGAAGACGCCCAATGTGATCCCAGTTGACAGAATTGCAGCGGGTAGACAGACTGGAGAGATTGGGGAACAGGGACGGGGTGTCGGTCAATTTAAAAGCAGTGAAAAAATCGCTAACAATTTCCGAGTCAGTCTTCCATGTTGTAAGTCGCATGAGGCTGGGAATGAGATGGAGGTATTCACGCAGAAGAATGAAGCACGGGGATTCATGGCCTAGCAAGTTCAGCAGCGGAGGAGCCGAACGCTGGAATTGAAAGGCAACAAGATCGTCAAGACAAACAGCGCACATTGACAGAGGAAGAACATGGAGTGCAGGGAGTGAAAGATGGTTAAGAATGTTGACATTGCTTTCGTCGCGTTCCCCAAACAGCAATGTCAGTTCTGGATGAAGTGAACTAATTTTGGTCCAACATCTATTGAGTTCCGGAATTCAATCTCTTCAGTCGACAAGACAGACCACCTTGCCCGCCGCAGAATTTGCCTCCATATACACCTGTGCCTCCCCCGCGCTCGCAATATCAAATACCTTGTCCACATTGAGCTTTATTTCCCCACTCCCTACGGCGTCAACAATTTGCTGCAACGGCGCTGTCGACATGTCGATTGTGGTGGACGCAAATATCGTTAAATGCTATTACTTAGCGTCAGAGATGGGTTATAAAAGACTGGGGCGCAGGGGCTGCACACCTTATTCGGAGCGAGTGAAACCAGCGGGTTAAACTCGTGCTTCGACACCCCAGACAACATGCCGACAACGGCAATAACACCATCCGGAGAGACAGCGGCACATGAATCCTCCAAGGATGATGGACCAACTATCTCCACCGCCTTGGTAGCACCTCCACCGCCCGTGAGCCTCTTGACCTCAGCGACTACAGCTGCAGTATCCAAAATGACATGGTCTGCTCCGCTCGCTTGCAGGGTGGCAATTTTGTGCTCGGAACGGGTCGTGGAAAGGACGGAGGAGGCATTGAACAGGCTAGACTTGGCCATGCTGGCAATAGCCAGACCAAGGCTGCTGGAACCCCCATGAATGTAGAGGCTGTCGGTGGATTTCACTTTGAGCGCGTTCTGTAATGTACCCCAAGCTAGATAAGCTCAGTAAGAATAGATCATGGATTCGGAAGCAAATTACCAGTCAAGAAAGTTTCTGGTATGGCAGCAAACTTTTCCCATCCAACATTTTCAGGCAGTTTGATAGGCTGTGAAACACACGAGTGGGGTACGAGCGTGTATTCGGCATAGCCGCCTGAAATGAACATGAATAGCGTCCAAATTCAACCAGAAAGTAAACCAACCATCAATCTGCCTTCCCATTCCGCCCTACGCCACCCTTAATAATATGAAAATGCGACAGATAAAAGTAACAGACCAGGATAGCCGCCACAACATCTCCCTCTTTCCATTTACCGCCCCCTGTATCCTTCACAAGCCCAACACATTCAATACCGAGAATCCTCGGGAAGGTGCCGGGAAAGTGCCCTTGGCGCGTGAACAGCTCAGAGCGATTTAAACCGAACGCTTTAATGCGTATGAGGACATGACCGGCCTTAGGTTGAGGTGTGGGGTGAGTTGTAGTGTAGACCAGTTGAGCGGGTGAAATGGGGACGCTGGGACAAATTACGGCGCGCATCGTGCGGGGAAGAGCCATGGTTATTGAGTAGTGAATATTAGCCAGAGAATCTGAGGATAGAAGGGAAGAGGAGATTTTGAAGCGTAGATCTGAAGATGGGCGGTATAAATAGAACTACGGAGGCAAATTATCCGCAAGATTAACCGTCCAACAATTAACCGTAGGTCCGAACGTGGCCGAGAAAGACAGCCGGCCCAAGGGCCTCGTAGCGAAAGATAGTGAAGCATATTATCCTTCCATTCGTCGCCTTGTCATATGACGCAGAGTTAGAAAAACTAGCTTTCGAGACTTGATTGGGGAGGTATGGTGCCCAATACAGCAGCAGAGGCTGGGGGAGGCACCTTTGATGAGGAAATCATCTTCCCGAGATCGGCTGGCCAGACCCAAGACTGCTGACGATACAATGAGTCAATCTGTGGTGAGGGTCCAAATCTACTCAGGTACTTGCCTCGAACCCAGTAGTCCTCCCGCTCTTCGAACGGAATGTTGATGGATTTTGCTCCATCGCTGTGAAATCGCTCGTCAAGCATCCTTTCCGATCCAACGTGCAGCTGGTGCCCCCGCTCATCTCAAGCCTGATATCGCCCTTATCGTTGGCACAAACCCGGAAGCTCCCTCATTCACCAGCATCACGGTAAGGTACCCATGCGCAATGACAAGTCCAACACCGCTAGAAAAGTCCATGCCGCCGTATGCCTGTTCTATTGTGATCGTCTGCGTCGGGGGTTGGGCGGCGAGCATTACATGCGCCGCCAGTTCGGTACTTTCGGCCACGGCGTTGCCTCAATCGCCATATTATTAGACCGCTATGTACGGCTCTTGCCTTCGCTCCATAACAGAGGGGCGGAAACGCTTTCCTCAGGAGCGGATTCTGAACACGCTCAGACGAAGCCAAGAGATCTGGTTCGAAGAAGGCGCGCTGAAGAGTGAGTGGAGGAGAGGGTAACAGCGGCCGCTTGCAGACGAATGCCACAGTGACGACGAGATCGCGCCTGGGTAGCTGGACGAGGATTTGCTTGAGGAGTTCCGGCGTAGAAAATACTTCGGCAGAGGTTGGAGGTTGAAACGTTGAAAGTTGAACGCTGTCTCAAAAGAGTGTGGTCGGTCGGCTTGCTCAGCCGACGACTTTGCATCGGCAATGCTCGGCCACTCACTTCGCATCCCTCGGGTTCCACGCGTCAAGAGCTCAGAGTTGGGCTTCGTCGCAGTCAACACCGTCTCGGATCGCAATCGATAAAGCGAAGCGATTCCCAGCTTCAAATGTTTTATTCCAAAGAACGAAAACACAGAACACAAAAATATTCAAGTTACAAAATACAAACGGAACCAGCACTTGACCAGCACACTATCTAAGCCTCCCTTTTGAAAAGTCTTGCGTACAGCTGCTTCCTGGGCGATACGTTTTGGGTTCGCGCAATGCCAGTCGGACCCCGCAAATTATCTGGCTTCTTTCGCAGCGTCTCCCAAACTGTTTGATCCAGTAGCGTGGGGTGCACTGGGAACGGTTCCTGTGATCCATTTCGACCACCAACAGAAAATGGCTGCGAAACCTGCAATTGTGCCACCGCGTCTTCGTGTGTGCTCTTGTGCAAAGCTGTCTTGGGCAAGATGTGCTCCAGCAAAGTGAGGCTCTGATTCACGGCTTTTTCCATCAACGATTTCGCTGCCCACATGCTGTCGTTTCTTTCGGCCAAACATCGCATTTCGTCTGCGATCCTCTCGATTGTTCCCAATTTCCTTTTGAAACTGGGCGCCACCGCACCAGTCTGGGAGGAAGCTGAAGAAATCCTCCATCGGCATAGTGACAACGACCGCGTCATGGTTGATCTTGCTGTACACCAAAACCTCCACCCATCGCGCGAAAAATGTGTCGTCTTTCCACCAGGCCCCGACGAGCTCTGTTCCGAGCCAGACGTCAGCCTCGAGTTTCCGACTGTCGATAACACTAATCTGCATCTGCATCTGCATCTGCATCTGCCTCCTTTTTTTTTTTTTTTTTCTTTTTTTTTTTGGTGGTACGCGAGGAAAGGGGACAACCAACAAGGTTGGCCTCCCCAGCCCGAGGTAAATATGAAGGACCAGTGGACCTCCAAAAGAGTGAGTGTTTCCACCCCTGAGGAAATGCCTTACGCACTAGCCTAAGCTATTGTGTGGGGCTCGCTCCTGCCTTCATCTATTCCGGCCGCGTCGCCCAACGGGCGGGGACGGTGGTCTTCTCGACCTATCAGCAGCTATACCCACTAAAACCTCAGGTTCTCTCAGCCAGTCATCTGGCAGTTTATCTTCATCTTTGAGAACACCCCTCCAGGTGTCTAGCACCACTGAGGGAGCAATAGAATATTGCTTTCCATACCTGAGAGTATTGGTCAGGTTGCGGTCGACTTCGAGTCGCTCGTTTATGGTGGAGAGCCACCTGTTGTGGGCCTCACGGACTGATGTGGGTTCAGTGCCCTCACGTCCCACCACAAACTCGCAGCGGAGTTTCCATATCAGGTGGGTAGACTCAGTGATAAGGATCTTGTACAGTCTACTGTCTGTCGGTAAGTTTTGACCCTCTATCGTGAAAGATGCCAGGCCAGAGCCCAGAATCGCACCCAAAGAAGGGGCTTGCCAAGTGTGGCCTTTTTTGGTCCAGAGTTCCTCTGCCAAGCTCCAGATTTCTGACTGGCCTGGGCGTGTGCACTGGAGCAGGATGTGTTCAAGAGTCTCAATAGTCTGGCACGTGGGGCAGAGCTCTCGTTCCTCAAAGCCGGGGATGTGTCTCCAGTACTTGCCAATTCGGAGAGACCCATGGAGACATCTCCAGAGGAAGCTGCGTATCTGTCGTGTGATATCTTTATGTCGTATCGACTTCCAGATCCTCGCTGGGGTTGGGGATCTCCCATAGAGTTGCCGAACTGCTGCTTGGACGATTCCAATGTGTTCTTCTGTCGCCCTCCTTGTTGCTGTGCCATGTAGGGTTTTGATGGCTTTGTAAGCAGTGGCTTGAGTGAGGGTAGATAGTTTAATCCCTCTCAGAACAGTGTCCGGGTGGGGTGTAAGGGTAAGGTTGTTGTCTCCTTGGGCCTCAAGGCTGTCATCTGCTATACTGGCGGCACTGTCGCAGTTCGCTTTATCTGTATTTCTCTTAGCAAGTGAGAAAGTTGTCTGAGCCGTTCTGAGGCGGAGTTCAGATATGAGGGAGAGTAGTGCCTCCCCATTACTCACACCCACCCATCCTCGGTCTTCCCAGGCATGAATACTCTTCATGATTTTAACTATGGTGTCTCGGCCACTTAGGATGTGCAGGGGGGTGTTAAGTGGTGAGTTACGAAGCACCCATATTGTGCCTAGTATCACCGCACTTGTGAGACTTTGTTCAAGGTCCATAGGGACCTTCATGCCTGTGTTATGCAGGTTTGTGGGGCTGAAGAAGACACCAAAACCTGCCTTGGCATCTGCATCCCCGGGCCTGCGGCAGGCAGCATCTATGTAAACCCTTTCCGGGGTTATGGGTGGGTTTTCCACAACCACACGGACCTGCTGAGCAGGGGGTGCCACCATATCTTTGGCAGGCTTAGTAAATACCCGAAAGCCCTCAGTGAGGCTGGTGATAGGTATTGAATCCTTGAAGGTAAAGATGCCTTCGGGTTCGTTGGTTTGGGGGAGAGGGGCAGCGGCATTGTGCAGTCTCCGAGGGTCCCATTTAGGGAGAATTTCATTTAATCTCTTCTCTGCAGCTATAGCACAAGAGTGCGGATTAGTGCATCCCCCTCCGCTGCGGTCATATATGCAGTCCTGGCATGGACAGTCCCTGTGTGCTATGTGCCGAGGGTTATCAATCCGTCCATGTATCCTCATAGCGTCCCCTGTACTTTTGGCTCTGTGATTCTTTCTCAAGCACTTGCACTGGGGCTTGTTGTTCAGTTGTCGAATATCTGGGTTTTCCCCGAAGTGGTGGAATAATGGTAGCATCTTCTTCAGATCTTGGGAAGGGTTTGGAGTGTCGAAAATAACTCCAAACTTTCTTGCAGCGTTCAGCATTTCTTTCAGGTGGGTGGGCAGCTTTTTTCGTAGTGGGGAGAATTTCTGAAGGAACATGTTGACATGCGAGCCTTCCTGGAGTGTTGAGGTAGTCCTGTCACTTGCGGCAATCCGGGTGTCCGCTACATAGGCCCACTTCGGTCGCTTGCTTGGGTCGAGTTCAAGGTAGGACTTTAGCCTCATGAGGTGTAGAGCCTCGTTGCGGGATTTCAGATCAAACATGTTTTTTCCGCCTGAAGAGACGGGCGCTATTAACATGTCTTTTTGGACTGGAGAGGTTTTGGCCCCGGCCCACATAAATTCCCTCTGAACTTTCAGAAGGTGTTTTTCCACTGTCTTTGGCATTCCGTTGACCTGAGTAAGGTATTGTGTCTTTGACCCAAATGCAATTTGGGATACATGTCGTCGCTGTTCAATAGTGGGGTGGTTGCGGTCCCATCTCTCGAGGGTGGAGTCAATATCCTCAAGGACCGGGGTCCATATTGCTTGGCAATCTATGTTGTTACCCACCCGGGCGCCCAGGATGCGCACTGATTCTTTATCCTTTGCAATGTTTATGTTCTCTGGTATGGTTTCATCATCCGGGTTTAGTTTCCTCGAGGTTATCAGCTCTTGACGGTATTCTTCAGAGCCAATAGGTATAACCTCTGTTTTGCTGACGTTAAACTTCGCACTTGAGGCCTTGCACCATTTGTTCAGAAGGCCCTGAAGTGTCTCAAAGCTGTCCTCCTCTGACAGGTACATAGTGGTATCATCAGCAAAGAGAGATGTAATGACTCTCTCCATTAGGTTTGGTATCTTATATCCCTTGAGGTCAGATTTCCGCATCATGGCGGCAAGTGGTTCAATTGCAAGGTTGAAAAGAAGACAGGACAAGGGATCACCTTGCCTGACACCTCTCGTTATTTTAAAGGGGGAGCTCAGTACCCCATTTATCACGACTTGTGTGTTGGCATCCGCATACAGAGACTGTACTGTTCGTATAAACTGTTCAGGGAACCTATTTCGTCGTAAGACCTCCCACAGATAGCGGTGAGAGGTTTTATCATAGGCCTTTTCTTGGTCCAGGGCTACAATGGCTCCATTCTCGAGCTCGTGCTCTGCGTATTCCAGGATCTCTAGAGTGAGGTATATCTGATCAGATATTTTCCTGCCTTTCATGAAGCCAGCCTGGTCAGGATGTATTAGATAAGGTGCAACTTTAGTTAGCTTGTAGGTTAGTGCTTTGGTGAAAATCTTGTAGTCAGAGTTCAGGACTGTGATGGGTCTGTAGTTTGCTATGTCTGTTGCATCTTTCTTTTTGAAAATGGGGCACATCCAGCCTGTTGCAAAGCCTGTTCCTTCAACAATGCCATTCTGTTCAATGTCATTGAAAACAGCTGTTATGACTTTTAATATGTTGAACTTTGGTTTTTGGGGCTTGTCCGGCTCTGCCATCTCTGCGTCTTTAACAGATTTTTGGTATCGGGCATGCAGTGTGCTCCAGAGTTCTGTCCGGTGGCCATCAATTCCGGGGGCCTTTCCTCTAGCGGAGTCGTTCAGGGATTTAAGGACTTGGTCCTCTGTCAAGTTCTCGGCTAATTCCTCCATACCAGGAACATCCTCGGGGGCCTCTAGGCTTTCGAGGACATCTGCAATGTCCTGATCCTTGGCCTCTGTATCTTCCTCTGTGGTGTCATATTGGAGGTCATTGTGGTAATTTCTGGCCAGCTCTGCCATGTCATTGGACCGGTTGCTGGATACTTCGGGGTTAGTGTCTGTCCTTCGAAGAAAATCTGTGGTGTCCCTAGGTTTGGGGTCCTTGTGAATCTGCACTGAGAATTTGTTGATACTGTCCAGCTCATTTCGGTACCGTATCTTTGTGGCCATTCGATTTTTTGCTGCCTGAATACTAATGACTTTGTCAATTTTAGTTTGTAGTATGGCTGCCTCTGTGGCCCTTTGTTTCTGGTGTATCGCCCCATTGTTTAATAGAGCCTTCTTTTGTCGCTGGAGCTTGAGCTTACTTTCCTCAAGGGCACCAACTGATTCTTTAGCCCTTCTGTGGCCGTGGACTCCAAGAGTGTCTTTGAAATCTTTCCACTTCACCTGGATGCCCACTTTGCTCTTGTCAAGATCAGCCTCTAGCTTGAGGCCTTCCTCATCTGCATAGTCAAGGAACTTATTATCATTCAGAATGAATGGGGGAGGAGCGTACCTTCCTCGCCCTATATATGGTGCGCCAGGCGCATGTAGGTCAACTGACACGAGGCTGTGGTCAGTCAGGTCTCCGGTGTCCTGGATATCCCAATGCCTGTATGATCACATGCAGTTGCCGGGTACATATACCCTGTCAAGTCGTGAAAGTGACTCTCCATTTGTAGCCGTGTGGGTGTAGGCCTTTTCATCTGGATTGACTGAGCGCCACCCATCAACAAGTCCCAGGAGTCTTTTAAATCTGCCGAGTGCATAAACTGCTCCAGCATCATCTGCCCTATGTGGCATTCTGTCCACTGGGTCCTCAACTATGTTTATGTCCCCTAGCATCATATCTGGTACTGGGAGACTCGTCTGAGTCATGAAGATGTTGTATAGGGTATCCCAGAATTTCTTATTCTCTACAGCATTCCCGGCGGGGGCATAGACTGCGAGTAAGGTTTGTGTGAGGTCGGTGTGCCAAGGTATTGTAAGCATAATTGCCCTTCCAGGTACTAGGCGCCACGTTTTCACTCCTGATATATTTGTGAGTTGTTTGTTCAGGACTATTGCTATGCCTTTTTGGTTTCTCAGTCGCTCATCGGGGTCTGTGGAGCTAAAAACTTGCATCCTGGTTTTCAGTACCGGGTGCTCATTTATTTCTTCTGTGTCTGTGTCTAGTAGGTGGGTTTCTCCCACAGCCAGTATCCCTATGCGATTATCAAACAGCAATCTGTTTATGCGGTGCCACTTGTGGTTTGCATCCCTGATGCTATCGCCACCTCTTCCTTTAATATTCAGAGCTGCGATTCTGATGTGAGCTGTGGTCTTCTTTATGATTTTCGGGTTTCCTGTATGCTGTCGTCTCCTCTTGTTCTTGAAGAAGACAGGGGCAGTTTCTTCATCTGTTGGGCCGCGAAGTGGCCCAAAGTACGGTTGCTGTGGTCCTCTGTTTTGGGGCCTTGGTGCTCGCCTTTCACTGACATCTGAGCTACGACTACTCATAGGAGTAGATGATCTCGAGGGATCTGAACACCCACTATTAGGGTGCGCCTGTATGGCGACAGGCTGTGCCGGAATGGCACGGGATGGTACATCCCTTTGTTGTGAGATTCGGGCGCGTACACCAGCATTAGCAGTAAAGCCGCTGCCTGGGGGATTTCTCTCCCGGGCTGCTGCGATTCTCCCTGACCGGCACACACCCCCTATATGCTCACTAGTTCTCCCATCACCTATCTCTCCAAATCCTTCCTCGGGATGGCGGCTGACGGGACGGCCGCCAACCCCTCCGGTTAAGGAGAGGCCAGAACCATTGTCACCGGGGTTGTCGCCCTCACTTAGTAGAATATTAAATCGGTTTGGTGTGGTTGCAACTACGTCCTCCGGCTAGCAACCATCCGCCAGGGACGGGGCCTACCTGACCTCCAAGGTGAGCGAATGCTGAAGTACTAATCCCCGCACTTGTGGAGGTGCGAGTCGTTCCCTGCAGCTTAAGCCTCTCGGCGCGGCTAGCTCCAACCTAAATAGGTCTCCGCTTGTCATAACCTATCAGCTTCCTTATCGCAGAGCAACAGTGGGGCCTTGGGCTGATGGCTATGTTTTATGTGTTTATACAGCATGTACCTTTACCTCGCCAGCCGAACCCACCTCAACTTGCGGGGTTGTGACATTGTCTGCGGGGGTTAGTGCAGTGCTTTATGCAAGAAATCTGTGTTACAGCATTTCTCGGTGACCCCAAATTCTCTTGGGAAAGCGCGAAGGGGTTTATGAGCACTACACATTTGCCTGCGCAAATTTGAAGCGGCTTCTCTTTAGAAGGTATACGTAAAGTGTTTCCGAGTGTCGTGGGACAACAAGGGTGTTTGCGAATCTCCCGTTAGATTTCTTCTGAAAAAGTGCTGTCATTTATAATTTCTGAGTGGGGCAAGCCCAGTTTTGCGGATGTGCTTATGGACTTGGGTACAAGATAAACAAGGATTTGCCACAATAGGGAGTGTATTCCGGGTGCGTGGTTGAGTAACGACAGTACAGGTTAAGCAGGTATAAATTTATTTTACAAGGCAAAAGAGGGGTGGTCGAGAATGTATAGTGCATGTACGAGATATATTACTGACCACGGCCGCGTCCACCACGGGAGGATCCGCCGCGCGTGCCGCCGCGACCACGGTTGTTGCGCGCAAAAGCGGCGGCATCCCTAGCAGCCCGCTCGGCAAGGGCGATGGTTTCCGGGGTGGGACCCATCCATCCTGGCACACGGGGGAATGGGCAGAGAGCCGTCGGGTGGTCGATGGAGCGGCAGATGCGGCAGATGGGAGAAAAGTCCTTGCGGACCTTGCCGATAAAATGGAAGGTGGTGGTGACGATGGTGTCGCGGAACGCGGAGCGGATGGCGCGGAAATGGGCGGGATTCGACGTAGTAACCGCCCCGTAAACGCGGTACGCTGTACGGGGGCCGAGACCGCCGGGGGACTCGAGCTCGATGGGGTCGATACGGAAAGACTCCTCGACATGGTCGAGAAGCTGTGAGGGGGTGATGCCGATGGGAACGCGGTCGCAGTGTGTCTGGATTAGCTGGGTGAAACGGGTGTTTTGCATCGCGGCCCTCGCGATCTCGGTGAGCGCCTCTGCAAGGTCCTCTGCAGTGTCGTCATAGTCAAGGCCCACGATGGTTCCCAGAAAACCGGAGGGAACGGGGTTCGGCTCGTAGACGAAAAAAGTGATGTCCGTGGTGGAGATCACCTCCAGCATCTGGAGCGCGGTGTTGGGCCAGCCCTCGAGCCCCGAGATGAAGAAGATGTTTGAGCGTGCGTCGGACCTCGAGCCCAAGGCGGCGACGCGGAAGGAGCCAGCGGGGGTGTTCAGCACGCCGATAATGGTGGCGGCGACGTGACGCGCCTCCGGCGTGGGGTCAGTGCTGCCACCAGCAAGGGTGATGAGGGAGGTGGGGCCGGCGGCTTCTATTGCCTCAAGTGACTTGATCTGAGTGGGGTCGGCGGCGTCGAGCAGTGAAGAGTGGTCGATCCCAGTGGCTCGCGGCCAGCCCCCGGCGGGGGCCTCGGTGAAGTGGAGACGATGGGGGCGGCCGTCCGAGGTAAGGTAGCCGAGGTTCGGCTCCCTGGTCTCCTCGTCCACGCGCGCGTCCTCGTGTCGGCGGTATTCATCATGATCAGCGTCCTCGCGTCGGCGGTGCTCGTCGCGTTCGGCGTCTGTGGCAGCATCTGGGCAGGCGGTGAGTTATAGGGCACGAGATGCGTCCTTGAACTCACTGGTCATGAGCTTCTCCGCAGTACGCTTCGAGGCCGCGTCGTCCGCGGCGCGTTGGTCGCCCTTTACGCGCTTGGGTGGGGAGCCCGACCCGGTGTTTTTGCGTTTTGAGGATGCTGCGGCTGAGGCGCTGGAGGATGCCGCTGCTGCTGCATAGGTAGGCGCAGCTGGTGTCATCGATGTCGACACCCCATCTGTGCATCTGCCTCCTGCTATCCCACAGGTTCAGTCTCTGGGCTTCAGAGAGATGCTGTAAGAGCTAGAGACGAAGTCCGTAGGTTGGGTCCAGGTACAATCCGCATACTGGGTGACGTGAGCGGACACGATTCATTTGAGGACATCAGAATCTCCAGAATATCGGGTGGTATCCGGTTTCCTTCCAGCCCAAGTTGAGCAATATTTATAATACACAGGAGGGAAGTACCATCGGCAAACCCTGAATGCCGCGTTTTCCGCTCATGTGTCCGAGTATTCCAGCAGCAATTAACTATTGTCATGAACACATTCGACGCAGTCAAGTTACTGTACCCACAGCGTTGGAAGTCAAGAGAAAGGTGTATGGAATACTAGGCTTTGCCCTCAAATTGAATCACCTTGGTTGCATTTCAACGAGTATTCGCCGTTCAGCCAGAAGGAAAGAATTCATACCTGCAAGCTGATATTCTAATGAGACTCGGAACTTTATCCAAACTAAGAGTCGGGATGATTGAGGCGCTTGCAAGACGAGGTGGGTTTCAATGAGTGTTCGCCCTTCAGCCAAAAGGGAAATTCAATTTTCAATTCATACCTGCAAGCTGGGATTCTCATGAGACTCTGTTGCTCGTCGGAACTTCATCCAAACTAAGAGTTAACCCGGGTGATTGAGGCGCTTACAGTCAGACCAAGACGAGATGCGCTTCAATGAGGTTTCGCGATTCAACAAGTTACAAATCAAATCTATACGTTATTCTTCTAGTGCGACTCAGTGCTCGTGGGCACAAGAGAAGGGGTGATGGAGGAGCTCTCCGCGCTCACATCAGCGTTTACAACAAGATCAGGGACGTCGGCTGGGAGTTGTATGTGGTTTTCTCGTTGTTATAGTCGTGTGTCAGTTGAGATTGTTCAGTCTAGCAGGGCTCAAGTCAACAATCCGGTCAAGATAGCGGTGCAGCAATCGAAGGAAATACCAGAGACCAGTCAATGATGAATAGACTCACCGTCCATTTACAAGGATATCCAAGGAAACCCAGCTCTTCCGTTACCGAACCTAATGCTCCGACAGCTGCGTAGAAGGCAAAAATTCCTAGCACCCCGCCCAACGCAACCGTACTGGTCTTGTATCTGCCTGATCCATCCTCGTTTGGTGTGGTGGTCGAGACTAATACCATACTTCAAGTCAGTACAAGAGAAATTCTGAAACCAAAAAACACGTACGTATCCATACCCCTTCATGCCAGAACAGCACGAAAATATAATTCCAAGCCGAATATCTGTTCTTGAAACGAAGGACTGCGCCCAAGACGCTGAAGAGTACGCGCATCCCAAAAAGCAGCCAAATATATCCACTGGTGGGGAGGGACGGCACGACGACGAAATTGCAAAAACAAATGGTTGTGATGGCAGCTATGAAGCCGAAAGGACGAAACTGGGTCTCGGGCGGAGACATTTCCGCGAGAGGTGGAGAAGCGTCGAGCGTGGTTAGCGCTATCGCCGACGGCGAGGCGGGCGAGGTGAAAAGTCGCGAAAGCCACATCATTGCTTGTGGGGGGGTGATGGCTGCTCCTGAAAACCATGGGTCCCTTTATACTGGCGGAACTGGGGCTGTGCTCTCGTCGATGATGTCAGAATATGACATTTGATCCGCACCCTCGATTTAGTTCAACTTTGTACTTTGATCAGCTTGACTCGCGCTTGTGCAGCACTTGGTCGGATTTCTAGTAAGAAAAAAAACAATACAGATATGCCTAGCAATAGCGTCAATGTGTTAAGTGAGAGACCGTCCAGAAAATGGTTCAACCATCTTCCTTGAGTCGGCGCGTCGCTCCGCCAGCCATGTACGTGATGTATTGATCCGGTTGAACAAATGACTTGAGCCCTTGACGTTGACGCTCAATCCAGAAGAAGTGGATCAAGTCCCTCGACGAACTCAAAGTGCACTGGAGAACAACACGAAACCTGGAAAAAGCGCTTGATGCCATGAACACATTTAGCTTGCTGCAGCGAGGAGCAGAATGAGATCCAGAGACCAATGAAATTCTAGCAGTAACAAAGCACAAAGAGCGATTTGTACGAGTCGAAGATGCACGATGATACGTTGGATGCATTAGGCTAGTATTGGATGGATTCAAAACAGAACACCAAGATATACGAAGAGAAAAAAAGCAAAAACGTTAAATGAAGTCGTTAGTGCGTTTGTTTTGTTAGACCCCCCGCCCCATCCTCACGACGGGCCCAACTCGTCAGGATACGGCATCGCGCGCGCCACGGCCCCCACTATCTGCCCGTGCACCCTGAACCGGTCGAGGCACGTAAACGCCTCGTGCCCCCGGTTGCTCTTCACCACCAGTGCAACCACGCCAAAGTCGATCCCGAGTGCGCGCAGCTCCGGCTCAGCGGGGAACGTCTAGATGTTGTTGCTCGCGCGCACGTTGTTCGTGAACGCCGCGACGCGTACGTACTCGACTGCCTTGAGCAGCGTCTTGGGCCGTAGCAGCTTCTCCTTGAGTACCTCGCCGGCTTCGCGGCGCGTCGCCCTCTCCGCGCGCCACGCCTTGAGCTTCGGGAGGTTGTCCGTGCCCTCGACGAGCCCCCACACTTCCATCTCGCGCGGCGCGCTCGTCCGCGGCTCGTTGAGCGCCGTTGAAGGTGGTCAATGGTTATGTCCTCGATATATACCGGCGCCGCGAGCGCGACGCCCAGGTGGCCTTGCGATCCAGACAAGGGCCAGCAGTATCCGTCGCGGATCTCGTGGTGCAGTGAAGTGACGGGGGAATGGCCGGTGAGGAAACCAACCACGCTTCACGGACGCCCCCCTCCACAGATCCTATGCGGTCCTCGAGCGCCTTGAGCTTCGCGCACGCCTCGTCGTCTGTCCCACTCTCCCCCACCCTCCAGACGCCTCACCACCCTGCTGGATACCCTGCACCATTGCATACGGCGCCTCCAACTCCTTCTTCACACTCTTGATCCCCATCCCAGCTGCATCCCGCAACGCCGCCTCCGCCTCGTGCGTCCGCACGCAGTCTGACAGCTGGCTCTATGACCGGTTCTGCCCTTGTAAAGTGTGCGTGGAAACGATCTCGCTAAGCGCAGTACGATCACTGTAGTGGGGGTGCTCTGTGGCGTTGCAGCATATGCAGAGGCTAGAAAGCCAACACCGGGTATGAAGGCCCCATAACCCTTTTCGCCATGGATCCGGGATCCGGTAGAAGTGCCGTTGTGCGAGGTGGGAGCAGATCCCTCGATACGTGTGTACAGAGGTGAACTTGCTAGTTGGAAGGATGGTGCTGGGGTCGGGTACGACGGGCAAGGTCACCATGGAGGGAGGAGAGAAAGAATCAGACTTGACTCTTGCGCCACTCTTCTACTGGGTCCCGCCTTCTCGTTTTGATCGCATGGTTTTCGACGGAATAACGTGGCGATTCCGAGACCCAAAGACTCTTCGTGGAACGGGATGTGGTGAGTATAAGGACATGGAGGCTTGGTTGGCAATGACATTTGCGGTGGGCCGGTC
The DNA here is from genome assembly GCA_014925785.1 of Mycena galopus ATCC 62051. NCBI lineage: Eukaryota > Fungi > Basidiomycota > Agaricomycetes > Agaricales > Mycenaceae > Mycena > Mycena galopus. The sequence continues at coordinate 223,973 of WIQG01000172.1, forward strand.
GACCAGTTTGTGGGATACGCGCGCGTAACTCGACTGCATTTGAGGCTGTAAATTGTGATTGCACATCGTTTGGCATACGCGGCTAGCAAAATAGATATGCTTCGTTCGACTTCTCCAGTGCACACCGAGATGTCCAGAAGCAAGACTATATTGAAGATATAATGAATCAACTTTACAATCCCGAGGGTTATACTCACGTATCTTAATCCCACATGGTGGTTTTCCACCCCCCGAAAGGAATCTCAATAGGCCTTGCTCCATCACTGTGAAATCGCTCATCGAGCGTCCTATCCAGGGCATCCATGCAGCCGTATGCTGCGTTCACCTCAAGCGTGAGATTACCCCTGCATTCGGTATCGTCCTGCCAGTGTACCCAGAAAGTCGTTACTTCGTCACTGACGAGCAGTGCGGTAAGGTCATAGAGCAATCCCATGCGAAACGACAAGTCCTTCAACATCGCTTGCCGTTCAGAGAGGCCAGTCATGCCGCTAGTCGTCTGCTGGATGATTACGCTTTGCGGCGGGGGCTGCGCGATGAGCATGCGCCGCCAGCTCGCCTCCTGCCGTTTGAAAGCATTAGGCGCTTTGGACCACGGCATTGCCTCAATGTCGTCCATATCACTGAAGGAACCCTTGCTTGCTTCCCAGAAAGCAAAGAAGGGAGGGAACATCTCCCTCAGGAGCGGATTCTGAACACGCTTAGAGGCGGAATCCGGTGCGAAGAAGAGGGCGCGCTGCAGAGCGGGTGAAAGAGTAACCGCCTGCCATGTCTTGCAGACGAGGGGCACAGTGACGAGTAGATCGCGTATGGGCAGCTGCACGAGGATTTGCTCGAGAATTTCCGGTGTAGAAATCACTTCAGCCGACATGATGGTACCAGAAGAAAGGCCACGACCCACGGTCCGGATTCGTGTCCGGATTTGTCCAGAGGCGACTCGGCTTTCTTCCGACCGACAATTCGCATATTACGATGGGGCGCCTCTTGAACCTCAACCACCACCATGGTCGATGCATCCCCCAAGCCGATGCGCCAGCAGGTAGAAGAATACATCCTTAAACTGCAGGACGAGATCGTCTCCGCATTCGAGGCCCTCGATCCCAATGCACCCAAGTTCAAGCGCGATTCATGGATTCGCCCACAGGGAGGCAGTGGCCAGTCTTGCGTGTTCGCAATCCCAGCCCCGGAGGACGGTGTCTCTGCTACCAGTATATCCGTCTTGGAGAAAGCAGGCGTTAACATTTCGCTTGTGCATGGGACCCTCCCTCCCGCTGCGATCAAGCAGATGCGCGCAGACCACACCTCCATGCCTCTCCCCGAAGATGCCCCGGGTGGTCTGCCTTTCTTCGCAGCAGGGCTCAGCCTCGTCGTCCATCCCCGCAACCCCAACGCGCCCACCATTCACGCCAATTATCGCTACTTTGAAATTACAGAACCAGCCAGCAGCGACTCGGACGGCGCAGAGCCCAAACTCCTCGCGTGGTGGTTCGGCGGCGGCTCCGACCTGACCCCCTCCTACCTCTTCGAAGAGGACGCGGTCCACTTCCACACCGTACTCAAAACCGCATGCGACGCGCACGGCACCGTGTTCTTCCCTGCATTCAAAAAGTGGTGCGACGAGTACTTTTACATCCCCCACCGCGCGGAATGTCGCGGTGTCGGGGGCATTTTCTTCGACGATCTCAACGCGGGCGCACACCTGCGTCTAGTCGATACCGAGACGCGGCCCAGAACGCCTGCGGAGATTTTCGGCTTCCTGCAGACGCTCGGGAACGCGTTCCTGCCGTCGTATTTGCCGATTCTGTCTAAAAGACACGCGATGCCATCCACACCGCTGCAGCGCCGGTGGCAGCTCGTCCGCCGAGGTCGTTACGTCGAGTTCAATCTCGTTGTCGATCGGGGGACCAAGTTTGGACTCATGACTCCAGGAGCGCGAATCGAGAGCATCCTCATGAGTCTCCCCGAGACGGCGCGATGGGAGTACATGACTGATCTCGGCGCAGAGGGTACTGAAGAGGGAAGGCTGATGGAAGTTGTGCGAAACCCCAAGGAATGGGTGTAAGTATTTAGAAGCATGAATGTATCTGTGTATGTCTTCGAAGAATAGATCCTCTCAAAATATCCCCAGTGCATTCCGAGAAGACTCCATTCATTCTATTGCAAACTTCAGCAGATTGACTCGACATCTTTCAGACTGCTGTCGCACCGCAAGTATGTGCCTCTTCATCTTCATTTCATTTTCCGAGTCCCACCCACACCCAGCGCCACGGCCGTCAGCGCGGCGGCCCCGCCTTCCCAAACCGCATACGCAACCCACGCCTGCCTCCAAAACACCACCGCCGTCAAACACCGCATCGGCACCGTCGCAATGAAGAACATTCGGTTCTCCTGATATGCCGCGAGCGTGTAGTAGATACCCATGGCCATGGCCGCCAGGGACGTGCCCGCGGTCACCGGCAAGCAGTCGTCCGGGACGCCCAGTTGTTCGAGCATGGACTGCAGATTCAAAAGGCCGTGAGCACCGGCGAAGAACGCTGTTGCGCCGAAGAGGTAGATGGTTATAGCGGCCAGCGAAGGCATTGGAGTTGTGCAGAGATAGGAGAAAGGCTCGGGCGGAAAACGCCGAGGTCCTGCGAATCATGATGTGATTGGTAGAAAACGCCGGATGCTATATGTCAAGCCAAAGTCTACGCAGATAATTTTATAAGTGCTCTACTCGACAATGTCGATCGTCTGGTAAGAGAAAAGTCAAGTAAATGTCTCGATAGGTGTCCGCAAAATGTCTCGATAAGTATCCCGTAGTCCAGAAGGGTCATTGAAATGGGAAGAGTCTCAAAGTCCGACCAATGTCCCAAGTCCGATGCGAAGTCCGAGCTAATGCCGCCTTTTTTTTACGAGGTGATGGTGGTGCCATTATACACGATCTGGTTCATCGCCAACGCGAGGCGGTAGCCAACGGAGGCCTACAGTTGCGAAAAGAAAATCAAAACGCGTCAACCATCGCGGGTTTCCAATAAAAAGAGATCGAGCCTTACCTCGCCGGTCGCGTATTCCTCCATCACCACGAGCGTGAACGCCCCGTTGCTCTCCGTCGCACCCACGCCGAAGCCTGCTGGATGCGTGGAGAAGTTTGGCATCGTGAGTGTGGAGGGCGCCAGATTTTGTGGGGAGGGATTTCCTTTTTCGGATGATGCAGGTAAGTCACCGTCACCCATAATACCGCACGTCAACGGAAAACTTTCTAAAAAAGATGCGTACCAGGGTAATTGGGCTCGGCGAAGCGCCCAAAGTAATGCCCCTCTGCAAAGTTGAGTGAGGGGGCGAACGCCGTCGGGGGAGAGGTCAGCAGCCAGACGGTGTACTGTGATAAGAGCGCAAATATTCAGAATTAGAATTAATCGTCCAGGGGAATTTGGGGCACAAACGTTGTAGCTCGAGATGCCGTAGTCCGCCACGGAGTCGTACTGGAACGCGAACGCTTCGCCGGGCGCAATGACTGTTCCATCCGCAGGCGCGACGATAGTGCCCGATGTGCTCTGGCGGCGGGACGGCGCAGAAAGGACGAGGGGGAACAGTGCAAAGGCCGCGACTTTGAGGAAATGCATTATTGGTCGGAAGTCAAAGTGCTGCAGGTGCGATGCGAACGATGCGACTGTTGGGTTCCTACCAACTCCAACTTTGCCTTTATATACATTCTGGCAGCACTTTGGCGCGTGTATTCTGTGGGAAGCCAACTGCACATCAGGCGCCATTGCAGAGGCCGAATCATGAAATTGTATTGGTGCTTACATCGGGTTCCACATTGATTCCATAAAGGAATAGCCCGAATCCGAGAATCACCGAGGCACCTCTCGCGTCGGCTAAAGATCCCCGCTTGCGCCAAGGATACAAAGGTCGAGAAGTACCTGGGATTCCCCGCGCTCAATATATACCAGAGCACATGATTGTTCTGTCAAGCATAAGAGGACGCGAAACAGCGCAGGAACCACAGCTCCTTCTGGACACGCGGACCAGTTCAACACGAATGGAGCGAAAGAAGGGAAAACGAAAATGAAGGCACAGACTTCGTGATTGGCAGACAAGGTCAACATGATATTGAATGGCAAGTCTGCCAACTACGCGACAGACAGACCTAAGCGAAATAAATCAAATCATTCTTCTTCTTGCTTTGCACTGTAAAAATGGTCAATAAATGATTGGCTGAAATATGGCGAAGACATACCCTCTGCGACTCCACTCAGGAAGTGTTCATGCCCGAGTTTCGTCGCACCTTCCCGGAGCGCAATCATTCCAGCCTCGACACAAACCGCCTTCAGCTGTGCACCGTTGAACTCGTCCGTGCTACGCGCCAGTTCCTCATAGTTGACGTCCCCGGAGACGGCCATCTTACGGGAATGAATCTCGAGGATGCGGGCACGGGCTGTATCGTTGGGCAAAGGGAACTCAATCTTGCGATCCAGCCGACCTGACCGTAGAAGAGCCGGGTCCAGGATGTCAATTCGATTTGTGGCAGCGATCACCTACATCCGGAATGAAGCAAGGAATAAAAAGAATAGTAGGATGGACATACCTTGATCCGCTCATCGCTGCTAAATCCATCCAATTGGTTGAGGAGCTCCAACATGGTCCGCTGCACCTCTCGGTCGCCGCTCTTCTCTGAATCGAAACGCTTGGTGCCAATGGCGTCAAGTTCGTCAATGAAGATGATCGCGGGCGCCTTCTCCTTTGCGAGGGCAAACGCGTCACGGACCAGTTTGGCACCGTCTCCGATGAACATCTGAACAAGGGACGGGCCAGCAAGTTTGAGATAGCATGCTTTCGTCTGGGCAGCGCAAGCACGAGCGAGCAAGGTTTTGCCAGTTCCTAAAATTTGTCAGTATGGACGAATAATACATTCGGATGCCACTGACCTGGCGGACCATACATCAGGCAACCCTTAGGAGGCCGAATGCCGAGGGTTTTGAATTTATCCGCCTGCTCCATGGGAAGAACGATGGCCTCGACGAGCTCTTCAATCTGCTTTTCCAGTCCTCCGATATCCGTATAAGTCTCCGTTGGTCGTTCGTCCACTTCCATAGCCTTAACGCGCGAATCGAATTCTGCGGGAAGGGTGTCGAGGACAAGGTACGAGTCTTTATTCACGCCAACAAGGTCCGCAGGCTTGAGTTTCTCGGAGGGCACCAGACCTATTAACGGCAGAAATACGGTTTGTCGGGTCGAGGTCTTGATGACGGCACATTTCCCTTTGCGCATGGAGTCGAGGTCTTGGTTGGCGCCATCTTCCTCTACCTCGGGGTCGACGTCCAAAATCTAAAAAATGTGACGATGGGTTCTTAAACAATAAAAATATAGTTACCTCCACAATGTTTGCGACAAGGTACGGAAGGACTTTATTCTGCTTGACCTTTTCGCCATTGTCGCGAATCTTCTCTTTCATCACACTCTGCTCGTGCTGTAACCGCAGAGTCTCGGAACGCATAACCTAGGAATGTTTAGATAGAAAGGATGCTTTCCCTGACTAACGCACCTTCATGTCGTTTTCAATGAGTCGTATTCTTGTGAGAATCTCGTCCGTGCTCAGAGCCATAACATCCTCAGGTATGTCTGCCCAGGTCTCCTCCGGGGGTTGGTCTGGAGTTGTATCCATGGATGCTTCATCAGCTGGCGCAGATGCAGCAGGGGCGGCCTCTGGCTGCTTCTCTGGGTTCCCTGGGGGGTTTCCCGAAGGCGGATTAGGCGGTGGAACGGCAGACATAGTAAGGTGGTCTGCACGGGCGATGAGGAGGTAGAAGACAGAAAGTTCAAGCGCGACGCGCGTCACCCTTCTGATTCTAGCCGTGGCAAACAACCGGCACCGCCACCTGTCTGAGTTGGGAAGGCTCTTCTTCAAGTCAATGCCTTCAGTCTGTTTCTGGGTCTGGAGTGTGCTTTGGGTTTGACCGTCAGGATTGCACTCAAGAAGGAGGCTCGTTTGTGGCCACTTGAAATTAGATCTAGCTTTCAAGCTTCACCATCAGTCTTCAAAGGCGCTCCGGACCATAGATTGTCGAGTTTTCCTGTGCCCGAGTTCTTCTGGGCCATTCGAACACAATGAGAAATGTATTAAATTATGAGCTGGCTAAACTGCGTTGTTCAGGAAGCCGTGGTTCGTAGCCGCTGCGTGCGGACGCCTCGCCAGCCGAGCGGACATACGAGCCCTGCTCCGCACTCGTTCCTCCCCTCGTCCTGGAGCTGCCCGTCTCGTTCAGCCTGTCCATGCTCGCCGTCTTCCCAACGATTAACATATGGTTCGACGATGCCCAGCTAGACATAGATGCCCTGTACCATAGCCGCTTACAGCGGCTCGAGCAAATAAATTGACTTCATCATCAGCCGAGCGGAGGTAGGCTTCGTGAAAAGTGGCACTGGTAGAAAAGTGTTTCGACGCCTCGTGGAATTGGACAGACTACAAGTGTGATCGAGTACAACTCGAAACACCGGATGCAGCTGTGGGAACGGAGAGGGTGGGGTCGGAGCACTGATTGAGAAGCTGAGGGCACATAGAACAGGTTGTTTGCGCCAGGAAATAACTCCGATCGTCCTAATTCTAACTTTTGTATAGCTGACAATACAGGCGCGCTAGTGCAGTTCGCGAAAGTCGACGTATTACACGACGCAGCGCCGTGCTTCACAATTCGACGCTGCTTGCTCGCGGAGGTCGCTGACGCCAATCGTGATCAGCAGCGGCGGCGATACTGCGTCCCAGAGCGGCCGCTAGAGGAAGTGGAACAGCATTTCCTATCTGTTTGAAGCACTGGACCGCGTAAGTCGAGAGGAATAAAAAATGGTTCTCGACTCACATCCTGCAGCTGCTTGGCGGGCGTAGATTCGGTTGAACAGAAAGTGTAACTATCTGGAAACCCTTGCGAACGTGCGAATTCCCGCAGGGTGAGGGCCCGTTTGCACTGGATATGGTATAAGAGGGGCCATGGACGAGACATGTGAACACACCTTGGGATGGAGGAAATGAGAGTGTTGGATTTGAGGCCTCGGCTGTGTCATCGCCGTCCTGAAGAACCCGTCCCCATCCAAACGGCCATAGAAGACGGGGCTGTTATCGGACTGGTTTTTCATTCTGCGTGGAAGGATTGCCTGGGGTAAAACTACAGCAAGCGACACTTGAGCAGCGGTCAAACAATGTAAGGAACACACTTGCACCGGTGGTTCGACCACGGTCGCAAAGGCACCATCGTGGACAATTCCACGGTGGACGGTCCAAAGGCCTGGGTGACATGCTGGTCGACCAAGCCATCTTTCCGTCGCATCGTCTTCTGAAAGCGGGTCCGAGGCTCTCCTGCGAACCGGACCGGGAACCCGAAACCCACGGGAGCTTGAGCTACAACGGGGCATTGCAGGATACCATGTTTTTCGCGTTTCCGCCGTTCGGCAACGTCTCGCGGTGTTTCGCGTACACGAATATGAGGGTTGATCCTGCAAAGTAGTGAGCTAAGCAAGTTACGGGCTTCAAGTTTTCGAACCAATCAAACGCAGGCTGTCGAAGAACTGTGAGCAAGTATGCCTGTTAAGGGTTAAAGGGGAATATTCGTACCATGTCCCCAATAGCGTCATTAACCGTAACAGCAGGGTGCGGGGCAAATTCAAGCTCCTCTTCATCAGTCCTCAAGGCAGTCGGGGCCCGAATTCGATCGTCACGCCGTAGCGGGATCTTGAAATTTTTAGAAGGAAAGGAATGGGTCCGTGAAGGAAAATTGGGCAGTCGATGCCCACGCTTCGCGCCCATGAAAATCAATCTTGGTCTGTCCTGGGGGGTGCCATATTGTCCGGCTTGCAGAACGCTGAAGCCCACCTGGTAACCCAGTGCGATCAAAACACGATACACGAGCTTCACGGCAGCCATTTCAATACGCTTCCCGTTTTGGGGGACGGAGTTGGTCCCGTCTTTCGGAGCAGTGAAAGACATCATTCCGGTGACGTTTTCCAGCAGGAAAAAAGTCGGGGAAAGGACTTCCACCAAGCTTAGGAGGGTGTACGGCAGAGTCGTTCTAGTATCGTGGTCGTACTTTTCGACCTGAAATGACCATTGTATCAGCAAAAAACAGCGAGATGAAGGGCAATGAAGAGGGTACTCGCCCTGTTGTAATTTGCGCCGCTGAACGGTTGGCAAGGACTCCCTGATGTCGAGTTGAATCACGGAAACACGAAATTCAATGGGATGCTCACCACCGCCCACAAAGTCCACCTCCCCTGGACGAGGAATTTTCTTGTCGGGTATGATGGAACCATCAGACGACGTTAGTGGAGTCGTCTGTTTACCTTCCTCCCTGTCAACAATATATTTCAATATGTCGTTGACGTCTGCGCAAAGAACGTTTGCGGTAGGGTGATTGGCTCTGTCGAATACAATCAGCAATAAGTAAGCTCTCGCTGAGCACTTACGCAAATGTTCTAGCAGCAGAGGGTGATTGTTCGATCGCCCATTTTGCGTCGAAGTAGCCTGTCCGATGCATGCCCTCGGAAAGTCCACCCGCACCTGAAAAAAATCAGTGATTGTTAGTAATAGATAGACAAGATGCACCAACCGGCGAACACGTCCAGGCATGAAATCGGTCCCTTTCGCAAGTGGTACTGATTAATTTGCAGCTCGGGCTTCCGTGCGCAATACTGACAAATCCTGCTGTCAAAATCGCCTTTGTGCATGGGGATGAAGTGTCCGTCGGCCGATTCGCAAGTATTAATGTAAAACCGGTCCAGGATTGAGTCTGCTTTGAGCCACTCTTCGATCGCGTCGACGTCGATTTGGTCCATGTACTTTACGTAGCAAACAGCATCAAGGTCCTTGGCCTCGACCTTGTTGCTCTTTCGGGTTTTGTACAGACGCCGCTGTAGGGTGAACAGAGTGAACAAAGGAAAACCCTCAATATATCGCATACCTCATCCTCAGCATATCGCTTGAAGTATCGGATCGAACAAACGATCGTATCGTCCTTCAATTCGCCCACAGTTAGGCCTTCAATATTCGTGATTTGGCCGATGCACAGGGGGCCAAGTGAAGCAGTCTTGGGTTTGACGAAAACAAAATCCCCGGCATGGTAATCATAGCCAAACCTCGTGAAGCCGTTCGGGACCTCGGGGCCAAGCGGCTGAACTTGTCGGCGCCATTTTTCCTCTGCCACGAAACCGCAATTGGCGCACGGCATGTGCTCGGGCAGAAAGGAAACTACCCGTTGCTCCTCTTCAACGGTGGGCAAATCTTTGAAGTTGTATTCTTCTTTGCTCCACAGGAGCCTTCAAAAGTTAGATAAAAGAGCGAACAAAAAGTGCAGAAGAGACCTATAGAAATAGCTCGTGGATTCGCTGTGACCGTTGTCTGGGATTTCCGCTTCCGCAGGCTCGAGCCTGCGCACTTGGCATAGGCGGTATATGCTGGAGACATGGATATTGTCACATTCGTCGAGGAGAAATAGCTCTTGGCTGTGATTGAATTCCTGGAGTATCGTATTGCCCCCTACATGTTCTACATCAGTGAAGACTTAGGCCGTGAAAGAACGGGCAGTACCGTGCGCAAACCACTGGCCGTGCAACATTTTGGTGCCCATGTCGTTATCGAAGAAATATTGAATTTGAATGAACCTGCATCGACGTTCTAACACTGGTTATCCCAAAGAGAAGTGAGATCACGTACCAGACGCGACGTGCATACGAGTTCCGACAAAATTCGACTGAAAGGGCGGCCCTTTCAGCTCTCTGGTTGTCGTTATCCTCGCCGGGGGCAACGGCAACAATGTCTCCTTGCTGGGGCGGCATGAGATACAAAAGTGGAAATGGAGATTGTGATGTGCTACCTTATAAACAAAACCATCGACCTCCACGCTGTCGTAGTACCCAGGGTGGTTTAGAGGATTCCCCCAGTGCATGGCGATCGGATCGTGATGGTCGTCTTCTGGATACTCATCCACAGGCAGTGGGTCCGATTCAACCGAATTGGAACCAACGACCGTCATCGGGCAAGCAATACGGGGCATTACAATGCTCCCAACAAGCGGCGTCACGAAGGCTTTGTCCTTCTGTATCTTCAAGTGGTCGGAAAACTGGCTTTTCAGAAGCGTTTGGACCAACGGAACATTGCTGAGGCTGCGGTTTGTCGCCTTCTTGAAGTCGTAGATAATGACACCAGTGTATGTTCTGAAATACTCTACCTGACACAGCGAACTCAGCACAAATGACCACGACGAATGAGTGTGGCTCACAATATCAACAGTCCTCAGTTGTTCTTCGGTGAATGGGGCCTCGAGTGACTTGACAAACTTGGCATATGTTATTTTTCGATTTTTACGAGCCGCTGAGACGATGAGGTGGGTATAGTCGTGGCGAATTTGCAGGGGTATAAAGAAGGGCTTGTATGCGGCGGCTGGGGTATCCAAAATGTACCACGCCCGTGACGTCTCGATATAGATATTCCTATTGAACATCTCAGTTTTACGCTATGCAAAGCAGAGAAAACGATTCATACGGGTCAAATGGGTCTTCGACATGGTTGGAGACGTGGTGAATACTGAATCCGGTAATTTCCAAATCCCTGACGAACTGCCCATCCTCCTCGTCGCTATCATCGTCGCTGCCGTCGTCTCCCGTATCAAGCTTAGCTTTCACGAGACCCGAGGCAGTGAACGAGCGCGAAGTGAGGTCCCCCAATAGCTCAGTGGCACCAACCATCTGCTTCCCGTCGAAGATGCAGAAATCAGAAATGGTACGAATGGGCATCCCATCCGCGTTGTTCGACTCTCTGAGTTCGAGTTCATCCTCGGTGTACACGAGAATATCCGGTTCGCCAAGGCCGACAGAATTGATCAGAGAGCACGGGTCTCCGAGTTCCAGCCAATCTTGGTCACAAGAGTATCTGGTTCCTGCAGGTAGCCAGAATGGATCAGTGGCGACGGGTCCGCCTCCGGATCGCCTGTCCTCCTTGTTTTTCGAGAGAGATTTGGGCCAGGGCTCGCCTCTCGTTTGCGACTTGGGACACGGTACGGAGGTGTCGGTACGAGGACATAGGGTTGAGGACGCGTTTTCGGAGTGGTGTTGCACGTCGAATGGGGCGGGACCCGTACAAATGGGATTCCACGACCATTGACCATAGCTCGCGCGCCCCCCGCGCCCTGGGACGCGTCAATAAGTTACAAGCTAAGGATGTTCAAAGAAAGCAACAAAGTGGCTGTGCATGCCATTTGCGCGTCCACATCAATTGCTGCCTGCCTCGCTTTTCATTCTGTAACCCTCCCGGACTCTGCGTTCGAACCTCCGGTTATCGTTGTGCTCGCAGTTGCGCTGGTTTCTGTAGACGGAAGCGGCAACGCTCAAGAGAAACCAAAAAAGGGAGAATGCGGAGGGATGTCCGCATCCTTTTAGTGGGCGACGGTTGGTTCATCTGAGCCCAAAATCGACCCAACTGAATTGAATGTCCAGAGGGTGTCGGGAAGAGCACAATAGTAATGTCTCTAATCAAGGAGTCCTTTGTCGCTCATGTAAATATCGGCCCTTGTCCAAGAAGGCACCGCGCTCATCATACCGCGAACTCAGGTTCAACACATTGTCCCTGAAGTCACCATTCCGCCAGAGGTTACGCCGGAGAATGTCACAACTTACATCGTCGACTCGGGAGGTGTGTTCGTATGACCATGTATTTTGGCGTTCAGATCTCAAGCTCTACATGGTGAAGCTGGTCCGCAAGACCGGGCACATCTCGAGAGTGAAATCCGGAAAGCCCATGTCATCTGCGTCGTCTATTCCATCGACAATCCTAATTCCTTCGACCGAATACCGACATTTTGGCTTCCGCATTTCCGTCAACTAGGCGTCAATGTAATAGCTCTGTCATTTTGGAGGCGCCACGCTGATGAACGACTGCAGGTGCCTGTTATCTTGGTCGGCAATAAAATCGACCTTCGCGGGAACATCACCAACGAGGATTTGAAGGAAGAAATCCAACCAATCATGAACGAATTCAAGGTGTGTCGTGTCAACCCAGTCGTGTCAGCTACAAACGATTGTTCAAGGAAGTAGAGACATGCGTGGAATGTTCCGCGAAAAAAACCTTGAATGTTTCCGTGGTTTTTTATTTCGCCCAAAAAGCGGTTCTACACCCAACTGCGCCATTATACGACTCAAGAGACCATGTCAGTCATGATGATTTACGGATCCACAAAAGATATCGCTAAGCTATTCATCCCAAGGTACTAAAACCTGCTTGTTCGAGTGCCTTGAGGCGGATATTCAAATTATGTGACGCCAATAAGGACGGAATCCTAGACCCTGCAGAGCTCAACGAGTTCCAGGTAAGTGTTCACAGAAAGAATAGCGACGCGCAGCTGATTTATGGTTCAAAGCGAAAATGTTTCGATGCGCCATTACAGGTACAAGAGCTAGAGGGGATCCGGCAAATGGTCAAGGATAATACCGAAGGTGGGGTCCGAGACGGAGGTCTCACCGAAATAGGCTTCCTGTACCTTCACACCACTTTCATTCAACGAGGTCGACTTGAGACCACATGGACTGTTTTGCGGAAGTTTGGCTACGCGGAAGACCTACGTCTGACCGAAGGATTTTTATTGCCCAAGTACGTTGAATATGCTGTTGCCGAATTCGTTGACTCTGTGGTCCAGGTTTGATGTCCCCTCCGATTGCTCTGTGGAGTTGAGTCCACTAGGCTATCAGTTTTTTACGGATCTTTTCGAAACGTTCGACAAGGTACGTGCGTAACCTCATTAAACAGACGAAAAGCCAACGTCTCGACCACAGGATCAAGACGGGGCATTGAAAACGGCCGAATTAGACCAAGTTTTCAGTACTTCTCCAGGGAATCCCTGGGCCACGCAAAAGTTTCCCGACACCACTCTTTCCGATGATTCAGGTGCAGTCACACTGCAGGGTTGGCTCGCTCAGTGGAGGTATTCTTTATGCTCTGGTTCTTCTGTATACCAACCATTCACTTTTTTGCAGCATGACCACTCTCCTGGACCACAAAACGACACTGGCTTATCTTGCGTACCTGGGATATCCACATGAGCCACGCACGGGGGCTCTGCAAGTGACGCGACCTCGCAAGACCGACCGACGGAAAGGCAAAGTGGCACGAAATGTGTTTCTGTGTTACGTCTGTGGAGCCGCGGGCTCAGGGAAGACGTCGCTGCTCAAGGCCTTCGCGGGAAAGCCCATCAGCTCTACCTACGAGCCAACGAGCAAGATGATCAGCGTCGTCAATTCCGTCGCGATCGATGGGTCGGAAAAATATCTTGTCGTTAGTTCTTTGATTCAGGCCCTTGGCACTTTCTGACATGAGTTTCACGATAGTTACAAGAATTTGGGTCGAATTATGAAGCTGAGACGCTTCGCAACTCGAAGAAGACGGATCTCGCGGATGTCATTGTGTATGTCCACGATTCCAGCGACACCAACTCCTTCTCGTACATCAGCAATCTACGGGTGGGTGACGAAGCGATGTTCCATTCCTTGCTCAATGTTTCCCTTGCAGCAACAATACAGCTTGGATCACATCCCTACACTTTTTGTTGCAACCAAATCCGACCTAGACCTCGCTCAGCAGGTAATTTTCTGACCTTGTGCGCGCCGTGAACAAACTATAAATTGCACATACAGAGACATGAAGTTCAACCTGACGTCTATTGCCGACGGCTTGGGCTTCAAGTTCCCGTTGCGGTGAGCGTCAAGACCGGGCAAACTGCAGACGTCTTCCACGCAATTTGCGCAACCGCTCTTAACCCGTGCGTGCCCGCTGTGTCGCGTGGCTGTCGCGCGGCTTCAAAAATAACCTGACACGTTGTTCATCAGATACTCGGCCATTCCTGGGGGGGCTGACCGTGCTATGACTGCTGCCGCGAGGCTGCGCACATATATGACGGTGACGGCGGTTTTGGGTGGATGTACAGCTGGATTGATCATGCTCTATCGGACGATGCTGCGATCTGGGGGTGGAGGGTTACCTGGGTTTAATGTACATAGTTGGTTAGGATGGATAATGAGCGGGGGCCGACGGGAGCCGTAATACTAGATGGTGTATTTGAATTTCTGGGGAAGACGTCACTCGTTACCCAATGGGGAAGTCACAACGGCTCGTGGCTCTTAGCACAGACCAAGTCATTTTTGAGCCTCTACACCGTAGTACCACGAGCAGTACGCATTTTCTCCTTGTTCTGTCCTTCCAGCCAACGCACATCAAAGATCGTTTTACTTCTTGTTGACTTTCTCTACCACAGTCCGACCAATACTCTACTTTGTTTAACAGCCTATTGTTCAGACAACATGGATGAAGACATGGACATGGCTGCTTCGACTGTCCCTCAGATTCCCACTAACGGACAGGCGCCTCAGATGCCCTATAATGGCCAGATGGGTGGGATAGAGACAGGACGGAAAATGCTGTGAGTTCAATCTTTCAGCCGCAGCCGAGATCTTGATCAGCGTGCTCCCAGCGACCTCGTCTTCATTCAAGACTGCACAGGTATGTCTTCTCAACGTTAGCAAGGAAGCCTGGGCAACGAGACTACTTCACAGGCAGCCAAGGAAGCTACATCTCTTCCGCAACCAAGAACATCGAGCAGATTTGTGCCCACATCTACGAGTCGGGCAAGTTGCAACAAAGGAAAGAATTTTTATGCTTGAATCGGACCAAAAACTTAGAAACGAAAGCAGGGAAGACCTCCGGGTGGGGCTCGTGGCCTTCAGAGACCATCCTCCGCAGGATCATACCTACGTCACCAAAAACTTTGGATTTTCATCGGACATCGCCAAGGTGCAGAAGGATTTATCAGGTTTGTACGCGTCGGGTGGGGGTGATGGTCCGGAGGCGGTGACGGCTGCCATGTTCGAGGCGCTGAACATGGACTGGCGGGAGGATGCGAGCAAAATGGTGGTGCTCATCGCCGATGCGCCTCCACATGGCATTGGCGAGTACGGTGATGGTTCGTTAACATTTGCATTATCGACCAGTCGCTTATGCGCGATCTTAGGATTTGACGATGGATCGCCTGATAATAACGATCCCCTGCAATTGGCGAGGGTCATGGCGAGCCGTGGTATCACTCTGGTATGTCCTATTCACAGGAGCTTTCCTCATCTTAACTCGATGCCAGTTTTTCGTGGCATGTGAACCTGCATTAAGCGGGTACTCGGTGAGTAAGGCTTTCTTGCGTCCAGAGCAGGTATTTATCCGAATTTCAGTACGCTACCGATTTCTATCGAGCGATAACTAATATCACGTCCGGGCTCATGCTGCCACTCACAACTGCTGATCTTCTTGCCCATGCCATCGTCGGGAGTGTCCTCGAAAACCTTGATATGGATCGTTTGGTCCGAGAAGTGGGACACGCTGTGGCGCAGAGGATACTGGGCAACAATGAAAGCGTCGACGATGTGGCCCGAGAACTTCACGAAAAGCTGCTGCTCCGAAATGAAAGCACGAAGAAGGTCGTCATCGAAAGCATATACAAGGATTCAGAAGAATCCCGGCACAACGTCCAAATATACACTCAGGCAGCCACATTGGCGGAGGCGCGACCTGAACTGAAGCGGGTACGTCGCCCAAGAGCTCCAAAATTCTCCTTTGGCTTCCTTGATATGCCTTCTAGGTGAATGGAACACGCTTCACCGACAAGTACCTCGAGTCGCGGGCGCAGTCCTCACGAAGCACGTACGGGTCTGCCTATTCGTACCCATTTACGCCATCCACGCCTCCGCGGTCACCCACAAAGACACCGACGTCTTCGCCGAAGCTCGCTAGCCCAGGCTCGCCCCCACGGAAAGTAGTCACTGATTTTGCTGCATTCGGTGCGCCTGCCAATGCCAGCGTGTTTGGCACTGCCGTTGCATCCACTCCGTTCTCGCTTGCTGGTGGTAAGGCCGCGTTTGGTGGTATACGCAATGGAGGAGGGCGGGCGGGTATGTTCGACGACGATGAAGAGGAAGACGACAACAGGAGACAGAAGGTCGAATTGAGGGAGGATTCCATCTCTTTGGACCAAGTTTGTACTACGTCTTATTCCTTCGCTACTCTAACATCTTTTCCAGGCACGACGGATCGCCATGCAAAGCGCCTGGAGGAGCGCCCGTGGCTAAGGCTTCAGTACTATGATGCCCTGTTACTTTAGGTTTTTCTGTCTTGCTTTCGTTGTGATCCCACTAGCCAATCCTCGTAATGTACTTTGTTTTTTGCATGTTTACGACGTTTCACGAACCTTGTGGGCATGAGTAGATTCTCAGCTATACACTCCATGTATTATCACCCAAAACAATGTAATCGACCGAGATTATTCGACTGGTCGTTTCCGTTTCCGTTTCCGTTGTTCTTCGGACTCGACTTGAGAGCTCTCTTCTTCCTCCTGCTTCTCTCTCCTCCTTTTCTTGTCGGCTTTGGACTCCTTCTCCTCTTTCGGCTTCCGTTTCGATTTCGCTTCAACGGCATCCGCCTCCGTCTCTGCATCTTCCTCTCGTTTCCGTTTTTTCTCCTTGATTTCCGGGTCTGGATTGGAAGCGGCGTCGATGACCTCCCGCTCCGCCTCCTTGCCCCGGCTTTTCTCTCGAGACTTCTCCGCCCGTTTCTTCTCCTTCAACTCTTTCTTCTCCTTTTTTAACCGTTTCCGCTCGCGTCTTTCTTCCTTCTCCACATCCAACAGTTTTCGCTTCTTCTTCTTGGGTTTCTCTTCAACGTCGTCCGCGATTCCGTCTGAAGCAACCTGCGCAGCCGCAGGTACAGCGATAGCCACAGGTTCAAAAGCAGAATCCGGGCCAAGTACGGGCCCACGGAAAAACCGCGAATACAGCACGCGTTTTGCGGCGGCGCGTTTTGCGGTAGCCAACAGACTGAGTCGCGGTGATGTATCATCGATTTCGGGTGTAGTAGCTCCAGAGTCTGCGGGAGGGCCAGCAACAGGCCGCCGGTTGGAAAGAATACCAGTGCTGGTGCGCTTCAATGATACGCTTGCACTGGGCTCCGAGTCACTGTCATCCTGGTCGAGAAAATTGAATTAAAAGACGTCAAGTGAATTTTGGCGGCAAAACTGACGCTATCATCTGTGGAGATTTTAATTTGTATAGACTTGGACGCCGCAGAGAACAGGCTGGAGGGCCGTAAGTAGGGGATACAATGCTCAGCAGGGTGGAACGCACTGGTCCCAAAACGGGAATGCTTCATCGCGGTCCTTGCCCAAGCCTGCCAGAGTTTTCTTTTGGGGGATGGCAAGCGGGCGGCTAATTGCCCCTTGGCGGAGCCCTGTGCCGCTTCCCGTCCATCCTTGCGACACCAGGTAAGAATGTCCGTCAAGAGGCATGGTGAAGAGGAAGAGTCCCGAAACGGAATTTTTCCCATCAAAACACCGCCACCTCTCCTTAGATTTCGCGACTTCCTTCCAAGTCGCGAATAACTTGAATGGCACCTGATATGTTCTCCAGCACAACCAGTTCCTGGATTGCAATGGCACCAGCTCTTGTGGTTTTTTCTATTTTGGCTTCGCGTCTGCTGCTTACTCGGTTTCTGCGCTTTGGTGCCGCACTGACAATGGTGCGTTTCGCCGCGCGTTCACGACGTTCTTGCAAGTTACCATTGCACGAAGCAGAGGCACTCGACTCTCCCCATCCTGAAAATTGCAGCTTGATTCCTAATTGTGGACGCTGGCTCTGTGTTCTATCTGTGTTCCTGGGTCTCTTGGAGGGTCTTATCTGGACCGCAGACGCGTCGTATTATTACCTGGTGGCTCAATTGGATTTAATGCCATCTAAATCGTGTGCAGTGCAAGGAATCTGACTGGTTTCCCTCGTTCGAATTTGACCGTGGGAATCCGCCATCATTCCCTATCGGTATGGGCTCTGCTGCAGCAACAACAGCGAGTTTGATTTTTTTGCCTCTAGCTGTATTCATGTCTTCTTGCGACATCCATTCCCTCCCCCCTGAAACTCTTTCCGAAATATTTCGCTTCACCGTCGCTGCGGTCACTCGTCCATTCTGGGCCCCTAGACAACCTCTGCCAGCGGAGGAACGGCAAACAGAGCTCGAGCGCATCGCCAATGCCCCCCTGTTGATGCTATCCCAAGTGTGCTCGCGGTGGCATGAAATGGCAATCAATAATCCGACGCTTTGGTCCACTGTCGAGGTCAGCAGCGTCGTTGCGCATACGCCAGCATTGCTCCAGAGGACGATCACGCTATTGGACGCTCGTCTAGCACGCAGTCGCAGCGCTCCACTCTTAATTTCACTAGCTGTCAATACAGACGGCCCACCATTCCATCCCCACATTTTCGAGCCCCTGGCCGAGCACTCGCATCGGTGGGAAAGCGTGGAAGTTGTGGGTTTCTTAGAAGGAGTGGATACGTCCGTCTTGAGGGGCAAATTGCCGCGTCTCGCCAGGCTCCTGATCCCAGGTTATACTGAGACCGTTCAGGATTTTGCGGTTGCGCCACGCTTGAAGAAGCTCTGTATCGCTGCAGCGCTCCTACACTCGCAATCCCTCGACGATCTTCGTCTCGAGCATCTGCAGTCGTTCGAATGCGCGGTTGCGCTTCCTGCCGAATTCGAGGTCGTACGTTCCTGGATGGCCCAGCCACGCGCTACGAGTGTAGCGGAGTTGCAACTCACCTTCGTCATCGACTGCCGGATTTTTCTGCAACATTACACCTCCCTGAAGCGCATGTGCCTTCCATCGATAGCCGGGCGCATTTCCGCCTTCAATGTGTATTCGACGATGGAAAAGTTTAACGCCCGCGATATGGCCACAATTGTGGAGCGCGTCTTTGCCATTAGGGGAAGTCAAAGCGAAATTGGAGGTGGATTCTTGAGTGGATTCTGATTGGATTCTGAAGTGGATTCTGATGTTGATTCTAGCATCAGAATCCACTCAGAATCCATCCAGAATCCACCTGAGTCTCTGTTTCACCTCCGAGAGGTGCAACACGATCAGAATCCACTCAGAATCCACTTTAGAATCCACTTCAGGATCCACTTGCACTGATCTTGACGGATTTGAGTCTCAGAATCCACATCAGAATCTACATCAGAATCCAGTCAGAATCCACTTCAGAATCCACCTCAAAATTCGCTTTGACTTCCCCTATTGTCACCGCACGCCAACTGCAACGGCTTGTCATGGGGTGCCGCGGCTACCCCCAGCTCGCATTGCAGTGGCCGCATGCCGAGTTCCTCATGTTGTGCGAGCGCTCCGGCCTTGCTCACTGCCTCAGAACCCTCCACATAGTCGAAGTGCGCATTGCGGAGTGTGATCTCCTGCAGGTTCTATTGCTGCTCGCGACACTGGAACGCCTAGAAATCGGAGACGCTCCGGAGAAGCCGAGCAAACGCAAACAAAGAGGAAAAGTCGGCAAAACGAAAGGCCTCATTACCGACAATTTGTTGCGGGCAATGAGCCACGCGCCGGGGCGGGACTGTCTTGTCCCTTCCTTGTCTTATTTCGGTTGTGTGTCGCGCCTCAAGTTCACGCACAGTCTCCTTGTGGACTTTGCGATGTCCAGGGTCGCGCGGCTGCCCGTTTCCTCCTCATTCCATCTTTGCATCCTCCGCTTTCCTGGAACCAACACCGTTCTCACTTCAACAGTGCGCACAGCACTGTCGGACCTAGCGGCTGACAACAATGAGTTCATATACGAAGCCGACGACCTGTATGTACCTATGTTTCTTTGACAATGCATGTATAGAGCGGAGCGTACCATCGTTGGCCAAGGTTTCGTGAATACCACACAATCTTTGCTCATTTGAGAACTGGCCCGCGACAGAGGGAAAACACCGCCCTAGAACCTCCGACTGCGGATAAGCAAACCATACAAAGCTTCAAGTAAGCCCCGCGACCAACAAAACTGGACACGCTCGGACGGCGACACGCCAGCTCCAAGGCGGAATATGTGGTTTGCTGCCGATTGTTGGTTCGAGAAGCAACCGTTCTGCCACTTTTTTTTCTCCCCCAATTCTTATGGGATTCACTTGAATAAATTGCAGGCCACTACAAGTCTACAACACTCTACTGAGTCTCGTTGTTTAACGTAAGTCTACTATGTGAATAAATTGTGAAGGGAGACAAACACTGAATATATAGGCGTGCAAATGCCGCACGAGACGGGTGTTCCAGTGCCTGACATGAGTGTGCACAGCGTCCGCAGCAGGAATCGAGGGCGGCGCTCGTCGACGATCACAGGAATGGACGGGTCTTCCGCTGGCGAAAGAAGCAAGGAGGGGCGGAAGAAGTATGGTGTACGTTTTGGGGCGACGAGAGTTAAACGTCGAGACTGGTTGAGGAAGACGTCGGGAAGAACCAGTGGAAGCTGCCTTCAATGTAGAGCTGGAAGGATCACCGACACAGGTGTCTTTTCTTGACCGCTACGTCTCACCGAATGAAGGTGCATTTGCCACGAGGACCGCGGGCCGTGCGGCTCCTAGAATCTTGGAACACGGTCATCTTCTCGCGGAAAAAGGAGCCTTGGACGGTGAAAGCGAAGATATGCGAGCAGCGGCCGTCGAGCGAGTGTATGTGCTCGCGGAGGACGGCATCAAAGCGCAGCCGTCGGGGGCCCGGGGCGAGGAACAGGTGAACGTCGTCGACGAAGTACAATCGTCGAGGAAGCCATACGAGGAGGTATGCGGAGACATAGACGCGTGCATGGATGATGTCCGACACCAAGGAATTGATGATCCGCGCGAAGGACTGGGAGAGTACAAGACCAAAAGATATTTCGAGGACATTGTCGCGCCCGATAAAGTCTATGAAAGCCCAATGAGCCCAACAAGGATGTCCACGGAGGACTCAAGTTGCGGGACTGGCAAGCACACCTTTGAAGCTTTGCCAGGCGGACCCAACCTCGGACGGTATTATCGAGTTTCTTTAGTCCTTCGCGCCGCTCGTAGCTCTAGGCGCGTGGATTATGGATACGTAGACACGCGGAATAGGGCGGCACCGCGCAAAGGCACTACGTCTCCCTCGGCAGGAGTTGCATCGTCGATCGAGGAAAAATCGCGAGTCCGCGCGGAGGCTGCATTGGGACGCGCGGGCGGAAGGAGTGCTCAGTGAATATTGAGCAGAGACTGCAGAGTAGAGAAGAGACTCATCAAAACGGAGTTTTCCCATCAAAGCACCGCCACCTCTGCCACTCCTTGAAGTTTCGAATTCTTCTGAGTCGCGAATCGCGACGGCTTGGCTTGATATGTTCTCCAGCACAGCCGCTTCCTGGATTGCACTAGCACCTGCTCTTGTGATTCTTTCTATTTTGGCTTCTCATCTGCTGCCTACTCGGTTTCCACGCTTTCGTGCGTTTCGTCGCGCCTTCACGACGTTCTTGCCATTGCACGAAGCAGAGGCACTCGACTCTCCCCACCCCGCAGGTGCTAGCTTGATTCCGAATCGTGGACGCTGGCGCTCTGTTCTCTTCGCGTTCCTGGGTCTCTTGGAGGGCTTGGTCTGGATGGCAGACGCGTCGTATTACCTCGTGGTGGCTCCACCGGACGTGTGGGGTACTATTGTCCCTTTCCTCGTCGCTTTGTCGTGGATTTATGCCATCATACGCCCTATCACGCGTCCTTCGGCGACTGTCCCCTATGATCTCTTCGTCATATATTTACTGCATTTTGTTGCTGCCTGTCTGGAGTTTGGGGCTATTGTGTTCGATACGCTACTCTCGAACGCACCGCTTCCTCCTGCCCTGGTTATGTCTGGATTGTATGCAAACCTAGGAATTACTGCGACACTTTTGTATGTTGCAATGAGTATGCCGATTGGGTTACCCTCTGCTCGCGTCAAAGAGGAAGACATTGTGAGCTCATTAACATCCGGTGAGGCAAAAACTGAGTTCGCTTTCAGGGATACTCTGTATCTCCTGAGGACTACACGTCGCTCATTGACTGGGTCACGTATGTATGTTTAGTTCTCGTGTACTTTTGTAACGAAGAGGTTTTGTTTGCAGTTTCAACTGGGTTTACCCGCTCATTCAACGTGTGGGTGGTCTGAATATTTCTTTTATCCAACATCTTGAATTATACCAGGGAACGAACACTACACTCGAGGAGAAAGACGTTTGGGTCCTCAGTCCCACCATTCGATCCAAGGGGATTTTCACAAAGTTCTACCAACTCCAGTGTGTTGCAGTTGCACCCTCATTCTATCCTTGTGTTCACGAATTGCCCAGGTCTTCGACACTTCTACGTCGTATTTGGCATGCTAATTCTCTAGACATTCTGTCGGCACCGTTTCCTCTCAGTTGCTCCATTTCTAATTCCAAAGCAGGCTAGATTTTTTTGGAACCCTTGGCTCAGTTATATTCGCATACGGTGGTCCCTTCTTTCTCAAGTATGTATCTGCTCGTCGTGCGCTCGTCTGACCGACTCCTTCCAAGACGTCTTCTGGACGCAATCGATCGCCCAGATCGAACCAGCAGAGACATAGGAATGGCCTATAATTATGCCGGGCTGATGTTCATTTGTTCACTTCTGAAGGTGGATAATTCCACCGCCTTGATATAATAGTGTTGACAGTGCGCTCAGGCCCAATTTGATGCCCAGCATCTCTGTGTGTTTTTTACCTTTGCTACTTTCGCAATACTCAAGTGCCTTGTAGGGTATGGCCAGCGTGCCGCCACCCGCATTCGCTCTGAGCTCATGGCAGCGATATATGATAAGGCATTGAAGCGAAAGGATTTTAGTGGGGTTACAAAGGAAAGTGCGGCCGAGACCAAAGCCACCGCCCGCCAGGAAACAGACGAGAAACCGGCTACGACCGGAGCAGGTAGGTTGGTTGGCATTTTTTGGAGTCCTGACGTTTAAGTTGTGGCCCAGACACAGGAAAAATTGTCAATCTCATGTCTGGTGACGCCGAACGCATTGCCACCATCGTAAACTCGGTGTATCCTGTTTATGGAGCACCGTTAGAGTTTGCGCTTGGTTTCACATTCCTCTATCAGCTTCTGGTGCGTGGTGCTATTCACACAGAAGCTCGGATACTTAAAGGTGCCACCCAGGGCTGGAGTGCCTTTTCTGGCTTTATTGCTGTAGCAGCTGGGATCCCATTGAATAACTATCTGGCGGAAAGGAACGCCAAAATAAATAAAGGGATCCTAACTGCAAAGGACAAGCGCATGGGAGAAGTGAACGAGTTGCTCGGCGCTGTGCTTGCCCTCCCTCAAAGAACCCGAGCTCACAACTGACTGCGCACTTGTAGATTAAATTTGTCAAGTTCTTCTCGTGGGAGGAGATGTGGATCGGTCGAGCAATGGCAGCGCGTAACGAAGAGATGGCTTGGAGATTGAAAGGCACGCAGACATCTCCCTTATTCCGCTCAAGCTGACGCGGGTTGACCTCTAGGGCGCCTGAACAATGTGCTGTTCCAGTGGTATGCATCTCATTCCCTCCTCATCCCTCACCCTCCTACCGGATACTCCAGTGTGTGGTCCATAACGCCCATTCTCCTCTCTATCATCTCCTTTTTCACGTATGTGTGGATGGGCAATCAATTAACCATCGCCAAAGCCTTCACGGTGCGTTCAAAGTAATGTCCTGACCAGTGGCTGAAATTTGGTGGGACAGGCGCTGACTCTCTTCGCTATGATTCGGTATTTACTGTTCCACCTGGCTTAATATATATCCTTACTAAATCGATGGATATACAGAATGCCCTTGAACCGTCAGTACTTTGTCCCCGAATTATCGGAGCTGATGTTCCTTCCCAGTTGCCCCCATGTTCTTCGTTGAAATCATTCAAGTGCGTGGAATTCTTCTCTTCGATAATTCTCGTCTTATGTGTGTTTAGGCACGCATCGCTGTAGATCGCATTGCAATATTTCTCGGAGAGCCAGAAGTCAGCGAGCAGACGTCCTCACTCAAGCATGATAATTCCAAGCCTGTGCTCCCAGGGTTCGAAGACGACCTCCTCGGACTCGAAAACGCATCGTTCAAGTGGAACCAGATTCAAGAGACTCAAGATGCAGCGGATGATACCGCCGTATCTGACGTGTCAATAAACGATCACAGGTTCGAACTGAAAGACATCTCGGTCTTATTTCCCGACGGGTTAACCGTTGTCACTGGCCCGACTGCGAGGTCAGTCCGCCGCATTCCATTCGCTGTTGATCACCTTTTTACCCGCTGCAGTGGCAAAACCGCGCTCCTAGTAGGATTTCCTTCTTTTCGTTTCCTTTTATGTCCTCACACAAGTAGATGGCGGTTCTAGGAGAAATGATGATGCTTCCTGGCGGCCGAATCATACTGTCGAAAAACCCGTCGAACATCGACGAGTACGGAAACATGCATACGATCTCATACGCAGCACAGACTCCCTGGCTGCGTAATGAAACCATTCGAGAAAACATTCTCTTTGGATTTCCTTGGAATGAGCAGCGGTATCGCGACGTCCTGGAGTGCTGTGCGCTGAATCCGGATCTAGAGGTGCTGGAGGATGGCGATGCAACGGAAATCGGAGCCAAGGGTATCTCTCTTTCAGGTGGTCAAAAGGCTAGGTGTCTACTTTGAAGCTGAAATCACAGGACGGACGCTGACTTGTCTACAGGGTCGCGCTCGCGCGTGCGTGCTACGCTAGGTTCAGCCTTTTTCTTTGCTTGAACCCGAAGTAATATCCCATTCCAGAACGAAATGGGTTCTATTAGACGATCCTTTGAGTGCTGTCGTGAGTTTATAGTTCATCCTAGCCTCCGTAACACCCATTTCGTTGCAGGATAGCCATACTGCACGCTTTTTATACGACAGGTCCGTCATCTGCTTCGCGAGGTACTGAATCATCTTACCCTTCTGGAGGCTCTTGTGCGGGCCGCTGTTGGCGAATCGGACAGTGGTCGGTTTGGTTTACGCTCTGGCTTTCAGCCAAATTGATGATGGCTTTCAGATTCTTGTTACACACCACGTCGAGTTGGTTTTACCCAGTGAGCCCTCAAATTGATAGAAGTAATAAGGATGCATTCATCAGGATTCTAGACGCACACTACTTGATCAGGATGAAGGACGGGCGCATTGACAGCCAGGGTTCACCGGAAGACCTCCGCAGTCGCGGGCTTTTAGAGGGAATCGCCCGAGAAGCAGCTCTGGAGGCAAACGATGATGATCCTCCGGCTCCTCTTGAACCTACAGAATCCACCATCGAGTTTGAGCTTGACGATGCGGAAACGAAGGCCGTGAAAGAGGCGAAGAAGCCGCGAAAACTTGTGGAGGATGAACACAGGGAGATCGGCAGCGTCAAATGGTCTGTGTTTCAAACCTATTTGGCAGCGGCCCGGTATTGGGTTTGTGGTCTGTTTGTGTTTTTGGTCGTCATAGTGCAGTTGAAGGGCGTCGGAGAAAAGATTTGGATAAAGATCTGGGGCGAGGCGTATGAGACACCGTCAACGCGGCGACCGTTTATGCGTACTCATCATTCGGTGAAGCTACGCATGGCAGCCAGTATATAGGCAATGTTAGCTTGCAGTACGCCAACGGTTGGCCTTCAGCTGTGGAGCGGCCTCTATACTATGGTAACCATTAATTTTCCTCCGTTCTCTGTCTGATCATGCTTTTTTTGGCAGCTGGGATATACGCGGCCATCGGATTCTTTGGTGTCGTTGTCCACCTTCTTGGGGTCGGGATGGAACATACTGCTGGTAGAACCGTTACATTTCTCGTTTTCTTGAGGAATTCTGATATCCTGCTCCGAAGCCCTGAGCGCCGCCCATAGACTCTACAGGTAGGTCAAACCATCAGGTCCTTTTCTATAGAAAAAAAGCTTACCACTTTTATAGACAAATGTTGGTATCTGTCGTGCGAGCAACGTTCCGGTTCGTTAAGACGCATTCAATTCTTCATCCATTTCCCGACGTGTGTGTTCCAGCTTCCATGACACAACCCCTCTAGGTGAGCCCTTTCCCAGCTAACTCCCCGAGTTAATTTGACATGGCCAGGCCGAATGCTGAACAGGTTTGTTCTTGCGACTGCTCCGTTTGTCTGGCATTGAATTGTTCCTCAAGATTCGGGAGAGATGTCGAAATCGTTGATAACCAAATCATTTGGTTAGCCTTCAAAGAGCCGCTTGCTCCCAGCCACTCATGCGAAGAAATAGGTCCGCCACGGCACTCACGAGTGCGATTGGAGGGTTTTTGGTATCCGTTGTGACCGTATTGTGAGTAAAATATCGTCTCCCGAACACGCTTGACGGTCGTTCTAGAATGGTTTTCCCTCTCTTCGTCGTTCCTGCCACAATCATCGGGTATTTCTATCGCAGGCTTGCGCTTGGGTATCTTCACACCGGCCGTGACCTCCGTCGCATGGAATCCAATAGTCGCTCTCCAATTTTCTCTGATTTCGCGGCGATGCTGGACGGGATTGTTACAGTTCGCGGTGTGTTCAGCAGCATTTTTGTCGTTATTTCAAAGTCGCTCACGGAAGAGTATTCTAGCTTTCTCCGCCGAGAAGCGTTTGATGAACAAGCTTCACGAACGTCTCGATGCTTCGACCCAGCTTTGGTATGCCTTCTGGTTAGTTCTCCAGATGGTCTGTAACTTTCAGCACCTGAGATCTGGACAGGATGACCAATCGTTGGCTGCTCTTGAATTTCGATTTCTTGGGTGCGTATTTTTTGGTACATTTTATCTCTGCACTTTTCTGACGTTTTGGGGGACAGGGAGCATTGTGCGTCAAAGTGATTTTAGATGATTCCAGTGTTTATATTCAAGCCCAGTCCGTTTTCATCACCGCATGCTTCGCCGTCACCTTCCTCGACCATGATGCCGGGTTGGCTGGTCTTGCTATCACGGTTTGGCCATCATTCATAGTGCTTTGGATGTAATTGACGGTCTTTGATAGTCGGCGCTCAATTTCAGTCAGGGAGTATATCAGACCCTTCGCTTCTGGACCACCCTCGAGCTCGACTTGAAGTATGATTGCCAATTGAATCTGCGCCTCCGTAAACTAAACGCGATTAATTCAGCTGTGTCGAGAGGATCGTAGAGTATTTACACCTGCCTCAAGAGCCTCCTGCGATCATTGAGTCGTACCGCCCTCCTGCATATTGGCCTTCCGCGTCCCGGAAGGAAAACTTGCTTACACTGGAAAACGTGGTTGTTCAGTATGCGCCTGATTTGCCACCCGTTTTGCACGGCGTTTCTTTCTCCCTCAAAGCGGGCGAGCGTGTGGGGCTCGTAGGTCGAACCGGTGCGATGATTCGTGGGTTGTCGTATAATATGCTTATCTTCACCTTAAGGAAGCGGCAAGTCGACGTTGGCGACCACCCTCCTGCGATTCGTTAGTACTCACCCTCACTCTCAAGTGTCAACTCATCTCCGACGTCTTCGACAGGTTGATCCCTCGAGCGGCAAGGTTATAATCGACGGCATTGACATTTCCAAGATCGGATTGCATGGTAAGCCAACTATGAATCCTGCCACACATTTTCTGAAGAGCTCCAGACCTTCGCTCTCGCATTGTGAGTTTCTTGAGCACATTGCCGACCTGCCATGATTTTTGTTCCAGACTTTTATCCCGCAGGATGCGGCATTATTCAGCGGAAGTTTAAGATATAATCTGGATCCCTTAGGTATGCATAATCTCTTCCTTGATGCACCTATCATTCAATTCCTATCAGGCGAATACGAAGACAGTGTCTGCATGAATGTCCTCCACCGGGTTCACCTTATTCAAAACGTCTCGCAAAGCACGACGCCCTACAGCACACGCCCGCCTTCCGTCGACGATGCCTCTGCGACTGAGATTGACGCCCAGAGTGTTCTGTCGTTGGACACTGAAGTTTCCGCCGGCGGAGCGAACTTTTCGCATGGCCAAAGACAGCTCATAGCTTTGGCGCGTGCTCTGCTCAGGAGGAGCACCATAGTGATCCTCGATGAGGCGACTAGCAGTGTAGATTTCGAGGTGCGTCCATTAGCCCATCAAGTGCATTTGTTCCTCAACATCTACAGACGGACGCCAAGATACAGGCCACCATCCGCGAAGAATTTACAGGCTCGCTCTTGATTACTGGTAATAAAAAATCACAGGTCGGCCGCATTCTAAGCTGATCATGCGCTGCTAGTTGCCCATCGGTTGACAACGATCATGGATTACGACAGGATTATAGTGCTCGACAATGGCAAAGTGCTGAGATGGATACCCCGCTGCGACTGATGGACAGGGAAAATGGTATCTTCAGAACAATGTGTTTGCGAAGCGGCTCCTACCGAGAACTCGAGGCAATTGCGCAGGCGAAAGAGGACCAGCCTATTGCGTAGTTACTAACTTAGTTTTGTGTTGGATTTGGTTAGCTATATGCCGACTTCGTTCCTATGTCTTGACGATTTTTGCCTAAAAAGACCGGTGACCAGAGAGTCCACAGAGACCCAGCGACGGCGACAGACAAGCCGCCGCGGCCTGCGAATCGGAGATAGAAGGTACGTAGCTTTGATTTGGCTCGGACCCGCCGATTCCCCGATTAGCGGACTCGGATACGCGGTAAAGCAACTCCTCATAAGCTGGGTGCGTTGGATTACAAGCCAACCCCGGTTGTCACGACGTCTTCCATGACCATGTCCACCTCAACGACTACGGACTCCGAATTTACAGCGAAACTGCTTGCCACAGCATCTGCTTATTTGCAAGTCTTCTCATCGCTAGACCCAGACGTAATTGCCCCCATCCAAAGCGAGACCTATCTGCAGGAGTGGGCACCCGCATCCGTAAACCCTCCGCGGCCGCGCAATCACGAGGAGTTCGCGGCCCACCTAAGGCACCTCGGTGGCATCCTGAGCAGCTTCCCCGTACAAGCCAAGCAGACGTGGCCTAATCCGGCGCTCAGGCAGGTTCTGGTGTGGGCGGACAGCGAGACTGTGTTCCATCCACACGTTAAAGACAACGAGGACGAGGAGGAGTGGAAGTACAAAGGAGAGTATATGTTTGTCTTGACTATGGACCAGAGCGGCGAGAAGATAGAGCATGTGCTCGAGTTTGTGGACAGTAAGGGCACAGAAACGTTGAGGGGGCTTATGGCTAGAGCTTGGAAGAAGGCGGGATCGGAGTCGACCGAGTGGAATTGAATGGTGGCCGCAGTCGCGGGAGACAACGTAGCATATACATACTGGTAGCAGAAACATCGTCTTCAGGCTGGGATTGGGAACACAGAAGACTGGGCCTCCTTGTGGACGAATCCACGAATCGCGCTTGAATTTGGGTGCATTGGGATCGAGGGCCTCGAATGCGGAGACGATCTCGTCCTGGAGTTTAAGGATGTATTTTTCTACCTGCTGGCGCATCGGCTTGGGGGATGCGTCGGCCATGGTGGTGGTTGAAGTTCAAGAGACGGCCCATCGTAATACGCGAATTGTCGGTCGGAAGAAAGCCGAGTCGCCTCTGGACGAATCCGGACTGCGGGCCGTGGCCTTCCCGTCGCTCCCCTACGATGATGTCGGCTGAATGCAGTCCTTAGCAAATCCTCGTGCAGCTGCCCATACGCGATCTACTCGTCACTGGACGTCTGCAAGATATGGCAGGCGGTCACTTTTTCACCCGCTCTGCAGCGCGCTCTCTTCTTCGCACCGGATTCCGCGTCTGAGCGTGTTCAGATCCACTCCTGAGGGAGATGTTCCCTCCCTTCTTTGCTTTCTGGGAAGCAAGCAAGGGTCCCTTACGGCCCAGTGATATGGACGCGATTGAGGCAATGCCGTGGTCCAAAAAGCCAATGCTTTCAAACGGCACGAGGCGAGCTGGCGGCGCATGCTCGTCGCGCAGCCTCCGCCGCACAGCATAATCATCCAGCAGACGACTAGCGGCATGGCTGGCCTCTCTGAACGGCAAGCGATGTTGAAGGACTTGCCGTTGCGCATGAGATTGCTCTATGACCTTACCGTACTGCTCGTCAGTGACGAAGTAACGACTTTCTGGATACACACTGGCAGGACGATAACGAACGCCTGACAGAACGATACCGAGCGCAGGGGCGATCTTACGCTTGAGGTGGACCCAGGATACAGCTGCACAGATGAGCTGGAAAGAACGCTCGCTGAGCGATTTCACAGCGATGGAGCAAGGCCTATGGAGATTCCTTTCGGACAGTGGAAAACCACCATGTGGGATTGAGATGCGTGAGTATGCCTAACCCTCGGGATTGCAAAATTGACTCATTATATCTTCAATATAGTCTTGTTTCTGGACATCTCGGTGTGCACTGGAGAAGTCGAACGAAAGATATCTATTTTGCTAGCCGCGTATGCCAAACGATGTGCAATCACAATTTACAGCCTCAAATGCAGTCGAGTTACGCGCGCGTATCCCACAAACTGGTCGACCGGCCCACCGCAAATGTCATTGCCAACCAAGCCTCCATGTCCTTATACTCACCACATCCCGTTCCACGAAGAGTCTTTGGGTCTCGGAATCGCCACGTTATTCCGTCGAAAACCATGCGATCAAAACGAGAAGGCGGGACCCAGTAGAAGAGCGGCGCAAGAGTCAAGTCTGATTCTTTCTCTCCTCCCTCCATGGTGACCTTGCCCGTCGTACCCGACCCCAGCACCATCCTTCCAACTAGCAAGTTCACCTCTGTACACACGTATCGAGGGATCTGCTCCCACCTCGCACAACGGCACTTCTACCGGATCCCGGATCCATGGCGAAAAGGGTTATGGGGCCTTCATACCCGGTGTTGGCTTTCTAGCCTCTGCATATGCTGCAACGCCACAGAGCACCCCCACTACAGTGATCGTACTGCGCTTAGCGAGATCGTTTCCACGCACATTTTACAAGGGCAGAACCGGTCATAGAGCCAGCTGTCAGACTGCGTGCGGACGCACGAGGCGGAGGCGGCGTCGCGGGATGCAGCTGGGATGGGGATCAAGAGTGTAAAGCAGGAGTTGGAGGCGCCGTATGCAATGGTGCAGGGTATCCAGCAGGGTGGCGAGGCGTCTGGAGGGTGGGGGAGAGTGGGACACGACGAGACGCGCGCGAAGCTCAAGGCGCTCGAGGACCGCATAGGATCTGTGGAGGGGCGTCCGTGAAGCGCTCGACGCGTCCAAGGAAGGACTGGGCACTTCAGCCGGCTCGGCGTGGTGGAGCAAGGGCGGCAGATCTGCCATGGGACTTCGCTGTGGCGCGCAGGTCATTCCTTTTCTCACCACCCACGAATATGCAGTGCGCCCGTCGACGCTGGGCGGCAAGGTGGTTGGTTTCCTCACCGGCCATTCCCCCGTCACTTCACTGCACCACGAGATCCGCGACGCATACTGCTGGCCTTTGTCTGGATCGCAAGGCCACCTGGGCGTCGCGCTCGCGGCGCCGGTATATATCGAGGACATAACCATTGACCACCTTCAACGGCGCTCAACGAGCCGCGGACGAGCGCGCCGCGCGAGATGGAAGTGTGGGGGCTCGTCGAGGGCACGAACAACCTCCCGAAGCTCAAGGCGTGGCGCGCGGAGAGGGCGACGCGCCGCGAAGCCGGCGAGGTACTCAAGGAGAAGCTGCTACGGACCAAGACGCTGCCCAAGGCAGTCGAGTACGTGCGCGTCGCGGCGTTCACGAACAACGTGCGCGCGAGCAACAACATCTAGACATTCCCCGCTGAGCCGGAGCTACGCGCACTCGGGATCGACTTTGGCGTGGTTGCACTGGTGGTGAAGAGCAACCGGGGGCAGGAGGCGTTTACGTGCCTCGACTGGTTCAGGGTGCACGGGCAGATAGTGGGGGCCGTGGCGCGCGCAATGCCGTATCCCGACGAGTTGGGCCCGTCGTGAGGATGGGGCGGGGGGTCTAGCGAAACAAACGCACTAACGACTTCATTTAACGTTACTGCTTTTTTCCTCTTCGTATGTCTTGGTGTTCTGTCTTTAATCCATCCAATACTAGCCTAATGCATCCAACGTATCATCGTGCATCCTCGACTCGTACAAATCGCTCTCTGTGTTTTGTTACTGCTAGAATTTCAATTCATTGGTCTCTGGATCCCATTCTGCTCCTCGCTGCAGCAAGCTAAATGTGTTCATGGCATCAAGCGCTTTTTCCAGGTTTCGTGTTGTTCTCCAGTGCCACTTTGAGTTCGTCGAGGGACTTGATTCACTTCTTCTGGATTGAGCGTTGGCGTCCGAGGACTCAAGTCATTTGTTCAGCTTAAAACAAATATCGGATCAATACATCACGTACATTGACATGGCTGGCGGACCGACGCGCCGACTCAATGAAGATGGTTGAACCATTTTTGTAGACGGTCTCTCACCTAACACATTGACACTACAGCTAGGAATATCTGTAATGATTTTTTATACTAGAAATCCGACCGAGTGCTGCACAAGCGCGAGTGTCAAGTTGATCAAAGTACAATGAATTACGTAAATCGAGGATGCGGATCAAATGACATTGGCATGAGATATTCTGACATCATCGACGAGAGCACAGCCCCAGTTCCACCAGTATAAAGGGACGCATGGTTTTCAGGAGCAGCCTTCACCCCCCACGAGCAATGCTGTGGTTTCCTCAATTCTTTACTTCCGCACCGGAGTCATCCATAGCCCTAACCGCTCTCAATGCCACCCCACCTCTCTCGGAACCATCCTCGCCCGGAACGCGAGTGTTTCACCCTTGGAACTTTGTCCTCGCCGTCATTGTCCTTTCTCTTTGCAACTTCATCGCCACGCCCTCTCTCCCTGCCACCGGATATATCTGGTTCCTCCTTGGCGCACGCCTGCTCTCCAGCATCCTCGGGGCCGCATTCCGTTCCACAGACAAATATTCCTCCACTCAGTATTTCTTTATTCTGTTCTTGCACGAAACAGCATGGATATGTATGTGTTTTTTGGTTTCAGAATTTCTTTTGTACTGACTCGAAGTATTGTATTAGACTCGACCACCACACCAAACAAGGACGGTTCAGGCGGCGTCAAAATCACCACGGTTGCATTGGGCAGCGTCCTTGGAGTTGTGGCTTTTTATGCTGCCGTTGGAGCATTCAGAGATGTAACAGAGGAGTTGGGTATCCTTGGATATCCTTATTATTGGATGGTGAGTCTATTCATGATTGACTGGCTTCTCTGGTATTTCCTTCAATTTCTGTGCCGCTATCCTTGGCCGAATTCTTGACTTGAGCCTGAACAATCTCAACTGACACAACTATAGCAAGGACGAAAACGCCATAGACAGGTCCCAGCCGACCAACCCGATCTTACTCTAAGCGCCAACATAAGCGCGGAGAAACGCGTCAATCACCCCTACTGCTAGCTATAGTCTGAATTCCACGACGCCGAGTCTCATCAGAATAATCCTATGTATGGATTTTGTAACTTAGTATTTACTTGTGGCTCGAATGTTTTTGTGTTCCGTGTTTTACAATCCATTGGAATAAAACACGTTTTGAAGTTTTGGAATTGTTTATCGATCGCAGTCCGAAGAGTCGATTGCGACGAAGCCCAACCTGGACTTTCTTATCATCAGGCCAATTGTTGGGTCTCCGCGAATCAGGCCCAAAATCAAAATCTTTTTTCGTCTTCCCTCCATGACCACCGACACCAACAGCATCGTTCCATTCGACAAGTTCGAAACCGGACACACATACCCACAAGTTTCCTCCAACCTGCCCAGCGATATATCTACCGAGTCCATCGCAAAGCAGGTCATGGGGCGTTAGTCCCAGGCGTTGGTTTTCGGGCATCTGCCTGTGCTGGAGGGCCTTGGGATACTCCAGATACTCAGTACTCAGGAGATCGTGTTTTTATCGCGAGCAAAGCGGCCGAACATATCACCCAGTGTAAGGACAGGACATGGACACAACCAATGGACTTCGTTTCTGACTCATACAGCCTCCCATACCCCTGTTTGAAGCTCGGAGACGGGAGTTACGCGATTCTCAGAGCCGAATACACATTAGTGTTATCGACACCTGGAAACTCAAGGCCGACGCCTGGCTAGGCACAGAGCTCGTTGGAGCCTGGTGGGTGGACGCCGCCTTTTTCGCGCGATGGGCGGAGGAGGTGTTGGTGTACAGGCAGATCAACCACGACGCAGTCGTCATTACCATGCCAGCAGACGATTTCTTTCGCTTACTCCCAGACTGGTGCGGCCAGTTCCAAGATAAAATCCATCGGGGCTGTTTCTGGTCAACTGAGGCCGTCGCACACAAGCTGAGACTTTTGGTACAGAGACGTTTGGCACTGTCGGTCGAAGACACAATACCGTGCATGTCGCGGACGTATTATTGGAGAACTCTGTGCGTCGGAGCATCACCTTGCTGGAGCACGTCTTGCCGAACAATATGCTATTTTTTGACGAGGACGCCCACCAAGATGCAGTGGACACAATGGCGGGTTTTGCAGCCATTTTCTGTTGGTGGCCGCAGTAGATCACAGGGACAGATCCTAGCGCGTATCCCGCGCTGCTGGATCGGGTCCGCGAAACACTGTTGGAGAAGCTGCGAAGGAGGAAAGCTGCTGACTTGGCAGCCTTTACTGCAGCAGTTGAAGAGGCCCTTACTACGGCATTTACAAAGATGTTTGCCTCATTGCAATCCTGTCTTTCGACCAGCGTTCAGCGAACCCGAAAAGCATCGCGCCGAAAGAAACCGTACACCTGGAGACCCATCAAGGAGGAAGAATATGACTCTCGATGACATCACTGTAGTGACAGTTCTTCCCGGGCTTGAAAGCTTGAAAGTAGAAGTGGAGGTTAGTTCATTGGTTTATCTGCCCTTGTGGAAATCAAATTGAGGTTGTCCCAGTTGCGTTCCACCGTAACGACCTTCCCACCATATCCAACCCGGGCATCATTCCGCGAAAGAATTCGTTCCCCCTCTGCCAAATGCTATCTCTGCCGAGTCCATCGCGAAGCAGGTTATGGGGCGCTCATCAATCGCCGCGCCTAGATCCCGTGGCGCGTCTGGCCCTTTCAAGCCGTGGAATACCCTTCCACTCAAGGAGCCCGATGTCAACATACTTGGGGAATCGTACTGATTGATGCCCCACATTATGGTGCCACTATGCAGTAAGACCTTCTTGGTCTCTTCATTGAGGAATTGTCTCTGCGCCTCCAGACGGGCCCTTCACTGCATTCCGGTGCCAAATCGACCGACCCTACCGAGCTTTGCCGATGTTAGCCGACGTCTTCCGAGCCGCCTCGGTAGAGAATACCACGAATATGCAAAACGAATATTCGTTGCTTAGTAAGCAGGTGAAATCCTCACTATTCACAAGCAATATACATTCATAAGTCTTGTTCTATATTGTCATCAATCACAACAATGTAGAACAAGACTTATCAATGTATATTGCTTGTAAATAGTGAGGATTTCACCTGCTTACTAAGCAACGAATATTCGTTTTGCATATTCGTGGTATTCCCTACGCCTCGGTAAGGTCTGCCGAGGGGTGCTCGACCGAGCTTTGCAGAGCTCTACCGATTCCCCCTCTGCCGAGCTGGTCCTATTTCATAAACTTGTATTTAATATCCTTCTGTGCGTTTGATAGTGTCCGTAGACTCTGTATCTTACATCACATGCTGTAAGTTAATTGATTAGCGAATGTTTAAAGCCGATATCTGTACCCGCCAAGCTACCACGTGCTAGATCATCAACGTCACCATTCTTGTAACTGAGGCTCGTGGCAACCGCCAAGAGGCCCTCACAGTGGAATTCGCCACCTACCGGCCGCTCAACGCGCCAAAAACAGCTTCAACAGCTGAGTTAGCCAGCTCAACGGAGGTCGGCAGGCTCTGCCGACAGAGGCTCGACCGACCTGTGCCGACCCGCCTCAGTCGAGCCTCTGCCAATATGGCCCCGGAATGCAGTGCTTCTGCTCGCGACCTCCATCATATTGCACGGGCGCGTACGGCAGCGCGGCGTCCGGCCTCGGTCAAACGCGCGTTGTCCACGCGCAGGGCTGAGGCTTTTGGTGGGCAGTGAGGCCGTGGGCTGCACCGGCGTCGGAACCGGCGTCGGGGACAGTTGTGGCAGATCGTTGGAGAGCGTTCCGACTCCAAATCTCCTCCCAGTCTCGGATTTCGACCGACATCGAGCGAACGCAAAGCATGTCACGTAGGAAGAAGCCGTACGCAGGGAGACCCATCAAGAAGGAGGGACTGAGATAGCGTTCTGGTTTTGTTTGTCCTTTGTCACTCGTGGCTCAACTGTTGTGCCCTGTGCTTTTCGTCCTTTGAGTCGTCCTCTACCCCCTGCAGCGAAACACGTTTAGAGCTGGGCCCATGGGTCTGATGGGTTTGTCAATTGTGCGCCTTGAAAGAGTCCGAGGCAAAGAAGTTCGCAAGCCGGTTGAAATCAACTCGGCCATCAAATCTTCGAGCCTGCTGTCCGTCATGACGTCTGTGTCCAAATTACTCAAACCTGAAGGCCTGAAGTAATATCCACGGAGCGGAAGGGCGACCACCCCTACATTCTATGAGAGCTGACTTTCCCGAATATTTCTCGAATGCGCGCATCTATATTTCACGGGCGGCTCTTGACTTGAACTTATTGAGTCCTTAGACTCTCAACTTCACTGGGAGTAACAACAATTTTAGTGGGAGTGGGACTCAACGACTCCCATTCCAGTACTTGAAAAGTGTGACTAAGTCCCATTAATGGGACTCAACTTTGCTACTGAGTGCGACTGATGGCAAATACATCAGCGGTGCAACTGATGCAGTGATGCGCAATCAATCCCCGCTGGTGGTCGATGATTTCCACCTGCTCCGGCCGAAATGAAAGCTTCGCAGGGTGAAACAGAATAATAAATGTAGTCCACAATTGGACCAAATATCTAAGGGATAGCATGAGAGGACGCCATTGAGAAAGCTTTACCGATGATCAAGGTTTTTGATCTCAAAATAGCTATCCATGTCCTCGACTTCCTACTGGCCCAGAAGCCCTGGGAAAAATTGGGGGAGCTTCTGCCCACGGTGAGTCGATTCCTGCCTCTTCATATTGGTCTTCCGGGACGTCGTTAGAGTGTTTAAAGTAAAGTGACATTGGTCACACAAGTCACAAGGCGAGCTGATTGTCATGCTCCATAACATTTATGTCTCAAACACTCCGACAACAGCCTGAAAAAGAATTCTGCAGAGGCAGAAAGCCAGCGGTACCATACAGAATACCACTCAAATTTTCTCAGGTGTTCTTGGCCCGGTGGAAGCTAAGAACATCGATAACTATTTTGACATCAAAAACCTTGATGAACGGTAAAGCTTTCTGACCAGCTTCCTCTCATGTTATCCCTGGGATATTTTGCATAATTGTAGGCTACATGTACATGTTTCTACTATGAAAAACTCCGAGGGAAAATGTTCAAATATGAGAGAGAAATTCGCGATTATCAGACCCATTGGGCATGATAGTAATATGATCAAAATTAACCGTTAACGAAATGGCTCGCGATTCTTTGAATATGTTTGGCCTTTTCTCCTTTTGCTCAATCCTTTTGCTCAAATCCTTTGGTCTATCTCACCTTTTTGGCCATGCTTTTGTTTCCTCCGCTCACACGATCCGTTTATCAGTCTGTCCATCTCACCCACGCGCAGCCTCGGAATTGACAGCACGCAGCTCGACCCTAACTGCCGGGAGGACCAGGAATTTGTTGTCTTGACCCCGTTGCTAATTTCCTGTCCTCGACTTTCCCAACTGAACACACCGGAGCGAAGCGGCGGTTCGTCTTGTACATGTTAAACGTCACGGAATTGGCGCCCCGTTGCCGAGAAATGATTGTTTGATACGCATTGATGCGAAGACCATCGAAAGTGTGACTCGCGTAAATAGGCGAGTCCTACTCCCACTCTTCTCGGAATACTTGCCATCAAAAGTGCGACTCGCATAAATAGGCGAGTCCCACTCCCACTCTTCTCGTATATACTCCTTCACTGGCCCGGTGTCAAGCCGAACAACGCACGCCGTAACACGCAACAGGAGCCCCGCGCCCGGGGACTATAGGCCTCAGCTGACAGACAGCTGTGGTTCGTAACGGAAAATGTTTCTCAGGACATGACATCCTCGACCAGTGGATACTTCCAGATAATCACGTCTGTCCATCACACGACACACCCTTTAAAAACGTGCACCACCAAGGAACTCCGCCAGCCCTCCTCTGCATTGCTACAATGTCGAAAATTGTTGAGGAAAAGCCAGATGTCTCCGTCGAACACGAAGAAAACACCGCGCTCTCCTCTACTAAATACGATGCACTGCCTGAAATAGGATCCCCTGAACGACTGAACGCCGAACGAAAGCTTGTGCGCAAACTCGACACCAGGCTGCTTCCTACGATTTTCTTCATTTTTATAATGAACTACATTGATGTGCGTAGCGATTGCCTTGATGTCATGCAATCTAACATTCTGCAGAGAAACGGGATTACTACTGCTCGGTTGCAAGGCTTTCAACAGGATCTGGGGCTGTCAGGTAATCGAAATATATACACCGCAAGGCTGAGCTGAATTCTGGGACTAGATCTTCAGTACTCTGTAGTCCTTTCGGTTCTGTTTGCATCTTATTCTCCGGCCCAAATTCCGTCGAATATGGTATTTGTCTCATCCTAATTTGCCCTGCCAATCATAGGCTGACGACCATAATAGATTCTGAATTACATTACGAGGTAGGGAAAGTCTACTTTGAAATTTGTTTAATAACAACAATGAATTTAGGCCGTCGTGGTACATCGGAGGCTGCGTTATGGCTTGGGGTTTGACGAGTGCACTCACTGGCGTGAGATTTGGGCGGTATTGAAGCGGCTAAATGCTAAATGCCAACAGGTTACGAAGGGTTACAGCGGAGTTTTGGCCTGTCGGTTCTTCATTGGATTACCTGAGGTACTCGATTTCGAACGGATACCATCTCAAGACTGATCATGAGTGATCTTTGTAGGCTGCTTTTTATCCGGGCGGTAGGAACTCTCTTCTGTGTTTCTCTCTCAACATTTCAACCACAATGTTCAAGCGATCTATTTGTTGTCGCGCTGGTATACGAAAAAGGTCTGGAAAAACTTTTTCCGGTTGATTTTACCTCGAATTCGACTCGCAGGAATTAGCCTTTCGCTCGGCTATCCTATACAGCGGTCTCCTGACTTCCAACGCATTTGGCGCTGTGGGTACAGTAACTTAGTTGCGTTCAATCGTATTCATTGGTTATCGACGATAGTTAATTGCTGCTGGAATACTCGGACACATGAACGGAAAACGCGGCATTCAGGGTTGGCGATGGTATTTCCCTCCTGGGTTTCATGAATATTGCTCAACCTATTCTTCCCAGGCTTTTCTTCATTGAGGTTATAATTTGTTTAGAGCCAGGCCTGACATTCCATTAATACCGAGACAGGGCGCGATAACAATCACTATCGGAATTTTCAGCATGTTCGCAATTCGATCCTTTGCTCGACTGAATTAAAAATTTCACGTTAGATGGGCGTTACCGGACTATGTCTCGACCTATCCCAGTATCTAAGTCCTTTTACTAATATTTCTACAGCCAGGGAACACGAATTGGATTGTTGGCGATCAACGTCGACTGGCCCAGGCCCGCCTCGCTGAGGATGCTGGTGAGGCGGACCAGGACACTGAACAAGACACGTAAATTTCTGTCTGCGCTATCTCTAGTTTGCTCAACCAATTTACCTTCCTTCAAGACCTTTAGCGGGTCTCAAAATGGCAGCCAAGGATCCTCTGGTTTGGACCTTCGCTCTCTCGACAACTGCTCAACTTCTCGGTCTTAGTTTCGTCTCTTTTTTCCCGACGTGAGGGGCATTCATCAAGTTGCATACACTTCTCTGCTCATCGTTTTGTTCTTAGCCTTACCCAAACTCTTGGGTTCTCGACCACTATCAGTTTGTTACTGGCGGCGTACGTGTTTCCCCAATTTATTATCGTTTGCTGGAGCCGTCCCAGACCTCCGTGGCTGCTTTCCGGGGCTATATGCTGCCTTTCCGCCTGGCATGCTGGTTTGTTACCAGCTTACCGCTGACCTCATGGATTAACCCTGCGCAGACAAAACTGGCGAACGGTTTTTCCACATCGCAGGCTGGTGGTGGGCCGTCATCGTGGGCTATATAATCGGCCTGTCCACAATGTCGACAGGAGGGCGATATTTCTCATTGTTTCTGATGTCGTTCGGATACGTGGGTGCGGCTGAAAGGTACTCAGACTTCATGATATTTTTCCAACATCATTATCAGGATTTGCCATGACCCTCGTATGGGTGTCCAACGCGATCCCCCGGCCGCCGGCGTAAGCACCAATCTACTTTTATCGTTGTTCCCCTCGAGAATAGCCTCAATGTTGCGATTAGGAAACGCGCTGCAGCCATTGGCATAGTAAACGGTATTGGTAACTTGGGGAACCTGCAAGCATATTTTTCGTTGTCCGATTTTTTACTTTTCTGATATTGGCCGCCGACAGTATGGGATCGTATGTATGGAAGGCCGAATGGGGACCAGAATATCACCAATCCATGATTATCTCGCTCTGTGGCCTGGTTCTAAGCTCGCTGCTGTCACTGGGTGCGTCTACTGTATATTCCCGATATTCCCAGATTCAATAGGCCTGCGCCTAGGAATCCGTCAACACCTTGTGCGTAGAAATAGGCAGCTTGATGACGACGCGACGCAAGACGCATTAAATGAGGACCGTGTCAAAGAGGCGGCTATTCTTGAGGGTATCAGTTTCGAGCAGGCGCTGGAAAAGAGGAAGGGGTTCCGATACTTGTATTAACTGAAACCGACAGAGAAATATCGAGAATGAAAGATGTGCTTTTGGGTTTGTTCATACATATGTAATACATCGTTTTACAAGTGGAAGCATACAGGCATATATGGATGGGCGCATAGTTAGGCATAAGAGGCATAATGTGAAACGGAGTCACAGCGACAATGAGCCAGTGTGTACCCACTTTCTAGCCCGCTCCCGGGGCGCCCATTTGATGTAACCCTCGAACGAGGCGACCGCTAGGCCGATCCAAAGACACAGGACGAGAATACTGAATATCTCTTCCCACTTCCAGACCAATGTTATTCGCTGGGTCTGTCGTCGCAAACGCCGATATAAGGCGGGCAATGGTGTGTCGACTTCAAGGCATTCATAGACCATTTCAAGTGATCGGGACCATGATAGCTGAACCAGGGAAGTCGTGCCGAGAACGACTTCGCGCGTGTGGCGCTGCAGCAAAGTATGTTGCGAGACCGTTGGTTCTACTTGTGGTTGGGAGCAGGAATATCCAGAAAGCTTGGTGACATACCTATAAATTTTATGCAACCTTGGCCGCCGGACAAAACCTTAATCGCGACGTCGGAAAGGTGGTTCGGGTCAGCGGGTTGGACTGGCTTCCAGCGCAAAGGGTCGACGGGCTGATATAAAACGGTGAGCTTGCACGGCTTTAAATGCTTCATAATTACCTGACATGTTTCTAGACCCCATTGCCGTTTGACAACATTCAGATCCAGACCACCAGAACGACAGAGAGGGACGTCTGCAACGAGGTCTGGCGGAGACCTATCGCAGATCCGGTGGAGATGCGAGTAGAAATGTACGCGAATGTATCTGTCATGGAGGATGAGCACGCCGGTCAACATCAGGGGGGATGCAGTACTACCCTGGAGGTGGCGGAGAGAAAGCAGGTTGGAGAATGAGCTGGCGTTGTTTCTCGGCACTTCGTGCCGCAGCCAGCGTAAGCTCGTGGGGAGATTTTCCGAGAATGTTGCCCATGAAGCAGGAATCCCTCAGGAGCGAGACCATGAAAAAAGATGCCGCTGATGTTATATAAGGCGAGGGAGTCCTCTGTAATAGATGTCTTGGAAACGAGAATACAAGGGCATCCTGGTAAAATTCGGCTTCCAGAAAACGAGAATATAAGGTTTCCGAAACAGGCTCAAGGTCGCGTTGAGAACAAGGTCGCCATGTTTACGCGTTGCGTGTCATGTGTTACAATATGTACAGTCCCATCATATTCCCACGGTTGAGAAAAGGCATTTCGTCCAAGTATCTCAGATTTAAAGACTGCGGAAGACCGCCAAAAAAGATCGGGACTACACATATGCGGGATTTTCTATCAACCGCATTGCGACGTCGTTGCGAGGAGTAATGGCGCATTTAAACGGTTCTGGGTGGCTGCAAACATGACATATCAAATTTGATATCCATGTTGTAGTGATAGCATTCACCTGATTAATCCGTCTTGGAGCGCAGGTTGGATTTCAATCTCTTCCCCCGTTTCGTCTTTGGCTTTGGCAATGTTAAAGGCGGACAAAACAGAGACAATGGTTGCCCAAACAGTCGCATCGGCGGCATAACGACCTGCACATGTTCTTCGACCGAATCTGTGGTCCATCAGTCAGATAGATTTATAATTGGCGGCGGATAACGGGAGGAGCAAACCCAAAACCCAGAATGTGGTCATCAGCATTGAGCTGCCCGTCGGGGTTCAAAAATCGTTCGGGATTGAAATGATCGGGATACGGTCCATACACAGACTCGTCATGAACCATGGCCCTAATTAAGAGAAGTTGAGTCCTGCTGAAGAGGAAGTGTATATTTTTTACCAGACATTCGGGAAGACCGTGGTGCCTAGGAGAACAATATTACCACCTTGAAACAAGTAGAAGTAAAGTGATTGCCGACCTTTGGGAATAAAATATCCCTCGTAGATGTCGTCTTCGCTCGTTGCATGTGGGACACCAAGGGGAACAATAGGTCTCCAGCGAAAGACTTCTCTAAGCACGGCTTCACAATAAGGCAATGAGCTCCTGTGCTCAAATCCGGGCAGAGTATCGACGCCAACAACGGCATCGATTTCATTCTGTGCTTTGCGTACGACTTTTGGATTCAATGCCATCGCCAAGATAAAGACGACCAACGTCGCAGCTGTCTAAAAGACCTGTCAGTCATACATATTTGGCGGGTGAGAGTTGATGTGTACGGTCTCTGCGGCGGCTATCATACACATGA
Source organism: Mycena galopus ATCC 62051 (assembly GCA_014925785.1). Classification (NCBI taxonomy): domain Eukaryota; kingdom Fungi; phylum Basidiomycota; class Agaricomycetes; order Agaricales; family Mycenaceae; genus Mycena; species Mycena galopus. The sequence goes on from WIQG01000172.1 coordinate 266,877, forward strand.
ACATAATCAGCAATCGGAAAACAGGTAGTAGGCTCGATTCAGTACCGGCATACGCTACAGCAGCCACGTCCTTTATCATCTGTTCCCGCGCCTCGGAACCATTATGTGTATTATCATTGTCCTCCAGGAGTTCACGTAGAACAGATGATCTGCCAACCCCATCTCGCTGGAATGTGTCAGCGTGCTTTCCGCCTGAAACCACGGATTATACACCATATTTTGCCTGACCAAGTTGAACGGCATATTTTTCATCTCGTGTATCAACTCGGAAGTATCTCAGGGAGAGGATGTTAAGCATGCGCATACCAGGCTGGTGAAAATATACCTCGGGCAAATCGCTGGAAACCACTGCATCCTGGAAACCAGGAAGGGAAGTAGCGGAGGAATGGGAACGTATTCACAGCAAATCTGCCCGGGACCACCATCTCGGCAAGCTTTTGATCTGTCTTTTCAACCAGGGAAACGAATCGATCGTGGGTAGGGTTGATGTCGTAGCCGTAGACAGTTGCCATAATAACTGCGGCGGCCAGTCTGCTCAAATCAAACCTTCAAACTTGAATCACAAATGAGAAATTTACGTTTTTGCGTGCGCGACGAAATCCGCAGGAGTGTAAAGCAGGTTATGTAGCAGGTCGTGGATTTTTGACAGTTGAACGAGGCGATACGCAGCTACGGCTTCTCGGCGAAAGTGTTCATGAAACATTCTCTTGTACTGTAATGGCCCCATGAATTGACTAAACTGCGCTGGAGTGAACGAAGCTACCTGTCGCCATTTATCTGTATGTGACATCATGACCAGACTGAAATCCCCTCCAGTGCTATAGAAGTCAGTGTTCAAGGACACAGATGAGAATAGGGCTGCTCACAGAGGAAGCATAGGAATTGTGGGTCTGTCGGAATAAATGCCCGACCGCTTTTCAAATAACTCCATTGCGACTTTCACCGAGTTTACAATGAGTATATGGTTTCCGAACGCCTCAATATGTACGACGTCGCCTGGAAGATATAGCATCTTAGAGGATGGGATGAACAAACGACTTCCTCGCACCGTATCGTTTTGCCCACTCCGTATAGGTTATCCAGGGAAACACCTTGGGTATATCGTGGAGATTCCCCGTTATGAGCATGGGCTTGGGTCCAGGAGGAAAGGGGGGCCGGTTCCATCGTTTCAACAGACTCGTAGCGACAGCTAAGAGGATGAGAGGTAGAATGATAGCAGGAAGAAAATCATGGGAAGCCATTGAATTTCGTTCAGAAAGACATGCTCCCGTCGTATTTAAGTAAGTAGAGAATATGATTCGTTCGACATTGTTTGCACCCGAGACCGATACGTACGATGCTTTATATGGGGAGTGGTTCCGATTGGGATCTATTCAGGGAGCCGGTCACCCAGATAACCGGGAAAATGATCAGAAGGACATATGTCCGTAATCGCGCCTGGACCAGGCGACCATTTCCGATGGCGGATTTGAGTAGTGGCCATCTCATGAGCTGTAGGAGTTCCAAGGCCACCATTCGCTGTCACCGAGTTGCCGCCGTCGCTGTTGACTTGGTACATTAAGCAACAAGATGCTATCTCCTCCCTCCTTGCCTACTTGCACTTTCTTTGGATTAAATTTCTCAGTTGCTCTCTAGTTGGTTATATTTGTTTCTGCCAGAAATTGTATATGTATGTAGTAATTCCGAATGAATCCCCACGCGTGACATCAGCACTGGCAAACTTGAACCCTGTTTTTGGCCGTAGTAGTTGTAGTTGTTGGCCCCCTGCGTAGTGCTACGCAGCGCTACAGGAAACTACAGGCAACCACATGGGGACTAGGTAGAGCTACATAGATGACACCCTTCACTTCGCCATGTTTACGCGTTGCGTGTCATACACTTATGTGTCGCGTGAAATTCCATCATATTCCCATGGTTGAGAAATTGATTCACCGTTGTAATTTCAGATCTCAAGACTCTGAACTTTTGAGGGTTTGCGGAGCTAAGTACAACTATGCGGAATTTCTATCAACTGCCTTGCAACATCGTTGCGAGGGGTGATAGCGCATTTAAATGGTTTTGGGTGGCTGCAGACATATTAAATTTGATAACCAGGGTGAAGTGACTGCGACATTCACCTGACCAAACCGTCTGTGAAAACAGGTTCGATTTCAATCTCTTTCCCAGCCTCATTTTTGGCCTTTGCAATGTTGAACGTGGACAAGACAGAAACAATTGTGGCCCAAACTGTGGCATCGGCAGCGTGACGGCCTGCGCATTTTCTTCGCCCAAAGCTGTCGGAGTTGTCATGTATAGTCTAGGTTGCACAATGCAAGAATGAATGAAACGAACCCGAAACTGAGAATATGGTCATCAGTACTCAACTGACCGTCAGGGTTCAAGAATCTCTCGGGATTGAATTTGTCAGGAACTGGATACACGGACTCGTCATGCACCATGGCCCTAGAGGAATTGAGATATCCCTGGTCAAGAGGAAGTAGTCACTCTTACCAGACATTAGGGAGAACCATGGTACCTGAGATTATATGAACATCTTTGAAGATCCGGTACGGCGCAGGTTGAACGGACCTTTGGGGATGAAATATCCCTCATAGATGTCGTCTTCACTCGTCGCATGGGCAATAGCAAGAGGAACGATAGGTCTCCACCGCAAGACTTCTCGAACCACCGCCTCACAATAAGGTAATCCGCTCCGGTGTTCGAACCCGGGAAGACTACCAACGCCAACGACGGCGTCGATTTCATTCTGTGCCTTTCGTACAACTTCGGGATTCAATGCCATCGCCATAAAGAAAACAATCAAGGTGGCCATTGTCTAAAGGATCCGTCAGTTACATGTCATATTTGATGGGTAAATTCATGCGCACGGTGTCTACAGCGGCTATAATACGTTCACGCAATCAGCAGAGACACCAAGTCAATCTGGTAGAAAGATGTACCTGCATAAGCTACTGCGACAACGTCCTTTATCAGCTCTTCCCGTTCCAGGGAATCGCCATGCATGTCATTCTTCTCAAGGAGTTCACGAACAACAGAAAATTCGCCGACCCCATCTCGCTGAAATGAGTTTGGGAACCCTCCACTGACTAAATGTACAATGGATCACACACCATATTTTGTCTAACCAACTCAAACGGAGCATTTTTCATCTCGTCGATCAGCTTGGACGTATCTCCGATAGCAGATTAGATAGGTGGCCGTCCCAAAATCATAGGAACATACCTTGAGCGTATCGATGAAAACCGCATCCCGGGAACCAGGAAGGCAAGTAACGGAGGAATGGAAAGGTATTCACGGCGAATGCACCCGGGAACACACTCTCGCAAAGCCTTTTAACTCCTTCTTCTGCCAAGTAAACGAACCGGTCATGCATGGACTTGATGTCGTAGCCATAGATCGTCGCCATGATAATTGCGGCGGCCAGTCTGTTGAAATCGTTGGCGTTATTCCTATAAGAAGGACGGAATATTTGCGTTTTACTGTGCGCAGCAAAATCCTCTGGAGAAGAAAGCAGGCTCCGTAGCAAATCTTGGACTTTTTTCAGTTGAACAGGGCGCTGTGCAGTTATGGCGTCTCGACGAAAGTGCTGCTGAAACAATTTCCTGCGCTGGAATGGCGGTCAACCAATAAGACCGAATTCACGCAAACCCCATCTACCTCACGCCAGTTCTCCGTATGGGGCATAAAACCGAAACTGAAACCCCAACCCAAACTAGAAGGGGTCAGGTCACGAAAATCAGTAAAATCGACTCATCTCACAGAGGAACCATCGGAATGGTTGGTCTGTCGGAATAAATAGCTGCTCGCTTTTCAAGCAGCTCCATTGCGGCCTTTGTTGAGTTGAGAATGAGGATATGGTTTCCGAACACCTCAACATGCACGACGTCGCCTGCGTATAAGATGTCAGGGGAAGGCCAAGAAGATATAATTCCCGCACCATATTGCTTGCCCCACTCTGCATAAGTGATCCAAGATAGCTCAGTGGGTATATCGAAGAAATTCCCCGTTATGAACCTGGGCTTGGGTCCAGGAGGAAACGGAAGTCGAGAGGTTGTCTTCCATCGCCTCAGCAGACCAACGATAGCCAACAGAATTGAAGACAGAACGACGCCGGGAAGGAAGTCATAGAGCGCCATCTGTATGTCCATCCAGACGAAAGACTTTTCGGTGCATTTAAAGAAGCCTTAGAGTGAGAATGAGCACTTGGCATAAATTAAGCTTCATATATAGAGTTCGGCCGGCTTGTCAGTTGAGCTGAAAAGAAGGGCGATCTTCGCGGGAAACGTACAATTTCCACGCCAGAGCTGGACTTGGAATCACACAGCGTACCGCGGTTGTCTTTAATTGGTTCAACCGTTCCCAGCTTCATTAAGCAATGCGCCGTATCTACCGGAGAGATTATCAATGAATTCATACAACCTTTAGCAGCCGGACGCTTACACGGCGCCTTCCAACCTACGTCCACAAGATTGGCCGATAACATAGAGCTGACTCTTTAAAAATCTACACTGAAGCTTGTCAACCGCTCGCCGGAAACTAAATGAACCAGAATTGGACTTACTCGGCTGCTTGAGAAAGAATATGAACGGGAGCTACGGCAGTGCCACGATTGATATTCAGAGAATACTTAGAGATCCAAGACGCCAGTCCACGGCGTGGCCAATGCTGCGTCCAACCAGAAGGCTTCGCCGCCCTCAAACAGAACTCCATTGCGGCTTTCACCGAGTTTACAATGAGTATATGGTTTCCGAACGCCTCAATATGTACGACGTCACCTGGAAGATATAGCATCTAGGATGGGATGAAAAAACGACTTCTAAGTTCTTCGCACCGTACCGTTTTGCCCACTCCGTATAGGTTATCCAGGGAAACTCCTTGGGTATATCGTGGAGATTCCCCATTATGAGCATGGGCTTGGGTCCAGGAGGAAAGGGCCCATCATTTCAACAGACTTGTAAGAGGATGAGGGGTAGAATGACAGCAGGAAGAAAATCACAGAAGCCACTGAATTTCATTTAGAAAGACATGCTCTCGTCGTCGTATTTAAAGAAGTAGAGAATATGCAGCCGAGACCGATACAATGTTTTATATGGGGAGTGATTCCGATTGGGATCTATTCAGGGAGCCGGTCACTCAGACAACCGGGAAAATGATCAGAAGGACATATGTCTGTAATCGCGCCTGGACCAGGCGACCATTTCGCATGGCGGATTTGAGTAGTGGCCATCTCACGAGCCGTTGGAATTCCAAGGCCGCCATTCGCTGGCACCGAGTTGCCGTCGTCGCTGTTGACTTGGTACATTAAGCAACAAGATGTTTCTGCCAGAAATTGTATATGTACGTCACTCTCTTTATAAGATTAAGCCTGTCTGAAGCCGTATCTCCATTTTTAAACCTCTCACCCGCTGACAGGCATCGCTTGTAGTAATTCGGAATGAATCCCACGCGTGACATCAGCACTGGCAAACCTGGTTTGGCTGTAGTGGCTGTAGTTTTTGGCCCCTTAGTGCTACGCAGCGCTACAGGAAACTACAGGCAACTAAATGGGGACTAAATAGAGCTACATAGATGGCACCCTTCACTTCGCCATATTTACTACGCGTTGCGTGTCATATTTGTGTCGTGTAAAATTCCATCATATTCCCACGGTTGAGAAATTGATTTTCCGTGTTAATTTCAGATCTCAAGACTCTGAACTAAGTATAGAGGGTTTTCACTGGAGCTACAATTATGCGGAATTTTCTATCAACTGCCTTGCGATATCGTTGCGAGGAGTGATAGCACATTTAAATGGTTTTGGGTGGCTGCAGACATATTAAACTTGATGACCAGGGTGAAGTGGCTGCGACATTCACCTGACCAAACCGTCTGTAAAAACAGGCTCGATCTCAATCTCTTTCCCAGTCTCATCTTTGGCCTTCGCAATGTTGAACGTGGACAAGACAGAAACAATGGTGGCCCAAACTGTAGCATCGGCAGCGTGACGGCCTACGGATTTTCTTCGCCCAAAGCTGTCGGAGTCGTCATGTATAGTCTAGGTTGCAAAATGAAGAGATGAAGGAAACGAACCCGAAACCGAGAATATGGCCATCAGTACTCAGCTGACCGTCAGGGTTCAAGAATCTCTCGGGATTGAACTTGTCAGGATCTGGATACACGGACTCATCATGCACCATGGCCCTAGAGGAATTGAGACGTCCCTGGTCAAGAGGAAGTAGTCACTCTTACCAGACATTAGGGAGAACCATGGTACCTGAGATTATTTGAACATCTTTGAAGATCCGGTACGGCGCAGGTTGAACGGACCTTTGGGGATGAAATATCCCTCATAGATGTCGTCTTCGCTCGTCGCATGGGCAATAGCAAGAGGAACGATAGGTCTCCACCGCAAGACTTCTCGAACCACCGCCTCACAATAAGGTAATCCGCCCCGGTGTTCGAACCCGGGAAGACCACCGACGCCCACGACAACGTCGATTTCATTCTGTGCCTTTCGTACAACTTCGGGATTCAATGCCATCGCCATAAAGAAAACATTCAAGGTCGCCGTTGTCTAAAAGATCCGTCAGTTTCATATTTGATGGGTAAATTCATGCGCACGGTGTCTGCAGCGGCTATGATACGTTCACGCAATCAGCAGAGACACCAAGTCAATCTGGTGGAAAGATGTACGTACCTGAATAAGCTACGGCAGTAACGTCCTTTATCATCTCTTCCCTTTCCTGGGGATCACCGTGTATGTCATTCTTCTCAAGGAGTTCACGAACAACAGAAAATTCGCCGACCCCATCTCGCTGAAATGAGTTTGGGAACCCTCCACTGACTAAATGTACAATGGATCACACACCATATTTTGTCTAACCAGTTCAAAAGGAGCATTTTCATCTCGTCGATCAGCTTGGACGTATCTCCGATAGTAGATTAGATAGGTGGCCGTCCCAAAATCATGGGAACATACCTTGAGCGTATCGATGAAAACCACATCCCGGGAACCAGGAAGGCAAGTAACGGAGGAATGGAAAAGTATTCACGGCGAATGCACCCGGGAACACACTCTCGCAAAGCCTTTTAACTCCTTCTTCTGCCAAGTAAACAAACCGGTCATGCATGGACTTGATGTCGTAGCCATAGATCGTCGCCATGATAATTGCGGCGGCCAGTCTGTTGAAATCGTTGGCGTTATTCCTATAAATAAGAAGGACGGAATACTTGCGTTTTACTGTGGGCAACAAAATCCTCTGGAGTAGAAAGCAGGCTCCGTAGCAGATCTTGGACTTTTCTGAGATGAACAGGGTGATATGCAGTTATGGCATCCCGACGGAAGTACTGATGAAACAATCTCCTGCGCTGGAGTGGCCGTTAATTAACAAGACTGGATTCACGCAAGCGCATATACCTCACGCCAGCCCTCCGCATGTGGCATAAAGGTGAAATTGAAACCCCAACCCAAGCTAGAGGGGATCAGGTCACGAAAATCGGTAAAATCGACCAATCTCACAGAGGGACCATTGGAATGGTCGGTCTGTCCGAGTAAATGAGTGCTCGCTTTTCAAGCAATTCCATTGCAGCCTTCACTGAGTTGATAATGAGGATATGGTTTCCGAACACCTCAACATGCACGACGTCGCCTGCGTATAAGATGTCAGAGGGGAAGGCCAAGAAAATTTCCCGCACCATATTGCTTGCCCCACCCCGTATAAGTCACCCAAGGCAGCTTAGTGGGTATATCGAAGAGGTTCCCTGTTATGAATCTGGGCTTGGGTCCGGGAGGAAACGGCAGGCGAGAGGTTGTTTTCCATCCTTTCAGAAGACGACCAACGATAGCCAACAAAATTGAGGAAAGAGCGAGAGCGGGAAGAAAATCATACGGAGACATCTGAGAATTCAGTCCATCCGAAATACTTCTTGAGGCATTTATAGTAGAGGCATTGGAGTGAGAATGGATTTTTCGAACTACGACTGCGGAACTTACCAACCTGATCAGACAATGGCGGAAAATGGACCAATCCTGAAGGTTCTGCGTGCGATAAGCCAACACAGTGGTTCAACGTTCACCGACGGCAAATGCATATTTTTCAGCCGAGTTCGGCCAGCTTGCTGTTGAATTGAAATGATAACGACGATCGCGGGAAGATCCGCAAAATTCAACACACTCTGGTGCCGCGGTGGAGTTGGACTTCGAATCGCATTATACCGCGGTTTTCATTTGGTTCGCCGTTTCCAACATTGTTGAGCAATGCGCCGTATCTACCGGAGAGATTATCGACGAATTCATACGACATTCAGCAGCCGGACGCTTACACCGCGTTTTTCAACCTGCATCCACTCGAAAAAAAACTATTTGGCCGATAAGATAGAGTTGACTCTTTCAGAATTTACACCGAACCTTGTCAATCACTCGTCAAAAAAAAACTATTGGCCGATAGAGCTGACTCTTTCAAAATCTACACCGAAGCTTGTCAACCACTCGCCGGAAACTAAACGAACCAGAATTGGAATTACTCGCATCTCGTCGCGCGCCGGACGTGGTCGCCGGTATCACACGGGCGCGATGGTAGGCGGCAATTTTGAGTCGAGATTCGCCGCAAAAGAGACGACATGATTTCAGTGTTGTTGAATCGCAGCACTGCGGCGAACTCGTTTGGGAAGTAGTGCCACCACTGGCATACACGCGGGAGACTGCAAAGACAGAGGCGCTCCAGGCGTGTAGGTTGTCCTCGCACTGCCCATCCACAGTCCAGGCCAGGCAGCTGGCCACGATCTTCGCCCCCAAGTCGAACCCGCTATTCGAGCTTAGAACGCCTGCGACCCACCTTTGAGTTGGCGCGCCGCCGTCCGAGCACGTCGAGTTTTGTTGGTCGACAGCGGTGCTTGAAGCTTGTATGTATGGCTTGAATGCATGGTCGGAGGTGCTCGGGCGGTGATTCTCCCTTCAGTTGTGGGCCAGTTCTCAGATGAGCAAAGATTGTGGGGTATTCGGGAAACCCGACCAACGATAGTGCGCTCTATCCATGCATTGTTAAAGAAAATTGGTACATACAGGTCATCGGCTTCGTATATGAACTGATTGTTGTCGGCCGCTAGGTCCGACAGTGCTGTGCGGACTGTTGAAGTGAGAGCAGCAGTGGTTCCAGGAAAGCGGCGGATGCAAAGATGGAATGGGATGGAGGAAACAGGCAGCCGCGCAACCCTGGATACTGCACAGTGCACAAGAAGACTGTGCATGAACTTGAGGCGCGACACACAACCGAAATAAGACAGGCTTGAACAGGCAAGGGACAAGACAATCCCGCCCATCGCATGGCTCATTGCCCGCAACAAGCTGTCGATAATGAGGCCTTTCGATTTGCGGACTTTACCCTCCGTTTGCGTTTGCCCCGCTTTTCTGGAGGTTCTCCCAATTTCTAGGTGTTCCAGTGCCGCGAGCAGCGATAGAACCTGCAGGAGATTACGCTCTGCAATGCGCACTTCGACTATGTGCAGGGTTCTGAGGCTGTGAGCAAGGCCGGAGCGCTCGCACAACCCGAGGAACTCGGCAGGCAAAGATGCGCTTCACAATCGTGGCCATGTCGCATGCGCAGGCGATGAACTTCTCCATTATCGAACACACGTTGAAGGTGGAAATGCGGCCGGCTCTCGACGGAAGGCACCTGCGTTTCAGGGAGGTATAATGTCGCAGAAAAGTCTGGCAGTAGATGACGAAGGGGAGTTTCAACTCCGCTACACTGGTAGCGCGTGGCTGGGCGATCTCGAATTCGGCAGGAAGCGCAACCGCGCATTAAAACGACCGCAGATGCTCGAGACGAAGAAATTCGTCGAAGCATTGCAAGTGTAAGAGCCGCAGTGAAACAGAGCTTCTCCGAGCGTGGAGCAATTGCGAAAGCGTGAACGGTTTCAGGATAACCTGGGATCGTGAGCCTGGTGAGACGCGGCAGTTTGCCCCTCAAGACGGATATATCCACTCCGGGTAAGAAACCGACAACTTGCACGCTTTCCCATCGATGTGAGTGCTCGGCCAGGGGCTCGAAGATGCGGGGATCGAAGGGTGGGCCCTCTCCCATTCCGCAGAGTGAAATTGAGAGTGGAGCGTCGTGACTGCGTGCCAGACGAGCGCTCAATAGCGTGATCGTCCTCTCGAGCTATTCTGGTGTATGCGCAACGACGCTGCTCACTTCCACAGTAGGCCAAAGCATCGGATTATTAATCGCGGTTTCATGGCACCGCGAGCACACTTGCGAAAGTATCAACAGAGGGGCTTTGGCGATGCGCTCGAGCTCTGTTTGCCGTTCCTGCACTGGTAGAGGTTGTCTGGGGCCCCAGAATGGAGGAATTACCGCGGTGACAACAGAGCGAAATATCTCGGAAAGAGTTTCAGTGGCCCTGGGGAGGGAATGGATGTCGCGAGAAGTCATGAATACAGGACCTGCCGTCTAGGGGATGATGGCGTGGGATTTCCACGGTCAAATTCACTGAGCGACTCGGATGCAACTTGGGTGTCGTTCGTCGGATTTGCTGCAGGGAATCTGACCTGTGATTCCTTGACGAAATTTCCCATGATAGGATTTACTAAAGATCCACTTACTTCGTCTTCGTGTCCGAGATTGAGATCATCCACCCGAAACCAGCGTCCCATCTAACTCACTGCGTTGAAGCGGCTCCTAAACCGGCACCCGGCGAGGCCCTCCGGGGTGCTTGGCGTGTCGAGGCGGGTCTAGGCGTTGCTATGGCCCTAGCACCGCCTTGGCGAGGCGCCCACCGGGCCTCCGTGCACCCCGGAGGGCCTCGCCGGGTGCCGGTTTAGGAGCCGCTTCAACGCAGTGACTACTGGAATTTTGCGGCTGCTTGAGAAATAATATGAACGGGAGCTACGGCAGTGCCAAGACCGATGTTCAGAGAATACTTAGAGATCCAAGACGCCAGTCCACGGCGTGGCTAATGCTGCGTCCAACCAGAAGGCTTCGCCGCCCTCAAACAGCTGAAACGAACAATACTACCTAGGTAAAGGCCCATTGACATGGCGCGACGAAACTAAAAACTGTTGTGTTTCAAGTGGCTGGTAGTTTGTGAGTAGACTAGTTCCCTCACAAGAGGAGATTGAGCAAGCCAGCTGCGATGAACATCTTGCAATCCGTGCAGTAATTCCTTTCTCACGACTTGCAGAGGGGGGAAATGGCTCGCGGCAGGTTCATGTAGCCTTCTTGAAGAGGAAATGGCGTGTGTGTGGGAACACTATCCAATCAAATACCTTGGTCTTTCATGAAATGGTTCTTTTGGTGAGGACAGGCATGTCACAGCAAAGCATAGTACCAAATATTCTGCGACATTTTGGCGGAGCCTGTGGATGTGTCTTAGCGAGCGGCTGATAATGATTAGACCTCCCTTCTAACACTCGCTCGAAAGCCAAGAAGAGACCGGCTGTCGCGGTCTGTAAGTGCGGAAAGCTTGGACAGATTTGGAGATTTTGCTCAGGCAAACAAAAAAGCTAGGAATGCTGGGCAGAATTGTTGCCCACTTCCACACGCAAATGAAATCCGTCAGATCAATCTAAGTAGAGGTATATTTAGGAAATAATACAATACCCTCGTTGGCTGTTTCGGTGGGGCGGAGTGAAAGCACAGACGGCGTGACAAATTCCTCGAGCTGTCAAAAGGTCGAGTTCGATGCTAAAAAAATGAGAGCAAGTTGAGATTCCAGCAGCATAAACTTGAACAAGGGACGACAAATCTTGATCTTATAAGCCATAGATCTTACCAGCCTCACCATGGATCCCCATTTTCCAATTTCTTCCTTGCTGAACCGCATCACGATCACACTTTCCATAATGCTTAACGAAGCTCCCAAGGCACCGACGTGCATGGCGACGAGCCAGCACAGTGTTGAATAGACGAGCACCTCATCCCACGACGCTTTTCATTGCGACAGAACTCACAACAATGCCGTCTACCACAGCATGCTCACGCTCCAGGTCACCTTTCGCATCGCGCACCGCCACCTCGTTCCCGAGTTTGTGATACTGGTTATCGAGCGTTAATCTCACAATCCAACTCAGCGCGACAGTTGCTTGCCTTTTTGACCGCCGCCCAATCTGTGAGGTCCCTTAGTTCCGCAAACGGCACCTTCGTGCCCTTGACGGCGGCGTCCATATCTCGCTCGACCACCTCAGCTGTCAGCTCTGGCCCGCCAATGCGCACAACGACGAGCGCCGTCGATGTGTCGGACACGCCGTACCGCCGCATTGCCTCAGATATCTATCTCGGAATGTAAATGGGTTTCAGGAGGCGAGCTAAAAACGCGCGGATCACGTTATTCGTCGGGTTGAGCGCCCAGATGATCTCGGAGTGCACCGTCTTGGTGCGCAGTGCGCCTTGCGAGTCCGCGAGCAGCGCCTGGTACACTGCCGTCCGGAGATGATTTACGCTCGTGATCTGGGCTGGGATTCGAGGTCAGCGCGCGGGGAGGAGAGCCAGACGGACGAGCCGCGCGTCGATGAAAGCGAAGTTGACCGCATCGCGCTCGCGTTCGCCAGCAGCGCCCTCTGCGGTCGACGCTGTAATGAGGCGTTTCCGCAGCAGGTCTGGATCGGATACATTCGTGTACAGGGCTGCGTGGACGCAGGACAGATGAGGTGGAAAGTGGCCGACTTGGTAGCTCTCCATCTTGTGTGTTGGGACTTGTTTGGCGAAGGCGAAGAATCGCGGTCGCGTGACTCATTAAGCCACGGCTGTATGACACAAAACAAATGACGAAAATTTGATACGGCTCCCGCCGCCACCCCGCCCGATTACTCCCGCTCAAGGCGAACGACAATATTTAAACAAAGCGTACTTTTACCTTCTGTCCATTCAATCCCCCAATTGAACACTCTCAAACATACCAGTATGGGAAAAACCGCTCTCGTTCTCCTCGACTACCAAGTCGGGATCCTCAACCGTGTCGAGCCCACCAAGCTCAGCCAATGCCTTCCCCGCGTCTCAGCTGCCGCGCGCGCCGCACGCGAAGCCCAGTATCCAGTCATCTACGTGACGGTCGAATTCAGACCGGGCCACCCCGAGATTTCCGCCCTCAACTTTTCCTCTGGGCGCGTCAAGGCCGCAGGCGGGTTCGTGGTCGGCGACCCAGCGATTGCAGTCCACCCAGACGTGGCCCCCAAGGAGGGAGATATTTCCGTCATAAAGCGACGCGTGTCAGCGTTTGCGGGCAGCGATTTCGACGTGGTGTTGAGGGGCCTCGGGGTCGATGCGCTGGTGTTGGCGGGCGTGGCGACGAGTGGAGCGGTCTTGTCGACCCTGAGGGCAGCAGCGGATTTAGACTTCAAGTGCACGGTTCTGGAGGATCTTTGCTTGGATTTGGACGACGAGGTGCATAGGGTGCTCGTCGAGAAGATCTTCACGCGCCAGGCGACAGTGATGTCGTCGGAGCAATGGATCAAGGATTTGTCCAAGTAGAACGCTTCTATTCAGGCGATGCGCGGTTGTATATAGTAGCAGATGCAAAGATGGCTTGAAGCAAAGCCTTGCAGTTTCATAAACTTTTAACTCTGAGGCAGGTTCCCGAGGTCGGAGCTTTGCAGAAGATCTTTCGGGAACCTCAATATAGAGTTGGCTGGACAGCAAGTCGAAACAACGCTTAAGAAACAAATCCCGAGAGCCGAGGCTAAACGCTCTCGGAAATCTACATACACAAAAGTGTACCGAGAATAAATGTACAGCGGATCTATTGCTTCTACACGCTCACCTCCTCCATATCCACGTCTCCATCTTCATCCTCGTCCTCCTTCGCCTGCTGCGCAAGCTCCTCATCCTCCTTCTCCTCTTGCTTTGCGATTTCCTCCAACTGCGCCGCCAACAGCGCAAGCTGCGCCTGCAGTTCCGCGCGTGCGTGCTCCGCGAGCGACAACGTCACCGCCTCGGCCTTCACGCGCGCCTGGTCCTCCAGCTGGAACGCCGCGCCGAAGTTGATCGTCTGGAGGATAGTTTGCGCGGCTGCGTACGCGGCGGTGCCGCTGTTTGGCGGTACAGGCTGGGGCGCAGGCGTGGGCGTCGCGACTGCGGGGGGTGCAAGTGCGGGTGTAGGTGTACTAGCGGAAGGAGGAGGGGGAGGGAGGACCGGTAAAGGTAAGGGAGGGAGTAGGGTCTGCGGGAGGGGGCGGGAGGGAGCAGAGGAAAAGGAAGACGCTACTGCTGCTGCGGCGGCGGCACGCGCCTTCTGCGCGGCTGGAATGGCGTTCTGCGTCTGCGGGCGGCGGGTTGCGCGTCGCGTCGAGGACTATTTGAAAGTCTTTAGAACACTCAGCATCAAAGAAAAGAACAGCGCATACATTACCGCCCTCCCAATTAGGATTCAAGCGATACTTGCCGTCGCTGCTTTTCTGGAACCGCCCGCGCCGGAACGCCTTCTGCAGCGCCTGGCTGGCGGACGGGCGGAAGTTGGACTGGACGGGATACCGCGACGCCATCCAGTTGAACAGATCCTTCGGCGCCTGCCCATTCGGGTCGTCAACCGCGATGAGTCCCTCGACGATCATGTCTTCGTAGCTTGGGAGGTCGGTGTCCTCCGAGGTTGTGGGCGGTAGGGTGGTTTCCTGCACCGCCGTAAATAGCGCCGCGTGCTGCTGGGCATACGCGGAGGGCGGGTACGGCTGGGGCGGGAGATAGGCACCAGGAGGGAAGCCATTGTGTGGAGGCGGGTACGCGGGATACGAGTACGGCGCGAAACCAGGGGGAAGGGCCTGATAATACGGCGTGTGCGGATACGCAGGCTGCGCGGAGAAGCCGTACGGCTGTACAACGGTAGCAGGCACCGCCTGCTTAGACGGGCCTGCGACTGGCTGCTTGTCCGGCGGTTTAGCCTCGGTGGAGGGTTGCGGTGACTTGTCCTCCGTCGCTGCGGGAATTGGTGTTGCTGTCTCCTCAGTTTTTGGGACGACATTTTTCATGGATGCAATGACGGCCTTGAAGTCGGTAGGCCATATATTCCGCTTGAGCGCTACGGGGACGTGGATGTCGAGAGTGAGGCAGATGTCGATGACCTGCTGGGGAGGCAAGAGGGTGAGGTACTGGCGTTTGAGGTCATGGTCTGAAAGAGAGAATGATGAGAAATAGGGAGGAAAGAATGGGATATATATATATACCTTCTGGGGGAGCATTGTGGACGAAGTGAACAGCTCCAGAACTGCCGGGCTGCATCCCGGGAACTGCAAAGTTTTTCTGCCTGCCATCAGATTCAGCTTGGGTTAGGGTCAACGTGATGCGATCGGGTCAAAAGCTCATACATGCGTTACACCTACTTAGACATTCCCAATCAGAGTTTTTTTCATTGACGGGTCCGGTTTCTGTTGGGTGTGGCCAATTTCGCAGTTCGTTTTCTGACTCGGACGCAGCAGTGACTAGGTCGGTCTTCCGGTGCGTCATGCCATTACTCTTCATGAGTCCAAGCTAGGTCGGTCTTCCGGTGCCCTTAATCTTCCGGTGCCGACAACAAATTTGTTCGCCGTCTCGAAAGAGCCGGAAGCGCGTTCGCAGAACCTCGTCTACGGGTCTGACGCGTCATGTCCATTACTCTTTCTCCCAAGCTTAATCTTCCGGTGCCGTCATGCTAATGTGCGGACAGAGGTGCTCGAACTGACGGTTAAAATGCAGTTAAAAAGCCCCCAGTTTACTTACATTCTCGAACCCTTTCAACATCGCCGTCCTCGAAATAAATTCTACCTCCCATGGCTCCTCGCTTCTTGCACGCGGCTCTCATTTTAGCGGGCATTCGCGCCGCCTGCGCTGGCCCAGTTGTTGATCTGGGTTACGCCCAATATGAAGGAGTTGTCGACACGGAGCTCAACATAACCGCCTTCCGAGGGATTCGTTACGCCGCCTCACCAACCGGTAAGCACGACTATTTACCGAAGCGCAAGCTAAAATCGAGGTTCTGGAAGGACCATTACGATGGCAAGCACCCACCCCGCCGTCTACAGTCGCTGGAATTCAGCAGGCATCCGACGACCCTCTGCTGTGCATACAAGGCTCCGAAGGCACTTCTCCGAGCAACCCATTTACCGCTCGCGATGTCGAACAGTCAGAGGATTGTTTATTCTTGAGGTCCGTGATGTATTCGCTTTTTTCTTCAAAGTATTTAAATTTGCTTAGCGTTTATTCCCCGGTTCTGAATTCTACGAAGCCTTTGCCGACGATTGTCTGGATCCCCGGCGGAGGGTAATCGCTTTTTTTGATGTCACGAGAACCAACTGATCAAGCGCCGAACTTATGTAGATATGCTCTCGGTGGTGCAAGTTTCTACAATGGCGCTGAGCTTGTCCAGGAATCGAACAACAAAGTTGTCGTGGTCATTATTCAGTACCGACTCGGACTATTCGGTAAACACTCTCCTTGCAATCAAAAAATACAACTGACGCGTCCTTTCCAAGGGTTTCTTGCGGGCGAACAAATAAAAACCGGTGGTGCCCTTAATGCTGGCTTGCGTACGTGCTGAGCCATTGTTCCATATGTCGACTTCAGTTGACCCGTTTGATAGTTGATCAAGATTTTGCTTTACGCTGGGTCAACAAAAATGTTCGTTCCCTGCTTTTACCCAGCCGTCCAATGACTCACGCACAATTTTATAGATTCATAAATTCGGGTGAGTTGAACCACACCAGGCCTGACCATCAACCTGAGAGCCCTCCCAGCGGTGATCCCGCTCAAGTGGCAATTTGGGGGCAGAGTGCAGGTACATGGTCTTCTGCCAATCAGATGAAAGTATTGAATCATTCCAACAGGCGCTGGATCCGTTATCCAGCATTTAGTTGCTCGCAATGGAAAAACCAGCCCCAAGCTCTTCCGCGCCGCCATGACCAGTTCGACCTTCTTGCCTTCTCAGTACCAATACAACAGCAGAGTTCCTCAAGTACTTACTTTGTTGTGTGCCGTGCCCGGCTGACAAATTTCGTAGGCTTTGTTCAATGAGGTGGCCTCCCAAGCAGGGTACGCCATTCCGCAGCCTTGAAATTATATTATACCGTCTGATCCATCCTCCCAGATGCAACGTCACACATTCCCTGGATTGTTTGCGCGGGGTCGACAGCGCGACGTTGGGAGATATCAATGCAAACATAGTGCTCGCCGACTTCACGGGCACGTTTACGTTCTCCCCTGTCGTCGACGGCTCGTTCATAGTCCAGAGTCCCACGGATCCCTGTCGCAAGGGACAGTGAACGCGGTAAATAATACTTCATGTCAGTTTTCCTTTCTTTTAACGTGGCGCGCATGTAGGATATTCTGCTCTCTGTGACGAACACCAACGAAGGGGTTCTATTCAACAACCAGAGCGCTGAGTACGACGTCGCGCAATATGTGCGTAATTTGTTCCCGCTGTTGGGAACAAAGGAAAGCAGCCCTGCGGCGTCACTCTATGAACCGTTGGGCTCTCCAATCGATCAGGTCAATGCAATCATGGGAGAATGTTCGTGTTCCCTCCATGCCTCCATAATATTGAAGGCTTAATCCATTTGTACAGCAATCTTCATTTGCCCCACATATCTGCTCCTGAACGCCCTCCCCGGCAAAGCGTACAAGGTTTCTGAACTTTCTTGTCCCTCAATTTTCAGTTACTCAATGAATCTGGGTCGCAGGGCGAATACGCGTCCCTCCTGCACTACACGGCGCCGACGTAATCAACTATTTCCCCACGTTCGAAGAGTTCGGTCCACTACAGGGATTCAACAACACCGACTTCATCACCGCTTTTTCGCAGGGCTTCTTTTCTTTCGCGCGAATCTCAACCCAAATGCGAAGCTGCGGCCCACTATCACGCCCATGTGGCGGACGTGGGCGCCCGGCGCGGAGACGGAGATGGTGTTCAACGAGACAGAGTTCAACACGCCTGATATTGCGCCGGCGAACACTTCTAGTGCGCTGCTAACGAGATGCGAGTAAGCTACATTTGGTTTGGTTCTTTGCGTTTCGGCAAGTGACTCACTACCCGCGTAGGTTTTGGAAGAGTCAGCGGTATCTTATCGGCCAATAGTGGTTGTCGATCGAGTGCCTAGTGGATGGAGGTTGAAAGGATCGATGTTAGCGTCCGGCTGCTAAAGGTCGCATGTTGAATTCGCCCCTGCATCTCGTAATCTCTCTGGTAAACACATCACTCAATAAAGCTAGAAACGGTGAACCATTTGAAGACAAGCGCGGTACGCTGTGTGATTCGAAGTCCGGCTGTGGCGTGAAATTGTACCTTTCACGAGAAGCTCACCCTTCTTTTCAGCTCAACTGGCAAGCCGGCCGAACTCTATGTATGCCGTCGGCGAAGCTGAATTTATGATAAGTGCTCATTCTCCTTAAATGCGCTGAAAGGTCTTTCGTCTGGACTGAAATACAGATGGCGCTCTATGACTTCCTTCCCGCCGTCGTTCTGTCTTCAATTCTGTTGGTTATCGTTGGTCTGCTGAAACGATGGAAGACAACCTCTCGACTTCCGTTTCCTCCTGGACCCAAGCCCAGGTTCATAACAGGGAACCTCTTCGATATACCCACTAAGCTGCCTTGGATCACTTATGCAGAGTGGGGCAAGCAGTATGGTGCGGGAATTATATTTTCTTGGCCTTCTCCTGACATCTTATACACAGGCGACGTCGTGCATGTTGAAGTGTTCGGAAACCATATCCTCATTATCAACTCAGTGAAGGCTGCAATGGAGTTGCTTGAAAAGCGAGCAGGCATTTATTCCGACAGGCCAGCCGTTCCGATGATCCCTCTGTGAGATGGGTCGGTTTTACGGGTTTTCGTCACCTGACCTCTTCTAGCCTGGGTTGGGGTTTCGTTTTCAGTTTTATGCCACACGGGGAGAAATGGCGGGAGGTAAATGGGGTTTGCGTGAATCCGGTCTTGTTGGTTGACGGCCATTCCAGCGCAGGAGATTGTTTCATCAACACTTTCGTCGAGATGCCATAACTGCACATCGCCCTGTTCAACTGAGAAAAGTTCAAGATTTGCTACGGAGCTGCTTTCTACTCCAGAGGATTTGCTGCGCACAGTAAAACGTAAATGTTCCGTCCTCCTTATGAGAATGACGCCGATGATTTCGACAGACTGGCGGCCGCAATTATTATGGCGACGGTTTATGGCTACGACATCAAGTCCATGCATGACCGGTTCGTTTACCTGGCAGAAGAGGCGGTTGGAAGGCTTAGCGTGAGTATGCTCCCGGGTACATTCGCCGTGAATACCTTTCCATTCCTCCGCTACTTGCCTTCCTGGTTCCCGGGATGTGGTTTCCATCGATTTGCGGAAGGTATGCTTTTCTGAGCATTGGACCCCCACCTATCTAACCTGCATCGCCCAAGATACGGCCGAGTTGACTGAGGAGATGAAAAATGCTCCGTTCGAGTTGGTGAAACAGAATATTGTGTGTAATCCGTTGTTTTAGTCAGTGGAGGGTTCCCTAACTCATTTCAGCGAGATGGGGTTGGCAGATCTTCTGTTGTTCGTGAACTCATTGAGAAGAATGACATGCACGGGGTCCCCAGGAAGGGAAGAGATGATAAAGGACGTTGCCGCAGTAGCTTATGCAGGTACATATTTCCACCAAATTGACTTGCTGTCTCGATGCTGACTGCGCGAACGTCTTATAGCCGCCGCAGACACTGTGGGCATAAATCTACCCACCAATATCCACATTTAACTGACGGATCTTTTAGACAACGGCGACCTTGATTGTTTTCTTTATGGCGATGGCATTGAATCCCGAAGTTGTACGAAAGGCACAGAACGAAATCGACGCCGTCGTTGGCGTTGGTAGTCTTCCCGGGTTCGAACACCGGAGCGCATTACCTTATTGCGAGGCGGTGGTTCGAGAGGTCTTACGGTGGAGCCCTGTTCTTCCTCTTTCCCTCCACATGCGATTAGCGAGGACGACATCTATGCGGGATATTTTATCCCCAAAGGTGAGTTCACCTGAAGGTTGACCCCATTTTCCCAGACGTTGATATCATCCTAGGTACCATGGTCCTCCCTAATATCTGGTAAGAGTGACCGCCTGCTCTTGACTAAGGATGTCACAATGTTTCTAGGGCCATGGCGCATGACGAGTCCATGTATCCCGATCCTGGCAAATTCAATCCTGAGAGATTTTTCAACGCCGACGGTCTGCTAAATGCTGATGACCACATTCTCGGCTTCGGGTTCGTTGTCTTCCTTTTTTCGTTTTGCAACTTAGACTATACATGACGACTCCACAGCTTTGGTCGAAGAGCATGCGTAGGCCGTCACGCCGCCGACGCCACAGTTTGGGCAAGCATTGTTTCTGTTTTGTCCACTTTCAACATTGCAAAGGCCAAAGATGAAACTGGGAAAGAAGTTGAAATCGAGCCTGCATTCACGGATGGATTTATTAGGTGGGTGTCGCGGTCACTGCACTCTGATTATCAAGTTTGATATGCCTGCAGCCACCCGAAACCATTTAAATGTGCTATCACCCCTCGCAATGATGTTGCGAGGCAGTTGATAGAAACCGTTACCGATGTATAAATTCAGCCTAAATCTTTCGGCCACTTTTTTCTCTTGCTCAAACGCAGCCGAAATTCGAATTTCAGCCATTTCCAACTGTGGGAAACCGAATGAGCTGATGATCTCAGTGTGTTTCAAGTTTACACAACGCGCTGGCTTTACAAAGACCATTATTCATTTCAAGAGAAAAAAGACTAGACTCTTGTCTTTGTATTTCGTATGCCATTGCATGGCAAGCGAGTGTAGCGGATTTTGAATAGATCGATAAGTATCAGCGATCGCGTGGATAAAACTTCGGATGGGTACGCCGACGTTGCACACGTTCGTGATGTCCTGCTTTTGCTCTGCCAAGTCTCGTCTTATGGGCGCGGTTCCCTCCAAGAACGCGCCACGCATCTGCGAACAGAAGGTCAGCAACGTTGTTGGGAAAGTCTCATTTGTGCACCAACACAAGACACCCTTCCCTGCAGTGCCAACAAATTCGCCATGTCTTTCACGCGCGCTCGTTAGGGCAGCTATACTCTAGGATGGTATTGTGAATTTTAAATTACGTAGTTCTATTCGTTTCGTCTGAGCCTGGCCTGAACTGTGGATGCACGGTGCGAGGACAACCCACGCCTGCAGGGCCTCCGTCTTTACGGCCTCCCACGCAAATGGTGACACTAATTTCCCAACGAATTCGCCGTAGTGCTGTGATTCAAAAACACCGACTTCACGACCATCTTTTCGTCCCTTTTGCGGCGAATCTTGGCCCAAATGCGAAATTGCGGTCTACTGTCGAACAGAAAAAGTCGCACGGCGCAGAATCTTCAACCAGACGGAGTTGAACACGCCTGATATTGCGCCGGTGACCATGTCCAGCGCATCGCTGACGAACTGCGAGTAAGTTCAATTCTCATTCGTTTAGTCCCGGAAAGAGTCAGGGGCGCTATCTTATCGGCCAATAGAATGATGAATATTTCCTACCGCCGTGGTTATACATTTTCTGTTCCGTCATTGCTTCCTCTAGAGACACGTCGATGAGGTCAGAAACAGTACTAGTACCCGAAAAACCGCGGTGTTTGTCTGAGGATGTCTAATCCGACTTCAGCGCGGAGTCAGCCCTATGGCAGGTTTCCCTGATTATGGTCAGGCTTTGCCTTCTTTCCAATCCGATGAACGAACATGAGTCGCTGTGACAGCTGTCCTGGCAAGTAGTCTCTCGTAGACAGACGCTACAAACAATTTTACCTCGTACCTCGGTTGTTTGTACCTGGCAAGCTGGGACTCACACAACTAGACTAATGCACCCTGTACTCCGAACTTATGACAAGATGTGCCGTCGGCGAAGAACATGACTGCAAGCGCTTGTCGAACAGGATCAAACACTTCTGGCTAAATTGCTCAACCTCGACCAAGGACTTGCGTGAAGTCGCCACGTTTGCTATGATATGCCAGCATCACGCGGTGACTGGACAAATGCCGCCCTGGCCGCAAGATCGACTCATCAGCCAACCCAGGAGGCGGCGTTGCCCGATTGGGCAACACCTTTTCCCATGCCATTACAGCCCTGGCGATTAGCAGTGTAGCCATTTGTTTTTCCCATGCTATTACAGCACTGACAGGGCTTACCACATACGAAAGGTGGGGATACGTTTACTGTTTGAAAGTGAATCTACTTCACTCTTTGCAGTTGTCTCTCTTGACAGACGCTCTATATCTCTAACTCGTACCTCGTTGATATAGAGTCTGTTAGTTACCGCGCTTTGATTACCGTTAGGTCCCGTTGTTATGTAACCATCATAATAACACGACCAAGCAGCCCCTTAATTAGGACGCGTCATCGCGCGTCTGCGCGTTTTCCACTGCAGCTGAGGGCGTCTGAAGGCTCCAAATGGATTTTACATTCAGCCACTCCAACCCAGTGGACTTCTACACTACTCCCAGTGCTTGACGCGGTTACACGTGCGATGTGATGGCAACTACCCGACGCGATTGCCATCAGCACATCACATCTCGCAGTCTTCCGGAATCATGATCAGGAATTGACCGATACTCACTGAAGGTTCCGGATAATTCCTGATTCCCATTGAATCAGGTGCGAAGCTCTAGTGTCTAATTCTACACGTGAATAGGCGAAAACGCTCTTTACTAGAGGTGTACAGCAGTTAAGAGGGCGAGCAGTTTGTTGATGACAAACGTGAGCACCGGTCATTACTAAAACGGGATGCTTATATAAAAGGAGACCTAGCGGTTACGTGGGCGGTAACTAACAGACTATCTTTGCAGTGCGTGGCCTTCAGAGGAATATTTTTTCCATTCACTATCAGGGAATTGCACCTGCACACAGGTTCAGTAGTGATATCACCAGCATCTGACATTGCACAGTGTCTGCTGCTAGTCTATTAGTTACCACGCCATCACAAGAGGCATCCTGCATTATTATATAAGCATCCATTTTGGGAAAGCATGTACATAGTGCAACAACGTGACTTGACGCGTTCGAAGTCCATTGATTGGGATTCAGGCAGTGGGGAAGTGAAGGGATCCTCTCCTGTTTCCTGGGTGTTCTTTTCAGTGAAGACTTCACCAGACTGAATAAATTCCTCAGATTACAGCTGAACGAATGCCGAAATTGCTGAAATCCTTTGACTCAATGGCAAAAAATATCAGAAAGGATACTCACATTAGAGGTTCCCACATTGGAGACCACAAGAACACTTTGCATCATCACAGAAGATGCTTATGAGTTCTGGTGCAAAGGTTGGGTGCAGGGGAATTGTCCATGACAGTCATATCACCCTCATTCCCTCTTACTGGAGCCAAATCAAAGGAAGGAAGGTATACTGTGCCTGACTGGGACTGGCCTGGCCTATTGTGGAGCACCATCAAATTAAAAGATGTGGTGTCCATTTCGATGCCTGGAACATCTGGGAGAGTAATTACAGCCTTTTGCAGAACTTAGGGTGGGGGCTGTTTTTTTCTTGTTTCATGGATTTTCAGCAAGTCATCTGCCCTGAGCTTAATTTCAATCAGATTTCCTTGGAAATAAGCACATCAGAATCACATTCAAAATCTGCAATCAACACAATACCGGTATTTTTGATTCCATCAGAAAATGAAATTAACCTGTTTGCACAGGAGCCATTGGAGCCATCTCATGGCTTTCGGGCCGTGCACAAAAATAGCAGGCATATGGCTTCAGAAGCCATATGATGGCCATTTGCGTCATAATTGGCAGGTGGAGCCAACTCGAGCTCGCAGAACCGGACCCCTTCCCTGGACACCTCCAGAACGACAAATCTCTACCCATTCTCCGGACCGACCGAGATGTTCAGCGGGAAGTCGAAGAGATCCTTGAAGTGAAGGTCCGGTACGGCAGCCTCTGGTACATGGTACAATGGAAGGGCTATGGGCTGGAACACAATAAGTGGGTCAAGTACTCAGACGTCTTTGCCACCGAAGCTGTTGAGGCCTACTACCGCTGCTACCACTGCTACTGCTGCTACCGCTGCTACCGCCGCTACCCCAATGCTCTGCACTGGATTGCCTCGGCTGCTTTCGACTCCCTCTCCTTCCAGAAACATGATGCCCACATCCGGTTCATACGTCGGGACACCGTATTCCAAGGGGGGGGGGGTGATGTCAGGGGAACCCTTTGTCTGGCCCTTTGTCCGGCTCTTTGTCCGGCCCTTTGTCCGGCCTCCTGTCCGGCTCCGGATCATCTGGACTGTCCGGCCCCCAATCATCTGGAAACTCCTCCCACACCTCATCCCACCTCACCAGCGCCCGGAACCTCACCCTCCATCCCTCCGGCCTCTGCTCCAGCCCTCGCCTGTCGCTTGCACTGGCATGTGTTATGAGATCAGGCCTGGGATCATTGCCAATACCTTCAGACACATGCTACTGGCTAGTACCTATTAGTTATAAACCTTCACCTAGTGTGGGAATCCTCATCCTTTCTTCCCTTTGGATTCCCCTGCTAGTGCATAGTACTTGCGCTGTATTTAGTACGACCTATTAATTCACTTCAGATTCCCCCCGCTAGTTTCCGTGTTCCCACGCCGAGCTAAGGTTGCCTTACACAGATGGTTGAACAGGTGTCGGCTGGGAAAAAGAAAATGACCAAAAACAAGATCCCAGAACAATACAGGGATTACATCAAGGTCTTCGCCAAGAATTCATTCAATTCTTTGCCGGAAAAAAGGGGGTGGGATCATGCGATCAAGCTAAAGCCTGGATCAAAGGCTGTAGATTGTAAGATCTATCTGTTATCACTGGATGAGCAGGAAAAGCTTAACAGGTTCCTTGAGGAGAACTTGAAGAGCAGACAGATCAGGCCATCGAAGTCACTGATGCCATTGGCATTCTTTTTGATTAAAAAGAAGGATGGGTCGCTTTGCCTGGTACAGGATTACCGGAAGCTTAATGAAATGACCATTAAAAATAAATATCCTTTACCCCTTATTTCAGAGCTGGTCAATAAACTCTGAGGCGCTCAACACTTTTGAAGCTGGACATTCACTGGGGCTATGATAATGTTCGCATTAAGGAAGGCAACGGGTGGAAGTGTTACGACCATGCAACTCCTACACCATCTGGCTCCATCCGGACCTCTCCAGCTCCGTCCGGACTCCCTCCGTCCTCTGTCTGGATCCTCGGATCCGACTCCCCTACCTTCTGGACGTGTCATCCGAACTCCGGCTCGCGTCCGTCTCACTTGCTATTGTGTCTGACCTTGGTCGTTGACACACGCCCTCGGGGTTTTTACGCAATGAAGATTTACTGAGCGTTTCCCCTTCTTTGACCATATGACTTATGCCCCACATGTATTCCTTATTGTCTTTATTGTCTTCACTTATTCCTATTGTCTTTACTTCTTCTCCGAACACATCTGGACTATCTCCGTACTTAGTATAAATACGTACTTACTTCGGATGTAACCTCAGTTGATAATTAATGTGCTTTGCCTCCGCATTGCTCTGTCATCCGACCTCTGCCCTATTCTCTATCCGATCTTCGGAGCCAAGTTAATTGGTGTACCCTTATACTCTTGTGGTATCGCTTTACATCCGGACCTTCGTCTGGCCCCCCGACACTTCGTCTGGCCTTCCGTCCTTCCGGCCCTTCTGGCTCTCCGGCTTTCTGGCCATCCGTCCTTCCAGCCGTTTCCTTTTCTTTCCGGACATGGATATAACAGTATTATCAGCTCAAATTAATTTGGCTTCTTCCCATGTCTTACGCTCACCTCGTTCCCACTCCAGATGTCATCGTTCCGATTCAGGCTCTGGGCCAGCAGCCCGTAGAATCTACTTCTGGTTTTCAGCCCTCCATGTTCTCACCACCTATTGACCCTCGGGTTCAACGGTCCCAACCACATTTTCAACAGGATTTGCGTCCTCTTCGGCCACATGCTCCAGCCATGTAGTCAAGACCGCTTCTCGACCAAGAAAACCGTGGAGCTGCCCTCCAGCAGTTCAGCCAATCTCCGGTCGGTTCCCAATACCCTGGATCGGTTTACCCCGAGGTGATGGATTTCAATGAGTATGATCGTGGCTCTGGTACTGGCATATCTTCTCCTACCCCAGATCTTTGCATGTTTCATCATCCGGTCCACACTGCTACCATTGTGGAGGTACTGGAAGATGTCGACCCATTGGAAATGACCGCTCCGGTCACTCCAGTTTATACTGGGCAGACTATGTTTCTTGCGCCATCACCTACTTCGATCAGCTCATGACCGCACACTGCTCCTCCCGCTACTCCGGGTCCGATCAACAAGGGTAAAGGTAAAGCTAGGGGAAGACAAACTGCTGACCCTACTGCTCAACCACCCACCAATCTTCCTTCCGGCTCTACTCCGCCCCCACCTGCAGGCCTTTCCGGTCCTCCTGGACCTTCTGGCTCTCCTGGTGGCAATGGCGGTGGAGGCGGTGGAGGTGAAGGAGGTGGAGGCCCGCCTTCGGGCGGAAATCCTCCGCCTGTTCCAATTCCTCCGTTTCAACCATCGGGTTCCAGCGTGCCTGCACCTAATCCTGGACCTGGTGGCGGTGGAGGTGGCGGCAGTGGTGGTGGCGGACCATTTGGTCCGGCGCTGCCTCCAGGTCCTCCAGGTCCTCCTGGTCCCCCGGATCTCCGGGCCTGACAATTCACATTCCTGCTCTGAACAACCTGCAGCTCAATTTCGCCGTGCAACAAATGGCACAGGCAATGGCTCTCCTTACACAGAACTCTGTCGCTCCTCCTCGCTCCACTTGTACCGCTTCTAAGGCTCCAGACACCTTTGATGGTTCGGACCTGACAAAATTCACCACTTTCATGTCACAGATTTATCTGCACATTGTGGAGCGCCCACAAGACTTCCCGGGCGACGAAGATAAGATTTTCTACGTCCAGTCATATCTTTGGGGCACCGCTCAGCAGTGGTTCATGCCCAATATCTATCAGGGTGGTACGGCACCCATCCCGCATTGGGATGGGAACTGGGGGCTATTTGTGCAGGAGCTCGCGACTAATTTCGGTCCGCATGACCCCTTTGGGGACGCCCGGATCAAATTGGAGACACTTTCCATGAAGCTGGGTGATCGGCTGGCTACTTACCAGCTCGAGTTCGACAGTCACACGGTTATGACGGGATACAACAAGGCTGCCCTCTTCTGGGCATATTATAGGGGCCTTCCCAGTCGCATCAAGGACACCATTGCGCAAAACCAGATTCCGGCTTCCCTTGTCAGACTCAAGGCTTACACCTCGCAGATCGACCAGCGCTACCATCGTCGACAGGCCGAGAAAGCTGCAGAGCGCACTTCCAACAATCTGCCACCCTCTGGCAAGACGTCCAGAGATGCCTCTGGCTCTCCTTCGGCTGGAGGTGAAGGTGGTCGTGGTCGTGGTGGAAAGTCCAAAGGAAAGGGCAAGGGCCGAGGTAATTCTAACCCTCCGGCCAAGACCAATCCTCCGTCAACTATTCCTCCGGCTACGTCTGGCAACACGGTGGAGTGGGCTACTCCGAGTCGCTAGGAGGCCCTCCAGACGAGCTGGCCAAAGCTGTGGATATGGCGCTGGCTAAGGACAAAGGCTGACTAATCTATGGGATGCTACTGCCAAACACAACCCCTGGAGAGGTGGTGTGGGCCGAGCCCACCACCACATGTGCCCACCTCCACAATGGCGACGTCCGCGTCGCCTAAGATGCCAAGAAAATCAAGAAAACACTACACGTCAACTCGGCTGAGTCCACCCCAATGCAGTGAGTACCTGAGTGAGATCACGAAGTCGAGGATCATGACTCCAATCGAGGTGAGGTGCTCGGCGTGTCGACGAGGTCGCGGAAGAATAAATAGGGATGGATTGGGATGTAGGATGATTTATCGGGTATTGTGATATATTATGGCGCCCAAGATGAGTTTTTCGGCGAGAATTGTGTGAGCAGGACGGTGAAAGATATGAACACCTGAAACGACGCTGGAGGCTCGCGAATGGTCGAGTTGCTCCAGTGGATAGACAAGAAAAATTGCGTGTAGAGTGGGCTGAAGGTAGCGAAGAAATGGACGTGGATTCCGCGCTGTTGTGTTCGATCGTGTTTTCAGCACAATCGAGTGGCTCGCAAGGAGCATCAAGGATCGCCTGTGCTTGTGTGATGGTCGAGGTAGAAGTTGGAAGCTCGGGTATGTGATCGAGGGGAGCCGAAGAGTCGTTTTGGGTGGCAACGGAAAGCAGAGGACGCGCAGGATGAGACGAAATGAGAAGGGGGCGGGTCGGTTTGCGTCGCGACGGTCGACATAGAGGGAAGAGGTGGACTGGCAATGGGGATTCTGCTCGCCTTCAATGCACATTCCTCACTTGTGATCTTCCATCCAACGTTGAATCCCCAAACCCGCTCCTGCTCCAAATCTTTCGCCGCGGCCGCCCTTGCTTTAGTGACCTCTTGATCTGCGGCCGCTCTCGACCTTTTCTCCCCGTAGACAATTCCGAGATGCAGCGCAGCGTCCCCAAAAACACGGATGAAGTGGTTGATGTTTTCCACTGTGCAGTCCTCGTCAAATGCACAAATAAAAACATCCTGCTGCAGATCCGTAAACAGACGCCGCTCTTCATTCGACAGGGTGGGGAGTGGGATGGATTTAAGTTGGTGGAACAGGTCCGACATCTCTTCGGGTGGTGCGGATGGTGACATGAATGATATTCGGAGTGGAAGTAAGGGATTAAAAGCAGTCGCAGCAGTCGATCGTGGGGAAATCAAGCAAGTGTCAGTCTTCGGTGGTCTCCTCGGTACAGCGTCGATGTCTGGGCGAGACAGTACAGCTCCAAGAGAACGATAGGGGTGTATTGCAGTTTAAACTACTTCAATAAATCACAGGTGTCGTACTGCTACATATTTAACCCTGTCTTGCGCTGTCCAGTTTTCCTACTCTGGACGCGGGCCTAACCCTGCGTCCGTCTTTTGTAGAACAAGTTGCCATGGGATTCAACTGCTGCTTATGGGCGCTCATCAACTCTGGCTCTTCACACTGTTTTGTGTCTACTCGAGTTTGCGAATCTAATGGGTTTTCTCTGTAGGTGGTCCCTCTGGTTAAGCTCCGGTATCTCAACGGCTCCTCATCTATCATAAACTGGCAACTGCAATTATTGCCCCGGTTTCCTTCCAGCGATGTCCATTCTATGGAATTTTACGTCACCCGTCTGGACTCTGCCTGCAACTTGGTTCTTGGACTAAATTGGCTACGCTGCTACAATCTGTTGATTGACTGGTGCAATGCCTCACTAAAGTTCAGCCCTGTTTACAACGAGTCTACTGTGTCGACACACCCAGAGATCACTCCGGCCTTTGTTGCGGTCCCTCCGGCTACGGAGCATACGGAGCATCCGGCAACCCTGGCTCTCATTCCGTCTATACCGCTGACGTCTTTGCCCGGACCTGCTCATTCCATGGAGATTCCTCTGGCACTGTTTCCAGCGCCACCTGAGGCCCCGGCGCCTCGTCCGTTCACTACTGCCCCGCTTGTGTCTATGGTCAACACTGCTGCTTTCCACGCTATCATTCATGATAAAAGCACCATCCAGTATACTCTGCGTGCTACGCCGACCAACGAAAGTCTAGGTTTTAAATCCTCGGCCGAGCCAGACTTCGCCAACTTGTCTGGCATTCCGGCCGAATAACACGACTTCGCCGATGTCTTTTCGGAATCAGAGGCTTATAATCTTCTGCCCCATCGTGAGTTCGATCTGAAGGTCGAGACCGTTGATGACGCGGAACCTCTGGTCAGTCCCATCTATTCCCTTTCTCCAGCCGAACTTTTGGTGCTCCGGGAGTTCCTTGATCAGAACTTGAAGGTGGACTTCATCTATCTGTCTCGTTCCTCCCATGATGCTCCTATCCTCTTCGCTAAGAAGAAGGATGGAAGTCTCTGGCTTTGCATCGACTACCGTGGATTGAACCGTATCACAAAGAAGGATCATTGTCCGCTTGCTCTGATCTCGGATCTCCTCAATGCACCGGGAAAGGCACGTATCTATACCAAGCTCGACCTCCGGCATGCTTACCATTTACTCTGGGTCACCTCGGGCGATGAGTACAAAACCGCCTTTCGCTCACGCTACGGCTCCTACAACTTCCGGGTTGTTCCAGAAGGTTTGTCCAATGCTCCAGCCGCCTTTCAGCGTTTCCTCAATACGCTGTTTGCGGATCTGTTGGACGTCTATGTCGTGGTATACCTTGATGACATTTTGGTGTACTCTGACGATCCGTCTGACCATACCACTCATGTCCGGGAGGTGCTCCGGCGCCTCCGGGAAGCCGGTTTGTATTGCAAACTTCCTAAATGCGAGTTCAGCGTCACTACTTGCGAATATCTAGGCTATGTTCTTTCTCCGGACGGCTTCCAGATGGCTCCAGACAAGATCCCGCCATCATGGATTGGCCCGTCCCTCGGAAAGTTAAGGACGTTCAGTCCTTCCTCAGTTTTTGTAACTTCTACCGGCATTTTATCTACAGCTATTCCAGCATTACCGTTCCGCTCACCCTGCTTACCCGTACGCTATCAAGTGGGACTGGTTGGTCGCTTGTCAAACGACTTTCGACACTCTCAAGCGCGCGTTCACGGATGTTCCGGTCCTCCACCATTGTATTCCCAGCCGTCAAATCACAGTCGAAACGGACACATCTGACTACGCTATCGCGGGCATTCTCTCCATCACCGGAGATGACGTTCACCCTGCCGCCTTCCGGAGCTGGACACTTACGGCTCCGGAGCTCAACTATGACACTCATGATAAGGAACTCCTTGCTATTTTTGATTGCTTTACTCATTGGCGTCATTATCTCGAGGGGGCTCTTTTAGTTGTCGATGTTGTCATGGACCACAAGAACCTTGAATACTTCACAACAATGAAAACCCTTACCCGTCGGTAAGTACGCTGGTCCAAATACCTTTGCCATTTCAATATGGTGATCCGGTTCCGACCGGGCAAACTCGGAGGTAAACCTGATGCTTTGACTAGACGATGGGACGTCTATCCGAAAGAGGAGGATACAGCCTTCAGCTAGCTCAATCCTCAGAACTTCCGGCCCATTTTCACGTCCGATCAATTATCTGCATCACTTAACACTATTTACCTTGAAGACATTTGTCTCCAAGCCTCCGTCATCATGGATGTTGATCAGCTTCACCGCAACATCATTTCCCACTATCTGGACGACCCAGCTGCTACTTCCGGACTTGCATCCGCAGCGTCCGATGCTTCCAGCTCGCGCTGGACCATAGATCCAACCAGACTTCTACTTCTTAACAACCGGATCTACGTCCCGCAGGTTTCCAACAACTCTCCGGACATTCTCCGTGTACGTGTTTTACAAAACAAGTATGATCACATACTCTCCGGCCATTTCAGACAGAATCATACGCTGGCTCTCGTCCGGTGCGACTATGCCTGGCCGGAGATGCGGAATTTCGTCTGAGACTACTGCAAATCCTGCACTCACTGCAAGCACAACAAGGCCCCTCAGGACAAGCATTCCATTTCCATTGACTTTATTGAAAACCTTCCTTTCTCCGGCAAGTTTAACTGCATTTGTGTCATTGCGGATCGTGCATACAAGCAGGTTATTCTTTTCCCCTGCAATTTTGATATCACCTCTGTACAACTCGCCCGGCACTTTCTTATTCACGTCTTTTCCAAACATGGAGTCCTGACCCATGTCACTTCCGACCGTGGCACGGAATTCGTCTCTGCTTTCTTCCGCGCATTGGGCAAACTACTCAATATGACAATGCACTTTATGTCCGGCCACCATTTGGAGGCCGACGGACAGACGGAATGCATGAACCAAACCCTCGAACAGTACATCTGGATGTATTGTGCATATCAACAGGACAATTGGGCTGAGCTCCTTCCTCAGAGCCTCTCAGAGAGTTCGTGCTCAACAACGCTCCGAACACATCGACCGGTGTATCTCTATTCTTCACTAACAAGGGTTATCATTCGGCACTCACCTTCCACGAGACTACAATCCAGGGCAACAATGTTGACAAAGCCCAGGACTATGTCTACGACCTCCAATCCGTCCATGAATACCTCTGGGCGCAACTTACTATTGCTACAGAGCGTTACAAGGAAGTTGCTGATAAAAAGCGTCTTCCAGACCCGATCCTCGAGGTCGGAGATCATGTCTTTGTGTCGACTGAGTTCATTGCAACCACCCGGCCAACGGAGAAGTTCTCCGAGACGCACTTCGGACCATACAAAGTCATTGAGAAAACCTCTGGCGCGTCTTATTGAATCCGTCTTCCTAAAGCCCTTTCACACATTCACCCCGTTTTTCACATCTCAGCACTAGAACCACATTTCCCGAATCCATTCCCCGGACACAAACAAGTTCCACCCAGACCGGTCGAGATCATTGACGGAGACGAGCATTTCAAACTATCAACAATACTCGACTCCAAGATCAACCAACGTTACAGTCGTTGTCTGCTCCAGTACTATGTTGAATGGCTCAGATAGTCTTCGACCGGACAACAGTACCAGTGGGTTCCGGCCTTTGACTTGGATGCTCCAGAGCTCTTGGCAGAGTTTCATGAGCGATATCCGGACAAGCCTGGACCCAAATGGGAACAACTATGAGCTTCCGGCTCCAGTCATATCCCTCCGGTCTTACTCTGTCTCATCGGCGACTCTACGCGCTTCATGACCAAGAAAACAATTATTTCGGACTCAAGAAAGTTATTATACAAACTTCCGTTTTTCTATCTACAATTGTCCGTTTCCGTCCATTCACTTCTCGCCTTCATCCGCGTCCGCGCGCTTTCCCAGCTCCGGGTCCTAGTTCTGCTCTAGCTCTAGCCTCGAACCGGAACCACTTGCAACCGGCTCCTCGTCTTCATCGACGTCCGGCTCATCATCCGAAACCAATTCGTACACGATTCCGGATTCCTCTCGGGAAACCCGGAAGCCGGATGGTGGGACGGACTTGTCCCGGACGGGCAACGGCTCATCCTTCTTCTCCTCCTTGACCTTCTTCTCTCCGACGACTTTTTCCATAAGCGTGGTCCGCTTTGCATTGAGCACGACCAACTCCTCCTCGATCCTCTTCACCTCCCTCAATGCTTCCTCTTTCTCCTTCTCTTCTTCTGCTGCCTTCTCGGCTGCTTCCTTCTCGGCTGCTTCCTTCTCGGCTGCTTCCTTTGCGGCCTTCCTTCATGCTTCCTTCCGCACCCGACGCTCGTTTGACCGAGCGAACATCTCCGCTTGGTCCATGACATCCATCTCGCTCTTCACAACAACCTCCGGCTCCTGGACGACCAACAGCCTGGGCGAAATCTCAACGTACGGACCAACAACATTCGGTCCGCTCAGTTGACGATCTGGCCCCGGACCATCCACCTCCATTGCCTCTGTCCCGCCTTGTGCGTCCGGTTCCTCCGGACATGAGTCCATGGTCTGGGACATCTGATGTCCTCCGCTGGTGGCATTTCTTTGTCCTCCGGCTCGTCTTTGCTCTCTGGATCGCCTTTCCCATCCACTCCATTGTTGTCCGTGTCCTCTGAGTCACGGATGGAAGTGGTCTTCTGTCTCTGAATCCACTTCCGGATGTCGTCAAATCGTCGATTGCCATGGCCGGAGGTGTGTCCTCGAGGGAGACTCCGATCTCCTCGAGGTATTCGCATGAGGAGAGGTCTCCCCAGTCTCTCCACGTGTTCTGCGCCCACATCTTCAACAACTTTTGGTCTGTCTCTCGCGCAGCTTCGAGTCAAAAAACACGCTGCTGGATTTCTTCCAGCAGGTCACAGATGTTGTCCATCCAGGTCCGACGTGAGGCCGGGATCTCCGGCTCCGTCCATCCTCAGGTCGTGGTTGACTTGCCCTTCGTGGCCTTCACGCGTGCCGGTTTCACCTTCAGACGTCGGACTGCACTCTCTGGCATGAGTGGGCACTTGATTTTCTTGCGCCGGCATTCCCAGCACACGTGAATGTTGTCATCATGCACAACCTCGCACTTGATTCTGTGGTTGTGGCAATTTTCACATGCTATTAATCAATTAATATTCGGATCCGAAAGAATTTCAAGCAGGCAAATCCATCACTTACCTTCTATCGCCAAAAACCACTTGATATCCTCCTCCTTCGCCCTCTTGTGCGGCTTCCGTTCCCCATCCGCCTTCTTCTTCCTCTTCCCGCTCGTCTCCGGCTCTTCCAGCTCCATGCTTATGTCGTCCGGACCAATCCGCTCGTCCCGAACATCCTTCGTGTCCGGAGATTCAGCCCGACGGAGTATATCCACGAAGTCGAAGTCGGTGGCCATGCCATCCAGGACATGGAAGCGTAGGCCACAGGCCTTCGCGCACAGTTCCACCGCCACTTGTTCTTCGGCCGCCATTTCCTCCTTGTACTCCTGGAGACAGGCTGCGTACCTCTGGTTTTGCTCTTCTGCTTCCTCCTGTGCTTTCCTTTCCTCGGGCGACATTGCCGACAACTCCGCCTCCCTCAATTCCGCAGCAGCACCTCTTTTGCGCTCTTCCTCCTCCTTCCGTTCCTCCTTCTCTTGGGCCTCCCTGTCCAGCGTCGTCTCTCGGTTCTTTCCTTTGCCCCCGGTCAGTGGTGGCGGTGGTGTGCTGTCACAGTTAGGGGTGGACAACATGGTGGAGGGAAGAGAAAAAGTTGTTGTTCCCATAGCAACGTTCTTACCGTCACGTGCCGCCACGTACGTTTCCATTCCCACACGTCATCAAGTCATTCTTTCAGTCATTCATTCCTTCCGGTCCGTATTCCTTTCGGTTCCTCTGCTCCTTGGGGGCAAGGAACCCTAAGAGGGGGATACTGTTACGACCATGCAACTCCTACACCATCTGGCTCCATCCGGACTCCCTCCGTCCTCCATCCGGATCCTTGGATCCGACTCCCCTACCTTCCGGACGCGTCATCCGAACTCCAGCTCGCGTCCATCTCACTCGCTGTTGCATCCGACCTTGGTTGTTGACGCACGCCCTCGGGGTTTTTACGCAATGAAGATTTACTGAGTGTTTCCCCTTCTTTGACCATATGACTTATGCCCCACATGTATTCCTTATTGTCTTTATTGTCTTCGCTTATTCCTATTGTCTTTACTTCTTCTCCGAACACATCCGGACTATCTCCGTACTTAGTATAAATACGTACTTACTTCGGATATAACCTCAGTGGATAATTAACGTGCTTTGCCTCCGCATTGCTCCGTTGTCCGACCTCTGCCTTATTCTCTATCCGACCTTCAGAGCCAAGTTAATTGGTGTACCCTTATACTCTTGTGGTATCGCTTTACATCCGGACCTTCGTCCAGCCCCCCGACACTTTGTCCGGCCTTCCATCCTTCCGGCCCTTCCTTCCTTCTGGCCCTTCCGGCTCTCCGGCTTTCCAGCTGTTTCCTTTTCTTTCCAGACACGGATATAACAGGAAGGCTGTGTTCTGAACCAATTGAGGGCTGTTTGAGCTGCTCATTATGTTCTTCAGGCTGACAAATTTGCTGGCCACATTCCAAATGATGATGAATGATATATTAAGAGAGCTCATCAACGAAGGGCACGTGATCATCTACCTGGACAACATTTTAATTTATATGGAAACCCTGGAAGAACATAGACATATTGTGCGCCGCGTCCTAGAGACACTTGAGAAGCAGAAGCATAAATTATTACTCAAACCGGAAAAATCCGAGTTTGAGAAGACCGTGATCGAGTATCTTGGTGTTATTATTTCTCACAACTCCATGCAGATGGACCTGGACCTGGCGAAAATCAAAGGGATCATGGAGTGGCCCATGCCAAAAAACATCAAATAAGTACAGGTGTTCCTCGGCTTTCTCAATTTTTATAGGTGCTTTGTGCGCACCTTTAGCAACCATGCTCGGCTGCTGACTAAATTAATGGGAAAAATTGGATGGTCCTGGGGACTGGAACAAGAGGTGGCATCCAGAAGCTCAAGGAGCAGATTGCCACTGCCAATGGATGGTGGGAAATTCCGTCTGGAGGCTGATGCGTCGGATGGGGAAACTGGAGCTGTGCTCAGTCAGGAACAGAACGGGGTATGGCAACCTGTCATGTTCATGTCACACGGACTGAGCGAGACCGAGCAGAACAACGAGATCTATGACAAGGAGATGCTCACTATCATGCTTGTATTGGAGGAGTGGAGGCAGATGCCACTGGGAGCATGGCAGACATTTGAGGTTCTGGTGGATCACCAGAACCTTCAGTATTTCAAAAAGCTGCAGAAGCTAAACAGGTAGCAGGCACACTGGATCATAGAACTCACACAATATGACTTTTTATTATGGCATCGGCCCGGAGTCCTAAATAAGCCAATTTATTATCATGTCATGCGGATCATGACCAAGGGAAAGAAGACAATCACGATATTGTGTTTCTTAAGCCCAAGTTGTTCCGAGCAATGGAGATAGTGCTCAAAGACATGGAAAAGGAGTTGATAGATGCGATCAAGGCTGAGCACCAGATTGATGTGAACGTGCAGAACATGCTGGAAAAGAAACTGCCGTTGTGGAAGAAAGAAGATGGCATTATTTATTATAACGGACTTATATATGTTCCAAGAAACAAGGAACTTGTAGATAAAATTTTTGGGTTGCACCATGATCTGGCTATTGTGGGACACCCTGGAGAGAACCGGACACAGGAGCTCATGGAGTGGAACTACTGGTGGCTGAGGATTGGAGGTGCGGTTTCTGAATGTATTAAAAGTTGTGAAGCATGCCAGTAGTCACGTGTATTAGATTATCAGCAGGGGAAGCTAAACCCACACAAGATTGCAGAGGGCCCCTGGCAGATTATATCTATGAATCTTATCAGCCTGCTGCCAGTCAGCAACAGTTATAATGTGATCCAGGTCTGAGTTGACACCTTCACCAAGATGATACACGTGGAGCCCATAAACATGGAGCTTAGCAAGGAAGGTGTCGCACGTTTGATGTGTGACTGAGTGATTAGATATCACAGAGTACCCCGAAAGATAATTTCGGATCATGACCAGCGATATATATCTGGGTTCCAGAAGGAACTCAATCAGATCCTGGGGATCGAGATGAACCCAAGTACAGTGCAAGAAGTATTTCCGGATTTCTATTAATTACCACCAATCGGATTGGGCGGAGTGGCTCTCCCTGGTGGAGTTTTGTTATAACGACAAGGTGAACACATTGACAAAGGCGTCCCTATTTTATTTAAACACCAGCTATCATCCTTGGAAAGGGATTGAGAACACCATGGAGACCCGGAACAAGGCGGTCGAAAAGTTTACGGCCAAGATGAAAAAGATCTGCGATGAAGTTACTGCAGCTCTAGAAAAGGCACAGGCACACATGAAAAAATATTACGACACAGGGTGTCAGGAAGCGCCGGAGTTTAAAATCAGCAATAAATTTTATGTTGATGGCAGGGACATCACCATGGACCGACCTTCTAAGAAGCTTGGTGACAAGCAGCTGGGCCCTTGTGAAGTCCTTGAGAAGATTGGAGCATCTTCTTACAAGCTGTGCTTGCCAGAGATGGACTGGTCCCATCTGGTATTTAACGAGTCAAAGCTCATGTTGTATATTGAGCCGCTGGCAGATCGGAGAGAGAAGCGCCCACCTCCCAAGATAATCAGAGGCAAACTGGAGTACAAAGTAGAGGAGATCCTCAAGCACTGCAAGATCGGTAGAGGATATCAGTATTTAGTGGAAAGATCATCCACTTTTGGAGTGCGTGTGGGAGCCCACGAGACATCTGATGCACGTCAAGAAGATGCTGGAACGGTATAGCTGAGAGCATGGGATTCACATCATGGAGGCAGAGACATTGGCTGAGCCAACAGACCTGTGGTGGAAGTGGATGGAAGTGCCCTTTGAAGCAGCCAAGTTGCCAATACTTCCCAAGGGGAAGTGGGATTATTTAATCAAAAAATATAAACCCAAGGTGGAGACCTTACAATACTTGATGAAGGAGCTGTTCGATCCGGTATCGAATAAATTTATCACCATCATCGGGGATGATGATCCTAGAGAGGGGGTAATCTCATGTTTTGAGGGTTTTGATCCGATCAACACACGTGACAATGCCACATGCGACCTACCTGATACTGCTCTCCCGATGATCCCGATCATTGGGGAAGTTCCCGAAGAGATCACGCCATAGCTCCATTGACAGCACTAGCTGGGCTTGGTACATGCAGTCTTGTTGCATCCTTATTTAATTATGACATGGGAACTCGGCACCATACATGAAATTGTGTTCTTAGTAACGGACACATGAACATAGAACAGACTACAGATGTTTATTGTCAACTTGAAGTTGACGTAGGAATAATGGAGCTACGCCTCATGCAAAGGCAACGGTTGATGCACGGAACACATATGGTACTGAGAACAATTATGTGTGGTAACCACCGGGACAATAGTAGTTATATAGTAGTTAGTATCACATGGTTTCATTTACAGTATTTAAGCAGTAGCTAGGACATAGTTTATTCTGTACCTCTCCTAGCATTTTATTCGACTTCATTGACAACTCCCAAAAGCCACTCCCCAATCCCGCTCATCTTACTGAGTCGGGAAAGCTGAGTAAGGGTTGTTCTTGGGTTGACTGGGGTTCATGTATAGGTATCACATTTCCAAAAACTAGGTTAATCTGAGCAGTACTCTGAATACTACAGGTGACTTGCCGAAAACAGAGATTTTAAGGTAGAAATTTCATTTTCTGATGGCATCAAAAATACCGGTATCGTGTTGACTCCGAATTTTGAATATGATTTTAATGCACCTACCTCCAAGGAAATACAATAAAAATTGAGCTCAGTGTGGATGACTTGTTAAAATCAATTTATATTGAATATAACTTGAAGTTTTTAAATGTTGTATTATAGCTTGCACCTTGAAGAATAAGTATTTCAATGCAATATAGTTGATTTTTAATAAAAAGAGAGATCTGGAGGCTCTTTCTACAGTGATATAATATCACACTGAGGGTATTCTACTATGGTTGGTCTTGGCAGTAGCAATGCTAGCTCTAAGTTCACCAGTCTTCCCTGTTCATACCTTAATGTAATCAATAATGGGACAGTGAATTAATTCTACACAACATATCTATTGGTGCTACATGTGTGCAAACTGTAATGTTGCACAGTTTACCTATACCCCGCCATAGGGACATTAAATGCCCACCACGAACTTCCCTGTGCAGGTCCCAAAGCTGCTTCTTTGGTTATTGCACAATTTTACAGAATGGTCCTGTTTAGCGTGACAAATAATACCCCTACATCTAGTCCCCACAATCTTGGAGTAGAACTTTGGGCTGTGCTCCAGGGTCAAATTATGAACCATCCCATTGTCTTAGTAATTTGCTGCCAGCAACTAACCTATAATTGCAAGATGCAATTCGAGATTCTAAGTTGATCAAAAACACCATGGAGGAAGTCCAATATTAGTCAGTGCCACAGAAAAAGTGTGAACCACAACACAGATTTTAACCCAGGCAAAGTCACTGTTGCATATTGTTGTGTGGCATTAACATCTGAGACAAAGATGACATACTCACTGCCTGTGGAGTGTAATTGACTTTACAGTATAGAGGGAGTGGTCTACTTGTATGCAACTGGCCAGAGGGATATCTATAACAAACAGACACAGAAAAAACTGTTTGAAATCCAATCATAATCCAGATAGTGGAGATGTCTAATAAGATGACCTACACACTTTCCAAAGTTTTGGGACCATATTAAATGGGTTTCAACATCATATTGATGTTCTATACACAAATATAGAGCTGGTCCAGAGAGTCAGCAATAAAATATTTCTGGAGAGATTTTGTCTAACAAATGGGTGAAGACAAGTTGTCTGGAGCATCATATTCAACTTACTGCTTGAACGCAATGACACCCTATGGATAAGATCTTTACATGGCTGGGCTTACACTATTCAACTGATCTGTAAAGGCCAAGTAAACACTGAAACAAGCCCAGGCTTATCTTGCTCTTTGAGCTCATCCTTGAGGTGCTTCTTTCCTTGATAACTGTGAGAGAAATAGGGGGTTATCTGCAACACAATCTTCATTATCCTCCAGAGGCTTTGACCAATGGTGTAAGTAGTGTCACTGTATGGTGCTGGCCAAAATATGATATGAGTACAAATTTCCATATTGTATTCATATCCCCATGGAGGCCCGTATCGTATTTGTATTCACTGCTGTGGATATGAATACAATACAATACAAATACAGTAGTTAACCCCGAAGCGAAACAATTTGATGTTGGTATCAAATGGGGCCTTAAGAACCACTCAAATCTCTCTGGCGTTGATCTAGATCTCATGAGTGGCTTTCTGGCTACCTCCCAGTGCAAAGGATTGTAGCATTCTGCAGTGTTTTGGTTGAGAACGAGCACAAACTAGTGGGAAAACCAAATTTGGCCAAATTACGCGGAAGCAAAACACAATAATCAACAGCTTCCGCCCCATCAATGTACTTTCAATTCTTTTGCTGGTCATATTCGTAACCAGCGACCTCAAAACCCCCCCGAACCACCCAGGTCTGCATAAGGGACCGTCATAATCATCTTGCTGTTTTTAGCTGGACCCGTGCAGCAATTTGATGACTGGATCTAAATCAGTGCAGCGTGAAGACCACAAGCTCTATTTCCACAAGATATTTTGCACATCTAAGTAATATAGGGAGGAGATTCATGTCCCAAAATTTCCAGTTCATCTGACACCCTGAAGTGAGTGAACATTGCAATGTTTCGCTTCCATGTGGTGTTTCACTTCGGGGTTAACTACTGTATAATCTGAATATTTAGATATATTCTGCCCCTCAACTTTGTGGAGTGAACACCCACCCACTGGGCACAACATTGTCTTAAATGCCCCAATAGGCTTTGTGTTCAACCTTCTTCAATGTTTCGCAGCTGGATTGGCCTGTGGGTGGAAGGTTTAGGGGCAAGGAGTTTCAACATCATCATCACAAAACCTTGATTGAGACAGAGATGTGCAGCAGGTGGCGGATTCTGTGCCTGGAGTGATTGCTGTCGAAACTTGTGTCAGTTTCCCATGTTGGCTGAGAAGTTTTGATGCTCTGACCTTCAGCCGCATGACAGCCAGCAGCTGAAATCAGAACTTTGCCGTACTTGAATATATTTGAATATTGTATCCATATTCTGCTGTATTTATTCAGATGGATGCTCCAGACCTGTATCATATCCGTATTCATTTGAATATATCCAAAATTTACTTTTTCGTATCATATTCTTGGCCAGCACTAAGTAGTGAGTGTGTGTGCTCAGAGTGTAAGGGCAACCTTAGCTTGGTGCAGGAGTGGGGAAACTAGCAGGGAATCCGAAGTAGTTTAATAGGCTGTTAAATATAGAGCAAATACTACCCACCTAGTAGGGGAATTTGAAGAGAAGAAAGGATGAAGATTCCCTTGCCAGGTGAAGGTTTATAAACTAATAGGTACTAGCCAGTAGCACGTGTCCAAAGGGATTGGCAATGATCCCGGGCCTGGTCGCATAACACATGCGAGTGTGAGTAACTGGAAAGAGACGGAACAGAGGCCAGAGGGATGGAGGGTGAGGTTCTGGACATGAGTGAAGCAGAGAGAGATGCCAGAGGATTCCAGGCAAAGAACCAGACAAGAGGCTGGAGACGGAGGGAAGGCCAGACCCGGACGATCTGGACAAAGGGCCAGATCATCCAGAGCTGGATGGAAAGCTGGACGAGGGGTTTCCCTGACACAGAGAGACAGATTAATGTAGAAACTAGACACAAATATCTCAGTCAGTGTGTGTAGCAAAGACTCAATATATCGCTGTGCCTAGACAAAAATATCTAGGCGATAATATAATTATCTGTGAATACAACTTAAGTCTACTTCGCCTCAGTCAGTGTGCATAACAAAGACTAAGGGAAAGGGTCTGAATGGCACGTTGATAAGCTGTGAAACCAGCCACATGTGAAACACAGCTATTTTGTGATTTTCAGTATAAACAATCACACAGACATCCCGAGAAGTTTCCGCAACACCTCATGCAGAAAGCTACCAGTCACATAGCTAGAGTTGCACTCACACAGAGACAATCTTGAATAACCAGACAGTACCTAGGATCCCACCTAGAAGTGCTGCCA
This sequence comes from Mycena galopus ATCC 62051, assembly GCA_014925785.1. NCBI lineage: Eukaryota > Fungi > Basidiomycota > Agaricomycetes > Agaricales > Mycenaceae > Mycena > Mycena galopus. The sequence continues at coordinate 308,982 of WIQG01000172.1, forward strand.
CTGACTTGGACTACAGAGGAGTTAGAAGGAATCTATATTTGGCAATCGTGGACGGAACTCAGTGGTCGCAACCACCTCCAGAGACACTTTGTTTGTCACAGCATTCCTGGAATTAGTAGATGTGTGTGTCACATGCAAGCAGAGGGCTCCAAGACGGAAAAGCGGTGAATACCCCAAACAGCTATAGCTCCGAGGTCCATGCAGATCAGGAATATGACTAAGATGAATTAGCCATCCGATTTCAAAGTGTGCTCCAGGTGGAGCTGTCTGATCAAAGATGGCAACAGCTGAAATGCGATCAATAAAGTTGAACCATGAGAGTTTGACAGTGTCTGCAAACTGTATAAGTCACTCACAAAGAGACCCTGAACTCAGCAGGAGAGTCTGAGTAGGGCTAAGACGAAGAAGAGAAGAAGAGATGTGTCCAGGCAGGAGTGTCACCCGAGCTGCGAGTCGCGGACCCAGAATTATCACCAAGATACCATAATATTTCGACTTCAATCTACTGGTATAGGGAGCCGATGGCATTATTCGAGCAGGGATTCTGAGTCAGAATTCGCGGGTGAACGGACCAGTGTATATAATATTATTTAGTCATCACGATAAGATAGTATAAAAGAGCAGTTAGTCTAGCAGTACAGTAGCGGACCCCGCCTCTAGACACAGCTGTGTTGTAGACAGGTTTGGCTTGAGAGCTCAGTAGCCTTGCGTGGCTGCTCTTTCACCTGTTATAAAGTGACTTGTGGTTTTGGATTAATATCTGTGTGGACTTGTGAACCTGAACTGTGGAATTGTGTCTGTGAACGTGTCTGTATCCTGTGTTTTGTGTTTGTCTTGTCATTGTGTCTGTGAATGTCTTCTTGTGTGTGTCCTATGTCCCTGTCTGCAAACCACTGTTGTGTGCTTGTTAAGCCAGCGTGTTAGCAAAAACCCGTTCCTCGGAACAAACCACGCCAGACCTCTGAGTCTGTTTCTTATATTTAAACAACCTATGTTCATCTGTGAACAAAGGAAAGTGCTCCACAAACCAACAAAACGCACCACGCTCAACTACAAGACTTCCTCAAACAGTTGAAACCTGCATGCACTTGGCTATTTGACCTAATACTTGGTCTACACCCCCAAACTTAAACTGTCATTCCTATTAAGGAAGGTGTTGTTGAGTGGTTTTGGTTTGGGTTTGGTTTTATAGAAGTTATCTTCGTGAACCTTTCTCGAACATGATCCATCCGCACTAGGAGTGACTGTCTTTCAATGACCAGCAGGAGTGGACACTCCCATTCTTGAGGAGTTCCCACACCATGAATGTGACAGGGTCCTCAAGTTCCAGTTCGCCTCCTGGATGTTGCAGAGGAGGCGGATCTTGGGTCCAGCAACCACAACTTGAATGCCTTCCAGCATGCAGATGCAGAACAAGTTCGAGTGGAAGAGGGTGACATCTGTATTGTCTGAGCCTACCCCATGATCTGGGCAGCAGGACAATGTAGATCTCATAGTTACATTGGACGTTGTTCAAACTCTTGGAGTAGAATGCGACTGAATGCCACTTTCCATCCACATCTGGTTGAGACAGAACAGCTCTAGTAGTGTATTCGGAGCTGTCTGCGTTGACCCAGTACAGACACAACTCTTCCAGAAGGACTAAGACTGGCTCTGTGGTCTTCGTGTCCTTGAGGGCTTGGAACACAGCAGCTGCTGAAAGACAATCACTCCTAGTGCAGATGGATCACATTTGAGAAAGGTTTGCAAAGAAAAACTTCTAAACCAAACCCTAACCAAAACTACTCAACAACACCTTCCTTAATAGGAATGATAGTTTAAGTTCAGGGGTGTAGACCAAGTATTAAGTCAAATAGCCAAGTGCATGCAGGTTCTAACCATTCGAGGAAGTCTCAATGGTGCGTTTTTGTTGGTTTGCTGAGCACTTTGCTTTGTTCACAGATGAACATAGGTTGTTTTGTATAAGAAACAGACTCGAAGGTCTGGCGTGGTTTGTTCTGAGGGACAGGCTTTTGCTAACATGCTGGCTTAACAAGCACACAACAGTGGTTTGCAGACAGGGACATAGGACACACACAAGAAGACATTCACAGACACAATGACAAGACAAACACAAAACACAGGACACAGACACGTTCACAGACACAATTCCACAGTTCAGGTTCACAAGTCCACACAGATATTAATCCAAAACCACAAGTCACTTTATAACAGGTGAAAGAGCAGCCACGCAAGGCTACTGAGCTCTCAAGCCAAACCTGTCTACAACACAGCTGTGTCTAGAGGCAGGGTCTGCTACTGTACTGCTAAACTGACTGCTCTTTTATATTACTCCCTTATCACAATGACTAAATAAATATTATATACACTGGTCCGTTTACCTTCGAATTCTGACTCAAAGCTCCTGCTAAATTAATGCTATTGGCTCCCTATACCGGTGGATTGAACACTGGTCCATATCAATCAATTGAAGTTGAAATATTATGGTATCTTGGTGATAATGCTGGGTCCGCGACTTGCAGCTCAAGTGATGCTCCTGCTTGGACATGTCTCTTCTTTGTCCTAGCCCTCAAACTCTTCTGCTGAGGTTGGGGTCTCTTCACGAGCAACTTGTACGGTTTGCGGACACTATCAAACTCTCGTGGTTCGACTTTAATGATCGCATCTCAGCTGTTGCCATCTTTGATCAAACAGCTCCATCTGGAGCACACTTGGGCATTGGATGTCTAATACATCTTCGGTCATAGTCCGGATTTGCATGGATTGCAGAGCTATTGCTGTTTGGGGTATTCACTGCTTTTCCGTCTCGGAGCCCTTCTCTTTGCACTTCTGGTCAATGTATCAAAGCACTGTTCAAGCTGGATGATAACATTGTGAAAAAGAATACATCAGGGAAAGCCTCCTTTGGCAATTCAGCAGGTTTGGCTCAAATTTCCCCAAAATTGGTCCGCTTTGGACCAAATACCCATGCTTTCATTGATTACCTTGCTAGGGACCCCCATCAAGTTACCTCTAATTTGGGGGTAATTTGGGTTACTTTCCTAGAAATTTGCAGCATCTTTCTATATGAATACTGCTGGTCGGGGCGATGGTGGGTTCACAATTGGAGAAATAACAAACATAGAATTCAAAGACTACTACAAGTTACACTGTGTAACTAATTACTAAATATCAATGATAGCGGAGACTGAGTACAAGCCATAAGTACAAGTAAGGACCTCAAAAGCATAAAACCACAGTGACCAACTTCTGGAATGGGAAGGAATGCACCAGGCTCACAGCAACACCTCATGGTTGTCCTACTTGTTTAGATCACCGGGACTCATTGCGATATGACTTGGTGTAGCACCGCCTGTTGAGAACACCAAGCAAGGATAAACTAATAACAAGACAAGCACCCACCAGAACTCTGATAGCAATATGTACCTGGAGCAGGACAGAAGTGAGTACAGAAGGGAGTAGGGGATTACTAATGGTAACATACCATGTTTGCGAATGCTGGATAAGTGGTCATGATAATCAGCTTCACCGAACACTAACCAGAGATCTCATGTTCAACAGCTCATGTGTGTGAAGACTGTAATTCAAATGAGCGAGATCAGAGCAAGTAGGTGATTTCTGCTCACTGTTGAATAGTCCAGTGAGCAACGGTGACGAAGGCTGGAGAGATTTGATGGGGACCCTAACGTGTGTGTTCGTGTACTGGGCCTTGTGAAGTGCAAGGTTTTATTTGATGGGCAGGAGCAGTATGGTGAGGCAGTGCCAACAGTGAGACTTACCTGATCCTGGTGGCATCCCAGAAATTTGTTCTATGCTCAAAATTCTGTGGTGGCAGCAGGATGTGGTTATTATGGAAGGTCAGAGAAAGTCCTTGAAAATTACACACATTTGCAGTGTCTAAGAGCAGCCGCTACATCCAGCAAGACGGCATCTGCATTGTCACATGCAAGCATGGGGTGTAGTGAGGCGCCAACAATACTTTCTCGAATAACGACACTGGTAGTGGAGGTGGAGATAGAATCAGCACCACTCGCACAAACCTGACACCTCACACACAAACTCACCTAGAAGTAGGAGCTTGGGTCTCGTACTCAAAGAAACAGGTGGGAAGTGAAGGGACAACAAACAGCCTTCGACACAAGATGAGTGGGGATGGTGAGGGACGAAGTGGGGGAAAAGAAGAAAGATGTCTGACGTTGTTATGCCTCCCATCAAAATCAACCATCTTTCGCACCTACGTGAGTTTCTGGTCCGACGGCCTTCCACTTGGCAATGGACTTAGAAAATAATTTCGGGTTCTCTCAAATCTTCCAACCCCCACAGACCAGGTTCACACTCTTATGTCGAAGTCAAATTCATTTGTACATTCTGAAAATGATTTTGTGTCTGAAACACACCAATTTAGAGGTGTAATCTGTGGGAAGACAGACAATGAAGGTAATTCAGCCAAATTACCTGGGTTTCCCTGGATTCCGGGAATATGGGAGGCCCAAAGAAAATTAGGGCAAATTTACCAAAGTAGGTTTTTCCTGATGTATTAGGGGCGGTCAGAATAGGTTTCTGAGGGTTGAGTCTGGGCTTGATTCTAATTTAAATAAAGTGTGGGAGAAGCACTTTAAACCAGAATTGACTTTGAGAAGCGAAACAGAATCTCCTCCAGAGGAGCTTCTGCATGCAATTCTTGATTCTGATTCCGCTTCTTGGCTGTGAAATTGGCCTATTTTTAGAGAATTGCTTTTATAAGTGGGGCAGTCAAAACTGAGACAATAGTGATTCTGAAATTTTTTCATTTTTCAGAATCACTTTCAGAATCCTAGAAACACCATTGAAAAGCTATTCTGACCGCCCCTATTGTATATCCTGAGGTGTTGTAGAATTTCTGTTTTTAAGTCTGCATTGAGTTTTCCACTTCTCCTGGACTGATTCATCCATTTCCAGAGGTAATGTAGCACATTGTATTATTTACTGTGTGGCCTTTTCGCGCCGAAGGCACGGCTCATACACTTATTTCTGTGAACGGCAAGTTAGACAAAGAGTCCGTTGAAGCAATTTCGTAATATATCACAACATGATGCCATCATGTTATGCTTGCCGGACCCCTAAAACAACTAGAGACCACCATGAGCGATGCGAGAAACCACTCCCCCCGCCCCTTCACGCGTCGTGCTTTGGTCGAAATCGTTTCCTTGGCACTCATCGTGTTTGGTTGTGTCTTGTTCCCATTTCCTCGCACCTTCAGCTTTGTTGTCGCCCTATTGTTTCTTTCCAAACTTTCGATAACGGCGGCGTGCCTCCTGACCATTGGTGTGAGCTCCCATTTCGAGAAATGGTACGCGGTGCATATACTCGTATATGGTAAGTATTTCTGTCATGATAGGCTTGACGCAAATCTTGATCGAAAACGATGAAGCTCTATATGCGACGTTTCACCGTATAACGAGACGCGAGATCTCCGGCTTCTCACCTTCCACTGGCGAAAATCGCATCGGAAATGCCCAGTTCGATAACACGGTGAACCTGGTGGAAACCTCTGCCACGGTCCTCTTCGCTGCCATCCTTTCTGCACTCGCACTGGAGTGTGTGCTTCTGCTGCGGTTGGACGATCACGAAGTAGAAGGCCGCTTATATATAATGCCCCAGGTACGGACATTTGCCTCATTTTGAAGTTGTTGTTCTACCGCGTGGCCGAAGTTCTTTCTTTCGGGTTTTCGATGTTCCTTATAATATCAACGACGTTCTGGCATTTCCCAAAGCTACCATATTACCCGCCCCGAGACCGACACTTGTTTTAGTTTAAAGGCAACGCCATTGGAACTCTGGGACACGAAAAAAAACTGGTTCGTATCTTTCTGTTTTTGTTCTGATTTAGCTTCCTACTATAGCTAGTTTCAATTGGCAATATTAAATATTCAGTATGTGTAAGATACCAGTGGAGCAGAACCGTTGATTTGCATCCAAACTTTTCGTGCGGACCCACAACATCGTTTCAGAATTCTATGTCGCCTCAGCTAAGGTTGCGTGCTGATAATTTCGGCTCTACGTGTGTTCTTTGCTCAAACCTCCGAAAAGCATTCCCATTTCCTCAGTGGGAGGAACGTGGAGGTTTTGTCCCTTGAGCTCTTTGGTTTCTCTGAAGGCCACGTTCTATTTGAGGGCACTACGATTGTCACCTCCTATCCTCCTATCTGGCAAGTGGTGCGCTGTCTCGTCTTCAAAGTTCAGGGTCTAATATTCATCATTCGCCCGAAGCTGCTGTCCAAAGAGACTGTCGAAAGTGGTCGAAACTGAAACATGAAGACTGTTCGACGTTCAACTCGCATACCTCAAGGATCGATAAGTCTGCTCGTATCCTACACACATACCAAAGAATTAATCTGACCATGCTCGCGGTCTTGTTAGTTAGCGCCCACAAATTCGTCGAACCACTTGAAAACCTCGTAGTGCCATTTCAAGCTGAGAAGCCGAATTAGGACCCAAGAAAGACCTTAAATTCACGGCTACGAACCTGTGTTCGTGTCCCAAAACCCTAGGCGAAGCTTCCGTCAGATAAACAAGTCTAACGTTCCAAGGGTCTCACCAGTGGTTCTCGTCTGGAAATATGAGAAGACGGCTGGGTATTTGTAACCTACAAAGACCGTTAACCAAGCCTGATGCGCTATCTCACGGCTCACTGCTGCAGGGCGTGGAATGCCCCGATGGACTCCGTTTCGGGAAGCCGGTAGTCTTTGCTCCCGTGGATCACTAGCTGAGGCGTCGACCACCGATCGACGAAATTTGCGGGGTCGAATTCTCCGTGCACGTTCTTCTCCCACGGAGCTCCACCGAATTCGTGATTGAACTTGGGTACAAGTCAGTCAAGGTGCACGTCGGCGACGCGGGACTCGGATGTGACAACGTACCAGCCGCGGTGCATCGCTTGCGTAGCTTGAATGAGGGTCAGGAGTGGGTTTGAATTCTCTCCGGCCCAGGAAATTTCACCTGCTGTAACTGCTGCTAAACACTCCATCGTGACAAACCAGGGCCTTGAAGTTGAATCCATATTCTGGATGTCCTTGGATCCAGTTGATGGCGTATCCGCCCCAGCTGGCTCCCGCCGCGGCAGCTCGATCTGGGTCAATCTGGGCAAAATGAGTACGAAGCGAAGCTCTATGCCACCGTGTACTACCTGAGGATACGATTTCAGCACGGATTTGAATCCGTGCACCATGTCCACAAATGGCTTACCGCCCCAGTCTTCAACAATGCCTTGCGCAAATTCTGGAATCCCCATTCAGCCTTGTAAGTTGAAAGCAGATATCAAGAGGAAACATTACGGGCCCCAAAGCCTGTACTGCCGGTCGGGTTCATCCAGATCGAGAAATATCCCTGCTGCGCGAACACTGGTAGCTCGATGTGAATATCGAAACATGGGGAAGTCGCTTCGACAACAAACCATTGGGATTCCAACGCGTTGACCATTGGTCCGCATGTGAGCTATGCGGGCCTGATTCCAGATCTCAGTCCGTAGATGGAAACTTTAATCAAGTTGAGAAACTTGCCGCCGTGGATGACCATGACTACCGGCCACTTCTTGTTGTCGTTCTCATTCCATCCCTTCGGCTTGAAGACCCAGCCCTGAACGTCCTTCCCGAGGGCACCCTTGAACCAAAATTCTTCGCCCTCGTCGAGGTTCTTGCTCTCCAGGGCCTCGGCGCTGAAGTGAGTGATTTGTTGGAGTTTCGGCGCAGGCTGGATCTTGAACGGCGCTTGACTCGCGTGTCTGTCGGCTTCGAAGGATTTTAAGTCTTGAAGCAGGTAAACATCAGCGGGAGAGGTGAATGATGACTGCGAAAACAACAGGCGGCCGTGGGGGAGGGCTTGTAGGCCCGAAGCTGCGCCTCGGTGGGTCAAAGGAACAGGAATGTTGGCCGTTGGGGGCCATGTTGGAAGGATAGGCAGCGCATAGACTTTGATCCTGGCGTGATCTTCGGCGGTAAGATATATCACATCACCAGCATGCGAGAACTGAGGAGAGTGAGAATCGCGTCGGAAATGCTGGGAGGGGTAAATTGCACATACGGTCAGTGACTCAGGGAAACGATCCCACTTGGACGCAAGCGCGCGCCGGCCCTTGGTGATAAGATCAAACAAGATGATTTTGTCCAGACCTCTGGAGTACAGTCGAATGAATATTGAGAGCGTTGGATAGGGCAACGAACGCCTACATCCGCATCTTCGCGTCATCTTCCTGCTGGATCCACGCAGCTTTCGTTGCGTCGGAGTTCAGTACCGGGCTGCCGGTTGATCCTTGTCTTCCCGTCGTCAACTGGACTGGATTTCCGGGGTCGGTCGTTTTGACGAGATGCACCTGGCTTGACGTGAGTGCCAGAAAATCATGGTCGATATTGGGATCCAACATTTCGCCTTGAATGCAGAAGGGGTGAGCTAAGCTTGGGGTCAACGGAAGTGTACAAGACATATCCGCCAACGAAGGAGAACTCGTCCGAAGTCTGATATGAGATATCCATTCATTCACTGATGGAGGGAAGTGCGAGGAAAGGTGCGTACATGACGCGTGCCCTGGAGGAGATTCGTGAACGTAGACCCCATTTTCCATGCTTTATCCGGGCCGCTTTGCAGGTCGAAGCTAAACAAGGATGCGGATTTTGGGCTCAACCTTCCACGAGAACAAGTCAACAAGACAGTTTCGACCTGGACGGCAGCACGCAAACCAACCACGAGTCCCAAAAGCGCTCGTTCAATTGGTCAAACACCATAGGCGCATTGGGGACGCGTTTTTCGTCTCGCTCCTTTGCCGAGGTGAGATTACCGTCCGGGTAGACATAGTCGACGAAAACCAGCGTTCCGTTCGAGTACTGAAATTTTGTGGCTGTCTTGGTTGGGAAAGAGCCAATATAAACGGGATCCGAGGCGGTGAGATTCGATTCAAAGTTAATGTTCAGGGCATAAAGATCCAGGACGCCCTTTCCCGTGTCCACGGCATGCCCAATGCTGCGGTGGTCGAGCCAGAACGCTTCGCCGCCATCAGGCAACTGGGTGAGCAGAATCTTTCAGGTAAGAGGCTCATAATGCGTTACGGAGCTGACGAACTGCTATTTCCAGCGGTTTGATACTTTTCTCCAACGACGCGATGAATATAGATTTATTGTTCCTTTAGACGCGTCAAGTCTCGGGTTTAGGCAGTGTGCGTTCGGAGACTCACGTCTTCTCATCCAGTGAGAACTTGGAGTGCGGAACGAACACCAGATCCCCTGCTCGATTGGCAACCCCGTTTCCCGGTCTTCCGAGCTCGACCAAGGTCCTAGGTGAGAAGACATTTGGTCCCTCCTTCAAGGCGAAAGGCGGCGTGAAACCATTAGCTGCAAGCGATTGTCCAATAAGTAGGATGGTCTGAAGCAGCAACAGGCCCAGTAAGGTGAATAGCGAACGCATGGTTGCGCAACCCTGAACTGCGCGTTCGGAGACGGAGAGCCGCGCAAAGCGAGATAAGATAAGATTTCGTGTGATTCGAAGCGCGCCGCCGCGGCCAAGCAACTACAAGTTAAATTTCCTAAAAACACAGCGAATACAGTATACATAATGGTACATCAGCAGAACATATAACACAACTCCGCAAAAGTCCTCGAATCTTAACGCACAGATAAAATAATAAATTAGAGACGGCAAGGTCACTTTTTCTTTGCCGGGGCCTTTGCCCGCGCAGTGTCCGAAACCCGGCGCCGTTTCGTGGGGGATGCTTCGGCCTGTTGGTTTGGCGCATTGGCCACCCGTTTGAGTCGAGGGGCAGGCTGCTGCACAGGATGGATGCCGCCGTAAACCTCCTGGCGCGGATTCTAATGATTTATACTTAGCAGAACAACGGTGGAACGGCGGCATGCATAATTTACCATCATAAGCTCGTCCCCACTGTCTTCCTCTCGGCCTTCGGGGTCACCCTCGGCCTCGCCCCCACTGGCGCTATAGTCGTCGTCATCATCCTGGACCATTAGGCCGCTGCGCCGCCGCTTCACCAGCCGCACAGAGTCGGGCACCTCGTCCTCGAATAATTCTTCGTCTGAGCCCTCTTCCTCCTTCACGTGGATCACCGCCTGAACGCGCCGCACAAATATTTGGCGCGGCGGCTGGGATGGTGTCTGCACCTGCGCTGCAGTAGGTTTCGATGTACGCGGCTGCTTGGCGCTGCCGGATGAAGACCCCGAGGCCTCCGAGTTGTATGCGAAGAGCTCGGTACGTCCAGATGCGGGCGGCTTGGCCGGCTTGGGAGCAGGCGTTCGCGGGTTCCGCTGCGTGGTTATAGTTTGCGAAGGGGACTCGGGCTCCGTCGGACTGGGTGGGATGGCAGATTTATATGCAGGAGGTCGATTTGAGGAGGTCGACGCGCGTTTGACGACGGAAGACGGCGCAGAAGCCTGTTTGGGCGGGCTCGCGGTCAAAGCAGATCGCGACAGCTAGGAAATAAGTCAGCCGGGGAAAATAGAGAAGTAAAATGAACGTGCGGTGAGCAATTCAGTAGAGAGGCCGCAACGATCAACTTCGACGCGAGTGTAATGGTCTTGCCAGTTTTTGGCCTGCTCTTTCCAATGAACGACATCACGCTGGAGGCCTTCGATCTACATTGCAAACTAGTGAATAGCGGTTCAAAATTCGAGGAATGGCGCTGACCGTCGCACGCATTTGAGATAACTGTCAAACAGGTCATTTGGGCTCTCAGAACGCGTCAAGACTGTAATTCACCTCATTTTCATGTTTGGTGGCCGCCGATTCAGCGGTATGAAGCGCTTTGAGGGCTTCATCGCGTTCGCGTCTGGCTTCATGTGCTTCTGAGCGTATACGTGCCACCTGAGCCTGGGCTTCGTCCTCAAGCTCTGAAGCCTGGATTTCGGGGAATCAGAAGATACGAAGGATGATAGAGTTATTTTATACAGCGTTTAACAAGGTCTTTTGGACAAGACCGAGCACATCAGCCAGTGAGTTTTTCGTGGCCGCGCTCAGCAACATGAATTGAGGAGAAGTGTAAATCAGTGGCTGTGTTCAACCGATCAGTGTGACTGTAATTCTCACTCTAATTCTCAAAAACCAATGGCCTCTGGGCTGAAGAGTCCTCGCCTTGGCGGTTCCCTGCCGCCGAAAAGACGACCCACCAAATCTTATACTATCACTGGGGCACTGGGGTACGGTCTGATTTACTGGAGCTCCGGAGGCTTGGTCCTTACCACTTCGCTGGGTCTGCAGCCAAGGAATGATCCGCTGCCCACCTGGTGAACTTGAACACTACCGCAAATCCGGCGAAGAGCTAAAACTGATAAAAAACCGCGGTCTTCGCGAGTTCTATGAGCGCCAGAGTGTGTATCTATCATACGCGGTTTGGTCCTCCAAGTCGACCATTTTTCAGATGAGATACTGGACGGCTTCCTAGAAGTCGAGCAGGTCTTGACTTCGACACTTCCCGACGAAGTTTCTGGGACTTTTGCGCGCCCCTCAATCTCCGGCGGCCCCACAGTCCTTTCCCCCATTGCTCAGTCCTTTCCTGATGATGCAGAAGCCGCCGAACGGCAGCCGTTACTTCCGGACACGGAGTCGAAGGAAAAGAAAAGGGAACGCAAGGATAAAATTGCCTTGAACGGTACCGTACATCTCCAGCTCACTGTGTTTACGCTGAATATTTTGTCTAGTAAACATGCTCGTAAACATTTTACTACTGACTTCGAAAGGCGCCGCTGTGGCACTTTCAAACTCCATTTCACTCCTGGCGTCCTTTGTCGACTCGGCTCTTGATTTTCTGTCCACCCTTATCATTTGGTTTGCGGACTTCGCAGCCAAAAGACCGGACCAAGGCTCTAAATACCCCACCGGCAAGAAGCGTTTCGAGCCCCTCGGCGTGCTCGTCTTTTCTGTCTGCATGATCGCGTCCTTCTCCCAAGTCCTGGTAGAAGCGTTGAAGAAACTCTTTGGCGAAGAAAGCGGTGAAATCGGGACGGTGTCCTTGTTCGGCAAAGCGTGCGTATTCGAGCTGTTCAATAATGAATATCTTTCCAACAGCAAGCTGCAGTACAATGGTCGCGACGATTGTCGTCAAGAGTGTCATCTGGGTGTGGTGTTCCAAGTTTCAATCGAGCGGCATCCAAGCGCTGGCCCAGGTTTGCATTTCACCAGGTGAAGGCCATGTCAATCAATAGCTTTCGCAGGACGCAAAGGTCGACGTATTATTCAACATCTTCTCGCTTATAGTTCCTTGGGTCGGCGAACTCCTGAAGATTAGACAGCTGGATCCATTGGGAGGCGCGCTCCTCAGTATTTACGGTCAGTTTTAGTACGACTTGCCATGCAATTTCCAACACTAACACTGCTTCCCTGCAGTTATCATCGAATGGATCCAGACACTGCTCGAAAACTTTGTCAAGCTCTCGGGCCGCATCGCGAGCCCCGACCACCACTTCCGCGTCCTGTACCTTATCTCGCGCTTCAAACCCGTGCTGCAGGTATCCTATCTCGAAGTCTAGTGAGCCCATTTCTCCCTCGGTCTCGCGGCGGTACTTAACAGAGACTCGAACTCAGCCACGTCGGCGACGAGCTGATCGTCGAAGTCGACGTGATTCTGCCCTCGGACGCGAGCCTCCCGTACGCGCACGACGTGGGGGAGACGATCCAAGCGTCGATCGAAGCTCTCGATTTGATTTCCCGCGCCTAGTGAGTCGCAACGCGTATTTTTTTCTGCATTTGAGGACTTAGTTGACTGATACGTTCCAGCGTCCACATGGACTACAGCAGCGCAAACCCGGCGCAGCATGGCGGGGTGCCGAGAACGGCCAGAGGCAATGGCTCAGCCCCATGATTCGTTGGGCGTAATTTGTTCTCTGAATTATCGTTGTTTCAGTACTAAGAAACTATTTAAACGTCTAATTTAAACGTCTAATGTTACCACCTCGGCGACTTTCTGGAGCCTATTTTACTCGACTAAATTTCGGTCTCTCCCCGGACGTGTTCACCCTTGCTTACCGCAGTGAGCGGTGGCGGTGGTGAACTGCAGGACTTGACACTTGCGTTACGCTCGTGCAAGATCTCCAATACTTCATCGCCCAGCTTTGACCTCCAAGGGCGTCTACTACTTAGTAGCAAGACTGAATTCCCAGGTCGCATTGAAATTGGCTTCTCAGTTTTCCAAAGCACAGAAATCAATGACGCCTCCCAGCTCCTTGTCCGGGGTCCGCCGAGGCGGGCACTTGACGATTTTATATTATTTTGTGATTTGATACATTATTCGAATGGAACTCGCGTGTCGCAAATGTTTGGGCTAAGGTCCTAGGCTGTGAATTAATAGCGATCTCGTTTATAGATGACCACATACATACATATACTTGCATCTTACTATATTGTCTTGCTTTCTTGTCGCTTTCGTTTACTAACAGCCTTTTGCAAGGACCGCTGGTTCTCGGGCCTTGGTCCATTGTAGACTTGAATGAACAGTTCGAAATCGGAGAAGAAATCGTCCTTGGTACTGTCGAACAGGAATTTCATTTTGCGATCGCAACAAATCCTGGTTGAGCGACATCCCCTGCACGTCGTTTGGTCGGAGTCCACAACGCATTGCTTACTTCTTTGTGTGCAGTTACCGCACGGCTGTCGAGGGTCATTATCATACCTGCCAACTGCAATAGATGCGTGTTTTCTCCGTTCCATTTTACGACTTGTTCGCTGCCGAGCCAAACTCCCGATGCAGTATGCCAAGTCCGACAGCTTATGTGAGCGATTCTAGTCCAAAATTGCTCCAACGTAGTGATTGAAGGCGCTGTGGAAGGGTAGATTAGGTCCGGGTGGGAATTCATGAGGATGCATGCAATTGCTTTGCAATGAAATCCAGCCGAGTGCCTGATTCAGGGGGGCAACCAGTACATAAAACAATTGATCGAATGATTCGAATCCACACTTGTTTGTTCGAAACGATCACCTGATCGGCATCCTCGGCATAAATAGCCGACGTCAAGGCGCCGCCAGCGGAGCTAAGCAGTACTTACTTTCTCTGCGCGTCAATATCGTGTGACGTTTACTTCGCTATGTCGCCATACATTCTTCGCACTCATTCTCTGCACACTGAGCTTTTTGCGCGTAAGCTATTCCCTTTCAGAATTTGAGTAAATAGTAGTATTAGTACATGCACAATGGTTGGAATTAAACCTCTTCGTCAGTAGTTTTAGTTCGTTTAACAGAATGTTCAGACAGCTGAGCACGAATCCATGCTCCAAAGGCCACGAACAAATGGCACTGCGGGTGTTTTCCACAAAAGTCCAGAATCGTTCGGTATCTTTCCTCGCGGTCTGCGCCAGAGGCGCAGAGCATTTTGGCCAGATCCACAGGGCACAGGAAGGGAGGCTGTCTCGCGTCCTCAGCAAGACCTGCCGTGCCCTGCATGCAACAGGCGTAATTGACGCAGTGGTCGATACCGATGCAATGCCCGAGTTCGTGGCTCGCGGTGCGGCATGCACGTCCAAGCCAGAGTGCTGCCAGGGCGGTAGAAGATGGGGACTCTTCCAAGGAAGGTAAAGCCTCATGTGCGACTACAGCCGCATGCAGCGGCGAGAGCGCCGCGTATGTCGCCGGGTCTGGCAATGAGTCCACTGGAGCTTTCAGCTTTCCGTTCTTCTGCTTCTTCGGCTTTGGGTCGTCGGTCTGGGCACAAAAGGCATCGATGAACTGCTTGCAGTGCGAAGCCGGCCAAGAATGCAGTCTGTCCACATTCTGGTGTCGGTCCAGACCAGGATGGTACCTAACCTCGCTGTAAATCAAACTGTCCATGGGAGAAACACGGACGACGCATACCTCGCAGTTGAGATAACCGCCACACGACTGCCTCCATACGCCCGCCCGCAGGCAAAGTCGTCGTCGGGGCTCTCATAAATATCAAACGGCACGAGCAGCAACAACGCAAACGCATCGGAGGGCAGGATGCTAATTGCAGCGTCCAGGAGGTCATCCAAGTTGAGTTGGCGCTCGAATACACCATCCCGAGACGCGCGCGTGCGAATCCGCACGCATTCCGTGGCCGTTTTCAAGCCGATATAGCGCGGTGTCTTGGACACCTTCCCCTCTCCCCATTGCGCAAGACGCAGGGCCGGGGGCGGCAATAGCTTCACAGGCATGCCATGATAGAACGCCTTCAGGTAGTCGGCGACGTCTTCAATTTTCGGAGCCTCAACGGATATGCCATTTTCTGCGTGTTGCGGCTCGGTCCACGATTGCACGAACGAGATTTTAGAGTCAATGACGGGAGGGGCCGCGACGTATATCGTGTTCTTGCCCAGCTTGACCTCATTGCGGTCCTCGTCGGTTCGCCATTCCTCGAGGCTTTGAGGGGGATATTCCGGATCCTCGGCGAGGTCGTCGCCAGGGAGGACCAGCGGAGCACAAAAAGTAAACGGGTCAAGATCCTCTGCGTCGTCCGGTGCTGCCCTCTTCAGCTTTCCCTTTGAAACAGGCTGCGGCAGGCTGGCGGCATCCTCCCGCTCTTTGGCTGTTGGTCTGGTGTACCCCGCCTGAGCGCTATACGGAGAGCAGTCGAAGCTCAGCGTTCTGTGACCACAGACGACCGACATAGTGGAAGGCAAGTTGAGGCCGCTCGGCGCTCAGCGCTTGACTCACTGGCGGCATGGGCCGCGTTAACGAGAGGCGACGATGGCTGTGCTGTCGAGATGCTTGACCCATCTCAAAAGCTCTGGACTTGCTCAAAGCTTTCTGGCCCGCTTAAACGTTTATGGACATGAGAAACATAATTTATTTAACAACAGGACGAATGTAAACTAATTCACAAAGCAAATCAATTTGTTTGTGCACCGACCGCCTGCAGAAATGATCAGCCTCACCCCACCTCAAGAAAGAAGTAAAAGCTCACCAATCGCTTCAGATGCTCCATGAACACTTGCAAGCTGACGTCGTCTGTGAAGATGGCCTGCCCAGCGCCGGCAGCCTGCGAAGATCCATACATGTTGTTCGTCATATGCGTCGTCGAGGGGTTGAGTTTTGAGAGCAAGAACCGAGCCTGACTGCCACCCTGGTCGCAGACGATGTATCGCGGGATGGGGAAGCGGTCCACGAGAAGATCCTGCGAACAAACCAGTAAGATGTGGGGTAGATGAAAAAGAGGGAGCGAGCATACCTGGGCGTCAGCAACGGGCACTTCGAGCAACTCCTTGAAATTGTCGTAGCCCTCCTGGTCCTGGTATCCCTGCTTGCGCCACTGCGCCACAAGCTCGCCGTGGAAGATGAGGATGTGGAAGAACGTGTCCAGCAAGAGGATGACATCGTGCTTGATGGAGACGCTGTCCAAAAGAACCGGCTGTGGCGGGGTGTCGAAAGTGTAAGACATCAAGGTGGGCTGGATCATGATTAGCGAATTATTAACATCCTCTTCGTTCAAAATGTGCCTGAAATGCGACGGTCAGTACTTGGTCATTGCAACTGCAAATCGCCGGGAAGGGACGCACCTATAAAAGGCCGACTCGTCGGGACTGTTGTTGAACACCTGCAAAAACTGACTCCTTCGCAGATGGAACATGAACTGGGGGTATATGCTGAAGTTGTCCGTCAGCCGGAAACTCGTAGGGTCTTCCTTGCGGTAGTCGGCGAATTTCTGGCACAACCGGATCAACATGCGGTCGAGCCATCTCAGCACATCGGGGGAGTCGTCAATCTCGGCCTTGAACACAGCGATACGAGCCATCAAGACCGCAGCCGTCTCCTGGTCGAACGACGCGGCAATACTCGGTGAGCCAGCTTCCGCAAAGTTGCGCGCAATCGTCGTGACACGAAGACGCTGGAATCCAGAAGCATGCTGATAGTGGGTGACGAATTGAATCAGCCCACGCGAGCCAGGCTGGAGGGGTTGGCCGGCAGGAGTGACGACTTCGAAATAGACACCAGTCGAGGTACGAGGAGTGATGACATTGATTTTCCAGGCCGACGTCTGACCAATACCGATCTCCGTCTCACCCACGCAGGCAGATTTCTTGCCGGCAGAGATGGCGTGCCCAATGAGCCCAGAGACTTTGAGCTCTTTTGTTGTCTTTCCAGCCGTCAGCACCAGGCTGTTGCGGGCGAAAGAGTATGCGTACCTGAACATCGAAAGTAGCATTAAAACCCATCTGCAGATGCCCTTGGTCGTCCTTGTTGAACAAGCGCAGGAAACTCTGCTTGAAGATCGACGTGGCGAAGGAGTCGGACAAGACGATTACGCCGTTGGTGGAGTTTGGCAGCGATTTCATCTCAAGAAGCCCGACCTGGTCAAGACATCCAGCGAAGAGATCAACGGCGTGCCCGTTGTTCGAAGCGCGTTTTGCGAGACCTTCGTAGAACTGTAGAAATTGAATAAGTGAGCGCTCTGGGTGCACAATTGTATGCTCACTTTGGCAGCACGCTTGAAATGCTTGACGCTATCCCGATCAATATCGTGGTGGGAGCGAATAGGTTCCTTGAGTTCATTGCTAACAACCATTCCGGGCCCTTCAGTAGCAGGTCCGCCAGCGAACAGCATGATACGCGCGCCAGTGTTGGGGTAAGTGGTCTGGGACGTTGTGAGCAGTCGGCAGGATATAAAGCGGTAGAAAAACTACCTCTAGAAGGCCCACGGCGACACTCAGTGCGACACCGAGCATCTCAAGGGGCGTTTATCGTTGGCAACGGGCCAAGGGTCGCGAGTCAACCCTTCGAGAATGCCGGTAAGCTGGAACTCGCACTGCTGGACGGGAAGCAGGAATCGCGAGGCTCCAAACGACTGCTGCGGCATCGGCTGGCCGGGTCGGGGGGCGGCACGCGACTGCGAGCTGAGCCCAAGCATGTCTTGAATCTGCTTGGGCTGATATTCCTTTGCGCCGCGGAAAACGTAGGATTTGTTGCATTCCGCGTAACCGATTTCGTGCACTTGAGTCTAATGACGGTGTTACGGCAGCTGATAAGGACGGAAAGAATGCACCTACCATGGTTCCAAAGGTGATAAGTCCAACGAGCGAGTAGGGGGGGATAAGGCTCAAACTAACGACGAGGGCGTCGCGGAGGGCTTTCAAGTCTTCTTCGTCGAGACAGTATCGACCACGAAGAGAAAGATCGGGGGACCTGGACGGGGCGCGCGAGGGTGTATTCAATAGTAGTGTATTTTGGTAAGAGTTCCGCGGGGAGGTTGGTGTTGGAGATGTCCTTGTAATGCGGAGGGAACGCATTGCGCGACAGACAGAACGGGCAAATCCAAAGCTTGCCCCGAATGTCGATCTGGCTGAAACCGGTACCCGTGTGGTCAGACGCATATCGAAGACACGTATTGGATGTGATAGACGGACCAGTAGGGGTTGAGAATAGCGCGACACGGCGGTTTGCATGCCACGGGTTCGTACAAGACCGGAGGGAGATCTTCTCTTGGCTTTAGCGGCGTGTACAAGGCTGAGATCGGCACCACAGTTCGAGTCGACTCTATACGCGACGACGGCCACACATTCCACGATAAACGCACGCCTTCGGGTCGAAAAAAGTCAGCCAACGAAGTGGATAGCATACAAACCAATGCGCCCACCATCGCGTTCTTCGACGTCTTCAAAATCAAGCATGAGAGTGCTGTGAAACGTGTATCGCGGAGAGAGTCAAAGGCTATAAGGAGGTGTCGCAGACAACCACAGCACAAATAATTCTTGTCACGACACGTATTGATTGGACGGGCCGGAGTCTATTAGCCTGCGATTCAAGCAACCGTAAATGGACTCTGATGCGCTCTCTCATCGCGAGAACCAAATAATCTTCAAACGCAGAAACCGCAATTTAATTTACTCGTTACAATTTAAAGTCCTTCAAAAGCAGACTCGATAATCGCCTTCTGCTGTGCGCCATATATCTTCCCAATCCCCGGTGCAGGAACCGCGCTTTCCTTCCTCCCTCTGTACACCACCCCGTTCAGCCCCAAGTCGTGCAGAACGCTATCAGCCCTCAAGCCACATGCGTATATGCGCCCTGGTTCTTCGGCTCCTCCTGCAACCACACCACCTCCTCAACTTGAGAATACTGCTTCAGCACCGCGCGCAGTTCTGCGAAGGGGAACGGCGCCAATTCTTCGAGCCGAATGAAGGCGACGTCCTTATCGAGCGACCGCGCCTGCCGTTCCTTGAGGAGGTCGTAATAAATCTTCCCCGTCATCAACACGACGCGCTTTGCAGATGAGGTATTGTCTGTCGGATCACGAAGCACGGGCTGGAACGACGTCCCAGGCCCAAGCTCGCGGAGGGTCGACGATGCAGCCTTGCAATTCAAATTCAAGAGACCACCAGATCGAATTCAAAGCACAAGACGTACCGCCAGGCGCAAGAGCGCCTTCGGACCAGCCACGATCAACGGTTTCCGGAAGTTGCGCTTCATCTGTCTTCGGAGCAGATGGAAATACTGCGCCGGCGTTGTCGGGAAGCAGACATGCATATTGATGTTGTAGAACGGTTCCGCTTCATCGTAAGTGTATCGGTCGTTGGACAGCTATCGAGCGAGTAAAATAAGGAACGCTCAAAGATGGGTGAAAAGCAGACTGACTTGAAGCATGCGCTCCAAACGCGAAGACGAGTGCTCCGGACCAGCCCCATCGAGGCCATGCGGAAGAAGGAGAACGATCCCACTCTGTTTCAACCACTTGGCTGCATTCTCATTCAGCATGTTGCGATAGAAGTAAAGTGAATGCACGTACTTTCGGCCGACACGATGTAAGTATCGATGATAACCTGCGACGATATTTAGTTTTCTTCCGTGGAACTGCAGCCTTAGCCTCACTTGTGCGCCATTGAAGAAATCTCCGAACTTTGTAAGAAATGAGCAGAGAAAATACAGAGAAAGAAAGACACTGACTTGAGCCTCCCATATGGGCAGAAGATTGGGCCGCTCCCAGCTCGCTCCGTATTCGAACTACGAAAGTTTTGAGTATTCAAAAGGGAAGACACGGGGAGAAACATACCCCGAGCACTGCCATTTCGCTCAAGGAACCTGCAAATACATCTTGAGCAATCAATTCTGAGATACTACGAAAATCCACCTACTATTCGCAAGTTCCAGCTTCCCAGCGGCGTTCAAGGCCTCATTCAGCGGCACCACCACGCCCTCGGTCTTCTGGTTCACCAACCTGCCAATTTAAATGATTACCAGCCCAGATACTTTGGAGATAGTTCGCACTGGCATGTCTTTGACTGAAAGTTCCTCGCCCCACATCTTGACCAGAGATCCGCACATCAAAGCCCTCCTGCATAAGCGAACCAAAAGCAGAGCCTGTGTAACACTGTTGGCATTGCTCGTGTGTAAAAAGCGGAAGAAAAAGAACCTCTGCAGTGGCCCAATCCAATCCAGTCCCCGACTCAAGGCTCGCGAGGCGATTCTTGACATGGCGTTGCAACTTGGATGGATTTCCTATTGAATCCATGAGCAACGAGCATTTTAGCCCTTCCCTTCGCGAGACTCACGAAACCTTCCGGAATCTGGACGCTCGCCCTCCCAACCGCCTTCAACTGTTCCGCCTCGACACCAGTTTCGGGCTTTCTGTCCGCGGATGGGCTAGCAGGCCACACCATTCCCTTCCACTGCTTCTCAAGCATCGACGCCGAAGGGACATGGGACGAAACGCGTGAAAGCGCAGCTTCGAGTTCGGATTTATACGCAGCTCGGACGGAGGCGATTTTGTTCGCGTCGAGAACCTCTTCGTTCTTACGCAAAAGTTAGCGTCCCGTCAACGAAGTGAGAAGGGGAAACTAGACGCACGACAAGTTTTGCCTCGTACAGTTCTGGTACAGACCGCCGGGCGCTGATCTTCTCGTACATCAGAGGGTTGGTGAAATTAGGCAGGTCAAGCTCATTGTGGCTATTAAATACGTGAGTTTGAGCGTGAACTGGTTGGTTTCTGTTTACCCCCTGGAAGCGATTGAGTGATACCATCATGAAGAGAGTGAATGAACTGACCATCTTCGGTACACCAGTAGGTCGACGATGATATCCTGCAATCAGTTTAGCATCAGGCTCTGTCATGCGATGTATCCGTGGCCCTGCACCTTTCGGAAATAGTTGCGATACTGGAACGCGATCTCCATAGCCCGTACGACATCTAAAGCAGCCATGAGCTATCATGACGTCGAAATAAATGTCATACATACCCTCTGGATGGTCTCCGTTCACATGCAAAGCTGGTGTACCCACCGCCTTCCCAACGTCGGAGCAGTACAGAGATGAGCGGGCGCCAGTAGCGGGGGTAGTGTATCCGACGTTGTTATTAACCACAAGATGGACGCTTCCGCCGCTCGTGAAATGGGGCAGGTTGCCTGCGTGGTATGAACAACAAATGAAGGCGTCTTCGAGCTCGAAACGCACTGAATCCGAGGCTTTCCATGACCACTCCTTGTCCAGTGAAGCTGGCATCGCCGTGCAACTGCACACACATCACCTTGTCGCCGAGGTTGCAATCCTCAGGTGAAGTTTTCAGGAGAGAATACTGCTTTGCCCGCGTTTTTCCTAGCGCAACAGGATCGACGGCCTCTACACATGCAATAGATGAGCCACAGGGAAAAGAAACTCTTCGCTGGGTTTAATTACCGAGGTGAGACGGATTGGGTAGAAGAGAAACTTGAATTGGGTTCGGAGCGCCGTTATATTTCAGGACAGGCGAAGCAACTTGGAGACTTGATTAATTATTGCAGGCCAAAAAGTAAAATGCATACCCAAGTGACTTATTACATCGCCCTCTGCTCCCAGATCGTCGGGAATTTCGGCGCCGCCTTTGATTTTGTGGAAAAGAGCAGTTGCCGGATACTCGAGAAGATCGGTGAGGAGATTGAGCCGCCCTCTGTGCGGCATCCCAAGCACAATTGTCGATACGCCAGCTTCAGGAACAGAATTGTCAGAAGGCGCCAAATAGAGCTCTCTGAGAGGCTGGGATACCTTTAGCAGCAGTAGAAAACAAAGAATCCAAGGCAGGGATCATCGACTCTGCACCCTCAAGCCCATAGCGCTTCAGACTGGGGAACTTGAGCTGCAGAAAATTATCGAACACTTCGCTCTTTGCCAGGAGACCATGGACGCGTTCTTTCTCCGGCGCCGAGAGCCCATCTGCGGTCGAGGGGGTCTTTTGGATTCCAAGGTGTGAGAAAACCTTGTTTAAACGTGCGAGGTCAGACTCTGTGTCCGTCGTCCGTAAAGAAACGGGCAAACCATAACCGTTCTGTTTTGGACGGCGAATGCATGTACTCATAGGCAATCGGTCCCGTATAGATATTGCGCAGGTGCTCAGTGACCTGGCCTAGAGTCCACCACTCGTCCTCGTCTTCTCGCTCAGACGCGTTGACAGGGCCAGTCCAGACGATGCCGTTGACGTTGTATTTCTTGTTGTCGTCCAGCAAATGATACCTTCTAGGATCCAAGGCGGCCACCTCCTCGCGCTGAATCAGGTCCAGTGGATCGATATGCGCGGCGCGATGACCATGCGTCCTAATAGAATCAACGTAGCGAAGAAGCGCGGCATTTTCTGCTCTGTACTACAGTTCAATGTGGCCAGGGTGGGTGTGGATAGTAACTGGTTACGCACCTGTTCTTCAACTGGGCCGGGGTGTCTGGTACGAATTAACGAATGCTCAACAGACTTATTTTAGATCCGAACATACAGTCAGGGAAAATAAATTCGCGCGGTTTCCGGAATCCAAACGACTCGTCGTGGTAGTTTCGACGGAAGCTCCGTAGTGCGAGCGCCTGCCTAGGTCGAATCATTAGCCCGAGCTTGGTCCACACTTGGTCCGAGCGGGAAGTGGAAGACCGAGATGACAAGATCGTATCATAATGCCGACATGATGGAATCAGTGGCTGTTCACCAAATGTCGCGTCCCTGCGATTCGCTACCGGGCTGACAATCCCCTTGACTCTTTCATGCATGCTTGACTCACATCCATGGATCTGTACACTGCAACCGTTGTGCTGACACCTAGAAAAGGCCGATAATTTACTCTGTGCTTCAACCAACCAAATATCATGACCTCGTTTCGCTTTCCACAAAGTTCTCTTCTCAGTTTTCCTACCGACATCCTCATCCTCATTCTGGACGAACTCCTCCTCGTTTATGATTTGTCTGCACTATCGCGGCTCTCTCAGACTTGCCGATTTTTCCATGCCCTCGTCAGTTACAGTATATGGTTGAGCCGCATTTTCACTGATGCCTATGCCTTGTAGGTCACCGAATTCGGGTGGCCTGGATACCTGCGCAACAACCCCAGGCCCTCTATGAGTTTGTTGAAATCCCGAACTGCATGGGGTGCAAAGGACACCGTTAAATACGATGTTCATGTTGACAGGTCCTGGTCGGAATTCGAATTTATCGCGCGTCCTCTGGCTCCACCATGGTCGGGGAAAGAACGGCCAATATTGGCCATAAATTCATCGCGTCTAGTCGTTGCGGCCGGAAATTTCATCCATTCGTATACCTTTGGAATCTCAAACACCAGCCACGCTCCCCCAATTGTCTTCGAAGGGTCCTGTGCCTTGAGCACCCACCGTGACAGACGGAGTTGCATCACTGCCCTTACCTTCATTCCCGACGGAAGCCTTTGCGTCGGGTTCCAGGATGGATCATTCGAGTGCATTGTGCTTTCTGGTCGCTCGAAGCGCCATACAACCACGACGTTGCGCGTGAAGCGGTTGGCTGCGCAGCCCCTCCATCTCCCCGGCAAAGACCTCCTGGAAAGCCTGTCTTCGAGCGGCACCTCGCTGCTTTCATTGTCCGCGACTGGACGCGCCACACTCTCAGGCATCGATATAACATCTCCCGCATCGACCTCCACCATCGACCTGGGGACTCGTAGCTGGGTATCCCGCCTCTGCATGGAGTCCCCCTCACCTTACGCCGCGTTCGGCACATCTTCCGCCACCCCTCTCACCATCCATTCAATAACAAACGACCGACTATCTGAGCTCCCGTCCGCCATACTTAGCCAGGCAGATTCTACCGGAGGCTCTGCGGTCTACGGCATCTGCGGCGGACCACCCTCCTCTCTGTGGGGCGCATCTCCCGAGGTCATAGTATCGGGATGCTACAACGGTACCGTGAGCATCCACGACCTCCGCGCCTCCTCTCGGGGCTGCGCCGCCGACAGCAGCCCCCATTCTCCCGCCCCCCTTTCGCCAGTGCTGACTTTGGCCAACTCTTGGTCCATTGAACCCATTTACTCCGTCTCCTCTGGAGGAGCCGGCAACCATGTCGCAGCAGGTTGCGCTCGACATTCCTTGGTCTCAATTTGGGATGTTAGATTCCCAGACGGTGGGCTAGGCGTCCACGCGCCTTTGAACGATCGCTCGCCGGTGTACTCTTTAATCCTAGAAAGTTCCCGCCTATTTGGAGCAACCGAGAGTCGACCATTCGTCCTCGATTTTGTATGTCCCACTTCCCCACTGATCTCGATAAGAATTCTCACAGCGTCCCAGGGTCCCGGTATAACAGAAACCACCTATCCCGACCTGGGTCCCAGTGCTAGTGGGTACACGCGCTGCAACGAGAAGGGCGTCACGGGCGGCACAGTCGCAAGTGGCCCCGGTTTCTACGTTACACGATACCTACATCAGTCCTCATCGTCGCGCTGAACTCCATAGCGAGTTACTTAGAAGCTCAGAAATCCCGATGATGATTTTTGTAACATTGTACTTCCGAAGTCAAGTCCATGTACGGTTACAAAGAGAAAAAACAACAGAAAAAGTGAAATAAATGTAAAGTGAAACAAATGCAGGTAGAGATATGCGACAGATGAGGAGGAGGACCCAAGACGGTAAGACGCCACGAACCCAAGTATGTACTATGTGTATGCAAAGCGAGAAAATGGCCAACATGAGTGAGAGATGAATGGAAAGGGAATCGAGGCTACGCTACGATGATGTCGTGGCTTGGGTCCTCGTCGCCCAGCTGAACAGCTGCCGCATGTCCGCTGCGGCGGTGTTATCAGCCGCTTGTCGGGGCTCGACCAGTAGACTAAAAGCATCCTCAACACACGAATTTACAGCGAAACGAAAACAAGAACGAACCTTCGTCGGTATAGGTCCTGAAGGTCCCCGTGGTGCCTCGTTTTCTCAAACGCACCGTTGAGGTACAGCTGAACCTCAGGTATACCCCGTAGTTGATAAGACACCTGGAATCGTTGCATATCTAAAAGACGTGGTCAACACAGATCCTTACATCGGAAGCATCCATCCTCACCTTGCACGATCCGGGCCAGTTTGTGGTATTTATTAAAGTTGAGCAATTTTTTATTCGGGTTCATCGGCGACGCCCGATGCGAGGGGTTGCCCTCGCGGCAAAAGGTGACGTCGGTCAGGTACAGCCCGAGGAAGGGCACCGCGGGGGGAGCAGTGTTGCGGAGTTTTGAACGGTATTCGTGGTAATTTCGTGAATGGTCGGCTAGTCTTCTTAGTGCGTCCAATTGTGACCGATTTTTTTGAGGAAGACCCTATGCCGCTCGTTAGACTCGTGTGTGCTATAACTGAGTCCAACTCGAACTCACAAGCCAGGTTTGGTGAAGCCTAGAGATTGTGGACGAGTCCAAGGCGGCGAGCATTGACCGAGGGGTACTGTAGTTATGTAACGAGGTACACCGCTGAAATCGAAACCATAAGCCCCAGTCCGAAGCAGGCAGAAAAGTTAGACAATAGACTTACATCCGCAACCTTGATAAAGAATTTAACCAACTGCGTCCGCTTCTTCGTGTCCGGCTCGCTGAGAATGCTCTCCGCAACCCACCCCGTAATCGCCGTGCTCAACGACGACACCGCCTTGACATTCGTCGGCGGCTTCGCGCCCTCCTGCCCCGTCTCCAGCACCTCCACCGGCTGAATCGCACAATACAAATTGCACTCCATAATCGTCAACTGCCTCGCCAACTCCAGCGCGTCAAAGTCCGTCACCGCAATCGCCGCAAAGTGCTTCCCGCGCAGATTCGCAAGCAGCGCCTTGGTCATCAGCGGGCGCGGGATCTCCCCCATCGGAATTGCCGCCGACGGCGGGTTGATCGACATCCCCGGGTCGCGCGTGCGCTCGCTCTTCGGGCTGATCACCCCCTTGGAGTTGCTCGCCGTCCTGCGCCGCAGCTCGATCAGGTCCTGGATGCGCTGCGCGGGGCCTGGGAACATGACCGCGAGCCCGTCGCGCGTGAACGTCGCGAGCAGCTCGAGCGCGGGGTCGTCCACGCCCGGCTGCCAGTAGATCTCTACCCAGATCTTGATAAAGTTTGACACGCGCAGGCGCACCGGGATGCCCTTGCGCTGCTGCCACAGCTGCACGTCCTCGCTCGAGATGCCCGCTGGCGGGAGCAGGTTGTACCGCGCGATGACCGTGTCCACGAGCTCGAGCGGGGACGAGAAGAGCCGGAACGTGAGGAAGAACACTGCGGAGAAGGCGGGGTCGACGATGCTGTCGTGCGGCGTCATCTTCTCGACCAGTACGTCCATCGTCGCGCCGACGAGGTGCCCCTCTCCGTTGTACGCGACGTCCTCGAGCGAGTAGTCGTGCGACAGCATCCACGCGACGGGGTCCTGCGGAAATTCCGGTATCGGCTCCAGGGCCTCGACGGGCACGCTCGGCAACTCGCCGTGGAAGATTTTCGCCTCCAAGCTCTCCTCCATCGCGTGCGCCCGACTCCCCTCCCACGTCGTCCCGTCGTCTTCCGTGCCCACATACGACGTCGGCGACGGCAGGTCGGGGTCGATCGGGGTTTGGGCGATGGTGAGATACGGCAGGGAGCTGTCCGGCGACGTCACATCGGTGTCCTGCGACTGCATCGACGAAGACTTGGATAGCCCACTGCTCTCCGACCCAGACGACGCCTCCGCGACGATCCGCCCAATCGGGATCCCCACCCGCTCCGTCACCTCCTCGTCCTCCTCCATCACATTGCTGAACGTATAATTGTTCAGTGCTCCCATGCTGTTCGACCGCGCCAACCCGGGCCTCGCAAATTTGCTCGGCGTAAACGACATGCGCTCCCCGGCATTCGGCAAGTGCAGCACGAACGGCCGCTCGTTCAGGGACCGATTCAAACACATTTTCACCGCCGCGACGCAATCCGCGCCCGCCTTCAGCGCCCCCGTCGCCGACCGCAGCAGCGTCTGCTTCTCCTCGTCCTCCGACATGCTCGGGTTCACCGTGACCGTCAGCAGGCGGACTGACTCCGCCAGCGTGCTCGTCACGTTGTACAGCCCGTCCTTGGCCGCCTGCAGGTTCCCGAGCTTGTTGGTCGGCACGTCCGGGTGCTGCAGCACCGCGTCCACGATCGTGAGCAGCTTGCACACCATCTCCACGATCTCTCGCACGAGCTCGTACATGTGCCCCGTACTCGACGCATGCGAGGTCCGCGAATGTGAATGCGCGTGGCCGATGAACGCCGCGATGGTCGACAGGTACTGATCGTGCGTGGAGCGCAGTGCGTCCATAACCTGCGCCGTGGTCGAGGGACCAACGGGGAACGACGGTCGCGCAGGCGTCGACGTCGATTCGAGGGAGGAGGAGTATGATGATGAAGACGACGACGTGCTGCTGGCGGAGTGCATGCCTGCCTTGTGCCTAAGAACACGCTCCCTCACGAGATACTGCTCTTGTTTAGTCTTTGCAGGAATACTGATCCCATTGGGTAAGAGGGGGACGGCTGCATCCAAGTCGTCCTCTATTGACTGGCGCGAAGCACGCCGCAAATCAACCATGCTCCTTGCCCGGAGCGCACTCCCCTGGTTAGCAAGGACGACTTTTCGTTGTGGCGTATTCCGACCGGGGAAGCCGTCTAGACCATACGCCCCGGATGCTCCGTGGCCATAAGAAACTGAACGAGCCTCAAATGAGTCACCGTGACTCCACGAGTGCCCTTCGGTGTCGGTCGAGCCCGCTATGGAAGCGACGGATTGTCGCCGTTCCGGCAGCTCTACTCCGCATTGAACCGCCACGGCTAGAAATCGCCGGACACTGGCAAACACCTGCCCTCCGAGCCGCACCATCGCATCCACCTGCGCCTCCTGATTATCCTCGTCCGGAGTCTCATCCGACGCTTTTTTCGCCTGGGCCACAAGTGACGCCAAGACGGACAATATTCTCCGTCGCTCTTGTGCTAGGGCCGGAAATCGATGTAGAATGGGGGCATCACGGACGAGCGTGTCCGTTGCGGAGAGCACAGACCGGACACAGGAGATGATGCATGCGGTAGAGGGCTGAAAGTGGGATACCCGGTTCGCCCGCACAGCACTCTGCAACAGCGAAAGACCGTGCAGAAGTGGGACCATGATCGGGGGGCAATACGAATCTATGTCCGAGCCCAACGCCTCCGACAACGAAGGTCGGCGAGTATGATTCGAGAGGGATGGCGAGGTGACCCATGACGTCGTGGAGGAGGTAGACGAGGAGGCAACATGCCCTCGCACGCGGGTCTGGGAGTAGTTAGCTCGAGGTTAGCCTTGGCAGAAAACGGAACATACGGGGGACGACGCGGGGTCCTCTTCGTCCATGAGTGCATTCACATCGACATTGACATAGTTACTCGGAAACCAGCCCCTCCGCCCCTCTAGCTCACCGTCCCACCACCCGCTTGAATCGCGGTTCAGGACATGGATCACCTGGCCTGCGCGGAACGATAGACACGTCGCGCTCTGGTTCTGGGGGGCGTAGTCGTGCATTGCGAGAACATATTCCGGGGTAATGCGCACGGTTTCGTCGAAGACGGACGCCGCGGGGCTGGCGGGTCTCGAGAGGACAGTGCTGCTTGATGGCACCAGGGACGAGGTGGACGCCGAAGCGGAGACATTGGTGGAGCCGGACGCGGGGACATAACTGAGATGGACGAGGACGTCGAGGCATTTGAGGCGCTCCTGAGGCGGGAGCGAGTACTACTGGTAGCACTGGACACGGTGAGGGTGTTTGCGAACGGGCGACGTTTCCCGGATGAGGGCCCGGGAAGCGCGACAACCGAGGTGTCGATTTGCAGCCGAGACGCAGAGTACATGGCTGACCGTAGTGGGTCCTACACACCTCCTGTTGCAAAAAGCTCGGCGTAATTTCGCGCGAATTGAACGGAATAATATACCAGGGTGAACTAGAGTCCTCTGGGGAATTGAATGCGGTGTCTGTGGGCGTGCGGTCGTCACGCAATAAGCAATATTCGCCTAAGGAGCAGGCTACCGCAAATTATACGGGGGAGCACGCGAAGGAAGGGGCTGGCCCTCTGGTGCTCTGGATTGCAGGTGGATTAGGAACGGTATATCCTGGGTATGCGGTCCCGGGTAGCGAGTTGTAGGCGACGTTAGTCGAAATTCCGGAAAGAATTCAAACCATCGCATCGGGTATCTTGTCAGAATATAACAACACCAAACATTCATGTTGCTTCTTCCGCCGAATCACAGGCCGATTTTCACGTTTCTGACTCACCGCTCCGCTCGTCTTCTCAAATAACTCTCTTCCTCTCCGTCAAATAGTTTTTGGTGGCGCTTCTTTGTCGCTCCACCATTTCAATCACTAACTAGCGCTCATCGAAAGTATCATCAGAAAGTCTGCAATGTTCACTCTTGATGCCTTGAATGTTGTCCACAGTTGTCCAATGTCCACTCCGCCTTCGTGGGCTCCTATGGCAGGGACCGAATAAACGGTACCCGAAAGAGGTCTACCCAATGGCAACACACTAACGACATCCCGCTTTGTGACAACTTGAACAACATAAATTCCACTTTGTGGCCCTCTCTTTCGATGCAGGGTACATCCGCCGCGAGGCTCGCGATCCGAAAAGAACCTACTATCAGCCGAGCACCAACGACCTGCCAAGCCTTTCCAATTTCCAAACTCTGGTTCTGTCCATCAGATATATATTATATTGCGATCAGCCGTGAATATTAGCCATTTTACCGCGCAGCACTACTCCGCAACTTTAGAGTTCAGACTTCGGTGGGCTTGGAGTTCCGTCTTCATTCAACTTCGCCAACGCATCGACCACAACCTCCGTCATCCCAATCACCGCCTCCTCCTCCTGCGTCCCCCGATCAGCTGCAGCGCGACCGGACACCCGGGGAATAGATCAGAATTGTCTGCAGTGCGTCAGCAAGTATACCAATTCAAGAACCCCCAAAAAAATTCTCCGTCCTCTGCAAACTCCGATCCATCCATCTATTCTCGTCATAGCGCAAACGCCGTCGATCCTCCCATTGCGCAAACGCCGACGGACCCGCCAAAAATCTTCACCCCCAAATTCGCCTCCACAACCCAATAACCAAGTATTGGCACTCACATAACTTATAGATATGCTCGTCCTCATGGTTATAGAACGATGTGGTGGGTGCGGATCGTCAACTTCGGGATCCACGACCGTCACCGGAAACACCGAGCACGCGTAGTCGAGCGCATTGCACAGCGTCGTGTAGAACGAGTCCGTGTTTAGGCCCTGCATGTGTACCAGGTCAGTTTTGAAAAAAGGTAACGAGTCGAAAGAACTCGGAGCAAGGAGAAATAGAAAGGCGCAAGACGCAAAACGCACATGCGAAACAGCTGTATACGCCACCGCGGCCGATAATCGCATCCACAGGTCGCCCCTCCCCGTTCGCCCCACCTCGCCATCCAGTGGTCAGATGCGACTTGCGCAACTCCCGCTTTTCGGTGTGCAGTTGCCAGAGCTACAAGACGAAAAATAAAAGAGCAAGTAAGTACGTCAGCTCGCGACATCGTGGAACGTTCACCTCATGCGCAGTCCATGATACGGTTCGCCCACGAGCCCCTGACCAGCGGCTCGTCGAGCGCGTTCTCGTGCTTGTCCGTCGACGGACTCATCGTCTGGATCAGCGGCTCGAAGCCCTCGCACTGTTGGCGGTAGTCGTGTCCGCCGTCCGCGGCGAATATCGTTTCCTGGCGTTGTTAAATTGAGTCCAGGAGGCAAGGAGCATGCGCGCGAACTCACCGCGTTTTTGTAAATCTCGAGATGACGGTGCGGTTCCCAGTCGATCACTATCCAATGCGGATTAATAAATTTTAAAGAATGCTCGACAGACTGAAAAACCAGAATACTCACCCTCATGCCCAGCAGCCTCCAGCGCCTGCTTCGTGAGCTTCATCGCGCGGTGGAGGGGCGGGTGCGGCTTCACCACGCCTATACCACCCCGTCAGTCAACACTTTATTATCTTCTTTCAAAGAAGTGCACCCACCATTATCCCACATAATCGCAAAGCACATCCTCCCCCCCTCCCCGTGATTCTTCAGCTTATACTCCGCCTCGTTCCACCCCTTCCGCAGGCACAGCGGGTCCTTCCGCCATGGCTCCGCGTCCAGCACTGCCTTCGTGAAGATCTTCACGCCCGAGATGGAGTTGGCCATCGGCCCGAGGACGGAGGAGATGGACTCTTGTCCCTCGAGCGCGTTCATCGCGCCCGAGTACGGGAGGCGGCCGTAGCAGGGGCGCAGGGTGTAGAGGCCGCAGAAGGAGGAGGGGATACGGAGGGAGCCACCGATGTCGGTCCCCACGCCCAACGGACTCCCCTTCATCGCGAGGAGCGCGCCTTCGCCGCCGGAGGAGCCCCCCGGCGTGAACGCGAGGTTATACGGATTGAGCGAGCGTCCAAAGACGTGGTTCATCGTTTCACCCCACTGCACATGGCAGCATATGATTTTGAATGTAATGGACGCTGAAAAAGCCAACGCACCATCAGGGTTTGGGGCACATTCGTCCTTACGAACGGAACAGCTCCGCACTCGTATAAAATTTCGACCAGGACGCAGTCCGCCTCGGCGTAGTTGCCGATCCATTTAACGTAACCTGTCGAAGCCAGTTAGGCTTTATCATCGAAACTATGTCACTCGGCAGGCATCACCCATAATGGTCTCTAAACCCTTCATCGTAAACTGGTCTTGCAGATAAAACAAAATTAACCTTCCCGCGCAGCCGCAGATGCAGTTTATCCAAGTACCTTTCAACGATATCGGCAGTCCATGTAGCGGCCAATGG